>CM066032.1:741607737-742031834 GCA_033557465.1 Ichthyophis bannanicus | reverse complement strand
TGGTGCAAGGTTTGTGAGTTCAATTCCCCCTGTGGGTCTAAGGACTAAAGCTGCCTGCAACATCACCCCCCCACAAACCATAGTCAGTGATATGTATAACCAGTGCACCCCAGCTGGTTAAAACCATAGATACCCTCCATTTTTGTTGGCCACAACCAACCCTGAGAGGTGGGAGAAAATGCCCACCTCCCATCATTGGGACTACCCTTTTAATCAAGAGAGCCGCAGCCCTCAAAAGAATAAAATCGTGTGAATCCGCAACCAGAACCATGTGTGAGAAATGTACCAAGTCAAATATATCCACAAATCATTTAATAAAGGAAATAAAATGTCAAACCTTGCCTGTAAACAATGCAGGTAAGAACCCAAGTGTCCTCCCCATCGTATTCCAGCTCAAACGCCACCACGACATTTATTTCTCCGGCCCAACTCTGGGCCCCTGTCTCAAGTGAATGTGTCCCTGCCAGGCGGGGGTATCTGTGGATGAAGTCTGCTCGCAAACATTTTACCCTTACACACTATCCATTCAGTGAATGTCCGGAAGCCAGTTTGTTTTATTGTTAACGTCCTACCAAGGTTGATCTGCATGGCAAACCGCTACAACTCAACCCCCAGGGCCTATAACCCTGTACAGGTGTCGCGTATGTATGCCGCCACACCCTACAGATGGCACACCCGAGGGTAAAGGTTTAAATGTCGCTATTGTGGCTGCCATGGGCACCCTATAATGTCTGTGTTAACAGAGCGTTCCCCACTAGGTGCATGTTATAGGGGTTCCCTGTTCGGATGCACCGTAGAGGAGTCTGCACTGTGATGCTGTTGCTGCTGTCAGCCACCACTGTAAAGCAAAATAACAACTACCCCCCAAAGGGCCAGTCCCCATACCATCCATCTGTTTGGGCTGCAAAACCCATGACTACTACGGGCCCCCACAGACCATTGAAGTAAACTATTTCGCCTAATCATATTGCTATGTGCATAAGGAAAACATAACACCCTTTGAGGTCACCGAATGATGAGGTTGTGGGCCATCTCCTTGTGTTCAGAACTTTGATTGTATTATATGCTTCCGCCACAAAACGCCCCACACACCAGATCCAACACCAGCGCAGTTCGCACTACCTACATACACAAGAGATGCTTGGCAATGAAAAACACACCATTTCTTCAGCAAACAAGGGCATATGCAGCAGCAAACAACACAAGTCAAGAACCCAAGGCCCAGATCCTATTCTACTCAAATAGGAGTAAGGCCCAATAACATCACAGACCTTTCCTTCCCGAAACAGACTAAAGCCCCTGGCCAAGAAGCAATGAAAGCAAACGCAACGAACATACTTACATAGACTAGGCGTAGGGAACGCTACTGCAGACGTCTGTACCATCCAGAACCAATAACCCCCGTGACTTTTGTCGCAAACCCCCAGGTTGCCCTACGGCCACATCGGTGAGAGCCTTGGTACTGGCCTGAGTACTCCCCTGAGGGCTTGGTATTTGTTAGCCACTGTCTCTATAAACCACAAAAGACAAGCGCGATGTACTTGTGTTGGCCACAAATCTCAGGGTTTTATTCCCGTCGTCTTCGTGGATTGGTTATTTTTCTCCTTAGGCAAAAACAAAGACAAAAACAAACCCACCCTTCTCGAGGCAAGTGCTAACATGACTAAATCACAAGCAACGGTTGTAAAACCAAAAATAGTCTTACTCTCCCACGACTTACAAATGCGAAAAATGAGGAAAGATTACACCATTCTCCCTAACTGTTTTTTCACAGGGCTTTCCTTCTGCTGCTTCCCGGCAATGCACCATGCTTCTATTCACATCATGTGCTTTCTGGTGGAGACACGTTTTGACCAAGCCCCCGCCACAACTTGTGACTTCTTACTCAGGTTAGCTTCAACCCTTATCCACCTTAAGGAAAACTCTGGTTCATTACCCTGACTGAGCATTCCATGGGCTCAGGAAACTGCTGCTTAACGCTGCATTCTCATATTCCATCGAATCTGGTTCATTTACATCTCACGTTTTTCAGGTCAGCTGTTTCAAAGGGAATAATTTCGTTTTTCCTCGTCAAGCAGGAAGTTATGCGTCCTTCTGGACTCAAAGCCTTCAAAAAAAAAACCTGGGAACTACCATAATAGTTTTGCATGAGGCTTATGGGAACTTAGCACCTGCATGTAATCATCAGGGACTTTCAGGAAGTTCCCTGTCTCTGCTGGAGGTTAGAGTGATTACGGTAGACTCCTGAGCGTGCTCGGGTCTAGCCTTTTCCTCACAGCTGCCCTGGATTGGATGCACTGCTCTACTACGGGAGGTTGCTTCAAACTCTGGGAGTTTAAAAGTGGATACTAGAACTCTAGCTTCTTCCAAGTAATTGAGCTTCTTTCCTCCTGTGTTTTCCAGCACAAGGGATGGGATTATTTCTCAAAGCTTATTTCTTGGTGGCTTTTTCTATTGCGGCCGGGTTTTACCCCACTCGGGTAGAAAAACAGCCCCGTATTCACACACTTCTGGCTTTGTTACCTTGTACTGCAACTCTCCCACGGTCTCGGGGTGCGTGCTCTTCACACCTATGGCAGTCTAATATCGGAGTCTTTTGCCTCTTCCATAGGTGTTCTACTCTGGACGTTTAGGAGATTCTGATGTATCACCACTCAGGGACCTTCAGTGTGGGGCTTGGTGACATGCTGTGCTCCATAAATTGAAAGCTCGCTTTCACATTCTCACTTCCATACTTTGTTCCCAATAGCTTCGGCTGCGGCCTGATTGACCGTTGTCTCCCTTGCTGTGACGACTTGCTCGTGGTTTCCACCTCCCCCCTCGCCCTCTCTAAACTATTTGAGGAGCGTATTATATCTCTCTCTGTGTTTTCTGGGCTCCACCTCTACCCACCCTGATTCCTATCAGGCAAGCCAAACTCCCTTTGCTTGCTCTCTGGGTTTCTTTTTTCTCAGCCCTTACCCACGTGTGCCTATTTGTCTGTAGCAAACCATCTGACAGTTTTTTGTTTGCTCCTGTCATCTCTTCCCTGATCACTGCTGCTAGCTTTCCCATTTTCCTCAGGCCTCCAATAGGTTCCACCTTGTGACACATTCCCCACCCTTAAAATATTACTTGCTGCCGCAATTTCTGGCGGACAGCATGTAATCCCTTGCGGGGTTCTATAATGCTGCTCATGGTAGGCCAAATTTGCTGTGGCCCACCCTTTCCTTCCATGGCTTCAACACATTGACGTGGTATACCTGCCTACGTCCTTTCTCGTTCTCAACAAGGTATGACACGCATCCCACTTTCTTTATTATTATGCAGGGTCCTTGTCAGCGAGCGTCAAATTTAGGACCTGTTCCGCTACTTGTATACGGACCTTGTCTCCTCCTTTCAGCTCTCTGGCCGGTGTGCCCCTATCATAGTATTGTTTTTGTCGTTGTTTAACCGACGACTTAAATTTGTCTACTAGAGGGGCCTGGAGATGTCTATATGTCACTGCAGGCGCTTCAGCCTCAGCGTCTATTTTAAAAACTTGTGGGAACTCGCCTATCCTCTGGTACCAACTAGTGTGGTCCACACCATTCATCCCCGTAGAATATCAAGTATTCCCCTATGTGGGTCCTACCATATAAGAGTTTTCGAACCGGAGGTCCTAAGGTAGGTCTGTACAACAACCGCTCACTCGGGCAAGTGCATTACATCAACAAATTGTAGTAGTGTGCTCCCATTTATACCAGCCATCATCCCCCCTGTTTCCTTAATCTAATTTCCCCTTCGTAATCAAGTGCTTACATTGTAACTGGTTGGTGCAAGCGTATCCTACGCTAACATCGCATTTGGTCTGGGGATCGGTATGGCCTAAGAGAGGAGCGGTTTTGATTTAACGGGTGGCCGTATAACCAAACGCCATCTGCCCAAGACCACATATGCAGAGGTATGTTGAAACAAAATTCAGCTAGTGCGGCCCTGATCAGTTTCAATATTTCCCTTTGGGGAAACCGCAACCTACCACGTCTCGCAAAACAACTTTAACCAGTTTCCCCTAGCACCTATAATCATTGAGGCCAAAATATTTCATGAGGCGGTAATAGCCCAGGGGAACGCTGGGATTGCGCGATGGGTCGACGAAATACCATAATCAAAACCAAAAGGTATTGGAAACCCCTAGTGTCTTTATCTAAATGGGCCATGACAATTGGGGTCCCATACTCCATGCTGCTCTAATAGGTGTTGCTATGGTTGGTAATGGTACCCTACTAGCACACGGCTTTGGGTTTGGCATAATGGAAAACCCTCTGACAAGCGGGGCAGGAAAATCGCAATACGGCGCTTTGTCTTCCTGGTACACTTCCCCAGCCAATAAAAGCGCGCTAAAATCTGGTGCTAGTCTATACGTTTCCCTGAACGCCTTTGTGTGTCCCCCTTTCAACCAACGGCTGGAATGGTCTAAAGTGCGCTAAACGTAAAAAACCACTGCTTTAAAAAGCTACTGGTAGGCCTAGTACCAGATTGTTTTCTGCTTACAGCCCCTGTATAGGGATCCAGGCGCTTGTCTCTTTATATATGAATGTGCTTCATCTAAGACGAATCGGGGTAACACATTTTCTATCTTTCTGAGAGGCCCCACTCAAAAGCTCTTTTGAGTGGCTGACCAAATCCTGCTTTCTGCTCGCAGTTGGGAAACGATGGGAAGTTGTTTGGACCAGGTGCAGCGGGTTACTCCATGGCAGACCCCTCGCCACCGCCACTTCTAGTTCGGCCCCCCCCTTTCTCTTCTCCTGAGTTCCTCTGTATTCCTCTCATGTAGGGCGTTTTTTTTAGATTTGGCTTTCTTTCTTTCTTCTCACTTCCCTCCCTGCAATCGGGCTTTGAACCTTGCAAATCGTGCCCGTGGTTGGGAAATGTATCGCTCTTCTGCTGCCCTTCTGTGCTCTCCTGCACTTCAGCCTTCTCTTCGGGAGCCTCCTTACACACATCCCTACTATCGTTCCTATTCGCTGCCTCTTTGCCACTACGCCGGTTTTTGGGGTACTCTCCTACTGGGGATTCTCGGGTTTCTGCTGCAGTGGCTTGGGATCGGGTAGAGACCAACCCTGTCTTTATACCTATCCCCTGTCTTATTCCTCCTTTGAAAAGAAGCCAGTCACATCCCTAGGATTAGGTTTTGCGGTAGCCCGGGGACTACTGCCACCTGTATCTTTCTCTCTATCCCTAGTCCTTTAACACAAACTTGGTGTATGGGGTAGGGAATCTGCATACCATGTACACATTTTACTTGTACTTGCTTCGGAGCTACAGGACGAGACGGTCTCATGGTTTCCCAAAATTCTTGGGCAATCAAACTTTGTTCTGCTCCTGAATCAAGCAGAGCCAGGGTGTCTAATCCATTTACTTGGACTTGTAAGAATATACCCTTGGGAATCTGCTTTTCTGTCCCTACGACGAGGACTGTCTTCACTCTACACTCCTTTATGAGATGTCCAGGCCTACCGCATTTAATAACATTTCCTCATGTTTCCAGTCATCACATTCTTACCACAGAATCATACCTATGTGCCTTAACCCTTTCATCCTTCTTACACTCATCCATCTCTTTCACACCTGCCACTTTTAAGAGGCTTATTTTGGAGGTATCCGCTTGTTTGGCTTCCCTATATACTTCGGCCAGTTTAGCTGCCTCCTCCGTGTTAGAGTCAGTTTTGCATTGTTAGAAAGGTTTTCATTTCTAAGGGTATTGCTATCAGGAATTGCTCTAGAATGATCTCATCTATTTCGAGATTCTAGTGTTCTACCATCTGGGTCTAGCCACTTATACTCAGACTTTTAAGTCTTTGGCATAAGGCTCTTGGTGTTTCATTCTCTAGCATTTGTGCTCCCCTGAACAACCTCTTATAAATGTCTAGGAGTAAGACCAAGCCGATCCTTTACAAGCTTTTTTGATCTCATGATAATCATTAGCAGGCTAGCGGGCATGGCCTTAAAAGCAGACAGAGCTTCACCACTTAAAGTCATGGCAAATCTCATTGCCCATTGCTCTGCAGGCCATTTCAGATTTCTCGGCTATACGTTCAAATGCTTCTATGAAATCATCAGGATTGTCCTCCTGTTTCAAATGTCTTAATGACAAAGCAAAACCAGTGTTCAGTTCTACTTGGCGTGTGGTAGTAGATTGCTGCTTCTTCTCCAGCGAGACTTGTTTCACTAGTACACTGACTGCCTCCAGCAATGGTTGTTGCTGTTCTCTCATGGCTGTCATATACTGCTACTGCAGATGTTGCACCATCCTTGCTTGTTTCTCCCATTGGGCATTCATCGCAGGATAGCATGTCCTGTGGATCCATCTTCCTCTTCTGTGGACTCTGCACCTGCAATGGAAAAGAAAAGAAAGACCCACCAAGTGCGGTACTTTCTACAGAAATTTTATCCCAGCTATAGCGCCCTCTTTCTCTCACTGGTATCCCGTACCCGTCTACCCAGGCTACTAGTACCTTAGTCTCCTGGTAGAATTCAGCATGTGAGAAAAAGCCTTTTGTCCGTCCTCTGGCCAATCTGCCAGTTCGAATTTCTCCTCCTCCAACGTGCTTTGTATCCACCCTTTTCTTTTCTCAGAAGTCCTTTTCCTTTTCCTCTTGTCCAGGAAAATTGGCTTGTCACAGGGAAAAAAAAAAATCCTCAATACTACGCCATTTTGTCGCACCGCCCAGGTGCCCTACCGTGAGGCCTTGGTACTGCCTGAGGACTCCCCTGAGGGTGGTAGTTTGTACCTTCTCTATAAACCACAAAAGACACTTGTGTTCCAAACTCAGGGTTTTATTCCCCGTCCGTGAGGTATTTTCTCCTTGGGCAAAACAAAGCAAACAACCCACTTCGGTCATGTAACAGAAATCACAAAGGTTAAACAAAAATAGCTTACTTCAGCTTAAATGCAAAAAGAAAAGAATTAAACATTCCCAATGTTTTTTCACAGGCTTTCCTTTCTGCTGCCACAGCACACAGCTCATTCACATAGTTTTCTGTGAGACACGTTTCCAGCCCACAACTTGTGACTCTTACTCAGGTTATCTTCAACCCATTTCACCTTAAGGAAATCTCTGGGTCAATTACCGAGACTGAGCATTCCATGGGCTCAGGAACTGTTGCTAACTCTGCATTCTCATATTCCATAGAATCTGGTTCATTAAACACTCACGTTTTCAAGGTCAGCTGTTTTCAAAGGATAAATGGATAATGTAGGTTTTCCTCGTCAAGCAGAAAGTTATGCTGTCCTTCTGACTCAAAGCCTCCCTGGGAACTACCATATAGTTTTGCATGAGGCTTATGGGAACTCGCCCCTGCAGGTAATCATAAGGACATTCAGGAACTTCCCTGGCTCTGCTGTTAGAGTGATTACGGTACCCTCTGAGCGTGCTCGGGTCTAGCCCTTGCCTCACAGCTGCCCTGGATTGCACTGCTCTATACGGAGTTGCTCAAACTCTGGGAGTTTAAAGTTGATACTGGAATCACCAGCTTTTTCCAAGTAAGTGAGTTTCTCTTCTCCTGGGTTTTCTAGCACAAGGGAAGGGATTATTTCTAAAGCTTATTTCTGGGTGGCTTTTTCTATTGCTGCAGGGTTTTACCCACTCGGGTAGAAAACAGCCACTATCAACACTTCTGGCTTTGTTACCTTGTACTGCAACTCTCCCACGTCTCTCGTGCTCTTCACACATGCATTCAATATCTGGCTTTTGCCTTCCAAATGTTTCACTCTGGGTTTGAGACTCACTCAGACCTTCGTGTGGGCTTGCATGCTGTCCCAGTAATTCAGACTCTCTTTCATTCCACTTCCATACTTTTCCCAGCTTCTGCTGCGCTGACCGTTGTCTCCCTTGCTGTGAGACTTGCTGGTTCACCTCCTCTCCCTCTCTAACTATTTGGGAGTGTATTATATCTCTGTGTTTCTGGGCTCCCACCTCTACCCAGCTGATTCCTATCAGGCAAAGCAAACTCCCTTTGCTTGCTATCTGGGTGTGTCTTCTCAGCCCTTACCCACGTGTGCCTAGGTTGTCTGTAGCAACCATCTGACAGTTTTTTGTTTATCCTGTCATCTCTTCCCTGATCACTGCTGCTGATTTCCATTTTCTCAGGCTCCGATAGGTCCACCTTGTGACACTGTCCACCGAGGGGCGCCATGTCACCACCAAAAGTGCCTGCTGGGGTGTTAAGGATATGGGTGTATGCAACAATACCCATGGTGCACTGCACATGTACATCAGCAGTCCCGAGATGACCATAGGAGGGGTAGGCACCCCCACAGCGCCTGGCCCGGAAGGAAGAAATGAATTTGTGCGTCACTGCCATAGAGCAGCAAAAGACAGTAGCCCAACAGTGTGACCAAGAAGAAGCCTGAAAAGTTGACCAGTACGGTGTCTAGACGGGTGTCCCAAGCTAAGTGCAATATGAGGTACATAGGGATAAGAGGGTGCCGATGGAACCCTGGCCCATAGAACCATATGGCACGGTGCTCCAAAAAGGGTATGTTGGCCAAGGTCAGTGTGCCCTAGGAACTGCAAGTTGTGTCTGGAGGACCTGCAGGACCTGCGTGGAACAGAGACAGATGTAGTACGAACACCACATAGAACCCACAGTAGAGACAATGACCAGGTGACTGACGGAGGGAGAGTAGGGAGTTACTGGACCATCATCCCTGAGGGCATCCCATGTGTCTGGCAGCAGTGCAGACAAACATGGTGGTGGCAACCGCACCACAGCAAAGGGTGTTGGCACCCTAGAGTACCAGAAAAACAGTATGTGGCAGGTGAGGAGAATATATGTCCCCCAGTGGAGGTGGAGGTGGCCAGAGGAGTGGTCCTGCCACACAGAACAGGCACAGGCCCGCCAAGCACAAGAGATGCAATGCAGACAAGGGTACAGGGTAGGATACGGGGTGACAGTGCACAGCAACATACGGGACATCTCACAGCAGACTGATGCAGATAGATGGATCAAAGGATAGACCGCAAATGTGATGAGGATAATATGAGTGGCCAGGACATAGAAGCCAAGAGATGACTGCCACAGTGGACCACATGTACCAGTGCTGGAAAGGCAACAAAAAAGGAGAACCGAGAGAGTGCAAAGCCATGACCACTAGGATGGAAAGCACTGCAGAAAATAATTGACTACAATAACACCTTTAGGCCAACAGTAATGGATGCAGACAGGACCACAGCATGTCACCATACAAAACTACCGCTGTGTGACAGGTGAGGGCACCCCATAGAGTAACCAAGATGCAGTACACATATAGAGCAGGGGTCCACAGCCAACAGCGCAGTCCACAGGTGGGATGGGAGGCACATATGAACAGGTCCACACACACACCAGGAAATATAATGCAGTGTAAACAACATGCAATAGATCAGTGGAGTGACACATGAGGGGTGGAAGGGGCCAGGCCAATGGAAAGCCATGTGGATGGGCTATGGTCAAGGGCAATGGACTGAAAGAGGAGCATGTGAATGACCAACCAGATCAGTGATGTGGGCCAGGCCAACCGGCAGCAGCAGTCCCAATACACAGGTAGCCCAGCACATGCCCCACCCCAGGAGGAAAACTACAATTAGTCTAGACAATGTGGCAGAGAGGCTGAAAACAGGCCACACTGACATGCACAGCCCAACCCTGGAAGGGTGGGTGGAGATGTGATGGGACTGCACACAGCATATGGGCAAGTAAGCAGCAAACAAGGAAGGAAAAGATAAATGCCATGTGTTACCCAAACTGGCAGGCACCCGAGTGGCAATGAATTGGGTGACCAATATCCCAAATATCCAAAACAACGAAAGTGCAAACATTTGTCCCCAAAAGGCAGTCACCAGACCCAAGCAGACATTGTATCCTGCATCCCAGTGCACCATATGACCTATAGAAAGACGTGGGGCCTGTGTGGCAGCCAACATCGCCAGCACACACCCAACCCATGTTGCGAGGCCACCCACCTGTTGCTGCCCGTGGAGCCTACACACCCTGACCACACCCTATTGGTGCCACCCCAAATCCTATGCCGCATCTCATCAGCTGTCGCAAACAGACAGTAATATGTGATGTGGAGGGTTTCACCATGACATGTCCACACAGTGTTCGCACCCACCGTATGCACAGCAGTCACCACCCCCAGCAACCAAAAGAACCTGGTGAAAGCATGCAGAGTGACAAGGCAACATGCCCTGTCAACATTGACGTATCAGGGCTACAAATCCAAGTACAGCTCATCCCCCCCCCCTACTGCAAGAAATGAAACACCCAGACAGTTCATGGCAGCAACGGTGGCCCAGTCCCCCCAGTGACAGTCAAATAGGCCATGAATGATTCCGGAATAAAGGCCTGTGTCCAAATTGCAGAGGCCCATCTCCCTGTGTCAACAACATCCAGGACAGTCTCACAGGGGTGCTGTGTCCAAGCACATATGGATGACGGGATCTCCAGATGCAGTGTAGTACATGTATCAGGTATGTTGTCTGTGTCCTGTGTGAAAAGATGTAGATATCAGGTAAGGGAATGGCACACTCACCCACGACTCCTGCAGGTCAGAAAGGAGACAGTGAGATAGAAAGAGTTCCCCCCAGAATGCATAGATAGCACCACATGACATGGCCACAACACTGAGCACAGTGCACATGGACCACTGCAGGAGATGTCCCTGAAGACCAGGACACCATCCCAATATGTTCTTGTACATGCACATGACACACAGGCACCCCAGGGGTCCAGAGCATATCCAGCAGTGGTGGCACACAGAGATAACAACGAAAGACATGTTGATAGCAACAGGCCAAATGCAGCATCAGCACGTGGTGTATGTCCCAGAGGATGGAAGCTGAGGCCTACCTGAAAGGGAGAGCAGTGGCCTGACTGGGAATGTCCGTGGCAGGCAAGAGCACAAAGAGCCCCAATAGTGGCTGCAGACATCAATGGACTGCGGACATCACCACGTCCGCATGGGTAGCTGTGAGTGGAACATGTCCAAGGTGCATTGTGTTGTGCGCAAACAAAATGTTGATGTACATTGGTCCAACAGAAAACCTAAGACACGTCTGAAAAGAATATATGACACATGCGCACAATGTACAGTAGCCCACAAGCAGAAGGTAAAAGAGGGATGAGGGAACATCACTGGAGAGGTGGCCATACACATCCCTGAAACGCACATAGGCAGTGTGATGCAGAATGATCGGTCATGTAGACAGGTCAAGCAGACACAGAGACATACACTGTGAGACAAGGTATGCATGCCAGAAGGTGCAGATGGCAGGACCCCCAACAATCAGCAACAAGTGGAGTCCCCCATCACAGTACATGCATGAGTGCCACAAATCATGCAAATGCCTCAATGGCAGTGAGTGTTCAACATGCTCTCAAACAATACAATGCCCTGTGCTTGTGTACACACACAGCCTGACATTATGTGCTGCAGATACACCATTAAGACTCCCAAGATGTGCACAGGTAATGGCCACATGTGTGACAAACGGAAGCTAAGGGTGATGGAGCAGTGGGCCAAAGACATGTGCAGCACCATAGGAGCAGTGGAGAGAAATCAACATATATGTGTCAAACCGTGACGACAGCAATCCAAACCTAACTGTATGCCAACTCACCCGAGTCACCTGCATGTTGCAGTGATGAACACACACTCCCCACACACAGCACAGCATCGGGAAGTATGGTCTGCCAATCCCTGGGGGCCCGGAACACAGGAGCTCATCCTGGGGAGGCAAAAACACATCAGACATATCGAGACATGTCACGGTAGTGCTGCACAATCCATACACGAGCTCACACATGGCGAACCCAGAGACACTTCCCCAGCACAAGCAGAACTTACAGGAAAAGAGCTCCTCGATCAGATGTTGCCTGGCCACCATCCCCGCACGTGTGTCACCATGGCCAGGTGCAGGAGGGCACACAGGATCCACCCCTAGATCCTCATTAATATCGACTGGAACATTGTGCCTGAGAGCAATGTTGTGGAGGATGCAACAGGCTAGGATGATCTTTGCCACAGTCACGGGTCCGTACTGTAAGGCCCCGCCAGTCCTAATCCAGACACCTGAAGCGACTTTTGAGAACGCCAAAGGTGCGCTCAATGACTGAGCGGCTGGAGGCATGGGCCTCATTGTACCGCATCTCTGCACCTGGCCGAGGGAGACGCACAGGGGTAAGCAGCCAGGTGCGACACCCATATCCTGCATCACCTTCAGAAAACAATGGTGAAAAGTTATATGTGTGAAGATGCACCAATGGAATGACTGACGTAGCAAAACAGAGCTGGACAGCCGAGAGGCCGTGCACACAGATATGATGCTAAATCTCTGCACAGAGTGGTAGTGCAGCAGAGGCTGTTGATGCCAGATGCAAAGCAGCATGGAATGCCAATAGGGGCAGTGCACACCCATGTTACCGTGTCCCAGGACATGTTCCAAAACTGTGCCCAGAGAGCAGTGGTGGAAGCTGTGAGCTCATATGTCCGACAGTGGCAAAGCACACCCGGGGGTGCAGGGATGCACAGGTGTGCAAGTAGGTGACCGGCATGATCCGGCGCCACACAGAGCAGAGGCCAATGGAACACATCCTGGGGGGGGTGCCCACCAGGTGGGGGCAGGGTGGCAGTGGACACCGAAGAAGGTGCCCAGACATGCATCAGACATGTGTCATGGCAGGAGCGCCCACAACACATGTCACATCTAGCCCCCAGCATGGCCAGAGAGAGGAGGGTGCACATACAGAATGACCACCATGTGGATGTGTCTGTGTCCCCCTCCCCCCCCCAACAAGATGGCACACGCACAAACATGCAACATATGGGGTGGGCGAGTGACTGACCCAGCAGGCACACATATGTACAACAGCCAGTGCAGTATGCCTGTGGCCTGGTGTGGAAGCCATGGTCAAGCCGCAGGTGTTGCCCACAGGCATGGAGGGGACACATCATATGCAGCATGAGTGCCCTTCGACACGGTAACCCTGAAAATGAATGGCGCGGGCAGGGAACAGGCCACACCACATGCCCGCTGTGACACATAGGTGAGAGGAACCACACACACATGGTAGACAGAGCGATGTGTGGCAGCACACAGATGTCTGAGATCCAATCCCCAGTGACAGGGCGTGATGTTGTGTGATGGCCCCAATAGGCTGCACCAGGAAATAACTCCGCAAGGTCAGGCATGCAGCGGACAATGGTGACAATGGTGTCCCGCTAACCACCTACAGTAGGTGCATGTTAGACACGTTGAATACCCACCCAGCAGGACATACTCCTCATATTGCCCGGCCTCAAACTGGCCGAATAGTGCCGAGTTCTGCAGGATATAGGAGTCATGGGCAGACCCTGGGAACCGCGGGACCACATTCAGGATACGCATACTTGCATCACAAACAACCTGCACATTGAGGGAATGGAAGTGTTTGCGGTTGCGGTACACAACCTCCCTGTCGCGTGGCGGGACAAAGGCAACATGTGTGCAATCTATTGCGCCCATCACGTGTGGTATCCCTGCAATCCTATGGAATGCCTGTGCCAGGGTTGCCCAATGTTGCCTCCCATTGGGAATTGCAATATAATTCCCAACCCGGCTGACTATGGCCCGCAGTACCTGGTGGAGACAGCGAGAGAAGGTTGGCCTACTCATCCCACCTACTGCTGCCACCGAGGATTGGAAACAGCCAGAGGCAAAGAAATGTAGGGCAGCCAGGAGCTTGGCCATACACGGTATAGCATGTGACTGGGCAGTCAGGGGCTCTAGGTCAGGTCTGAGTTCCTGATAGAGCTCCCTAATGGCCCCTGTGTCCAGCCGGTAGAGGGAGATTACCTGGCCCTCTCTCAGGTCCCCTAGCAAGGCCCTGGGCCTGTAGAGGCGTTGCAGGCGGGGTCGTGCCTCAGCACGCCTACGGCACCGTTGGTCACCCACACCCGCCTGTGGAGCCCGCACAGCTGCAGGCCTGAGTTGCAGTGGCATCGCACCCATGCCCAGGTCTGCAGCCCCAGGAACAGCATCCCCCTCCTCCGGAAAAAGCATCCCAGCCAGCTCCAGCAATGCAACCACTGCACCACCTGCATGCGCAGTCTGAGCCATGATAGACACAGGTTGGAGGATAGCTGGGTTGAAAATAGGAATCGGGGTGGGGATGGACATTACATGAACGATACACACCTGGTGAGACATCACATTCCAGAATAAAGCAAACAGAAAACATACCTGTGTGCAAGGGCACCGCGCGCTGGAGCGCGCGTTCCCATAAAGCACCCGAGGACAATCATCTACGTGAGTCCCTGAGATGAAGCAGGGTGTAAAGAAACTGCGTATCACACTAGAAACCACACTCAGACGCCAATGTAGGATAGACGTACAACAAACATGTCCACGAGCGGAGAACGCAAGAGGCATTGCAACGCGCGTAACGAAGCGTGCAATGTCTGTATGACATAGCGTGCGCGTCAGGTATTGCCATAGTTCCCAGCGCGCCTGGTAACGCGCAGACAAACAGTATAATATATCGAACTTTGGAGCATTTGGGACAGCAGTACAGACCACAATACTGTTAGGAAAGCACGTGTAAGGTGGATTACTGAGATGCCGTCTGCTGCTAATATGAGCACAGTTAGATGACATCACCTCCTGCACGTAGCTGCGTGCGCGTGTGAAACACGCATCGCAACGCGCATCGCTTTGCACGTAGACAACGCCCCATGACCCACACCCAAACAATACCTATATGTATGATAAGCTCAGTATGGCAAACCCCCCAGCACAACCACACGCGACAGAATGGAGTGCAGCAATGGAGGTGACCAGGACCGTGCAGTGGACCAGACACCGCACCCACCAGCGCAAAACACAGCTGTTGATGATGAGGTGCCAGGGCCATCTGGTGCAAATCCAAACATCAGTGCACAGTCAAGTGGTGCAGGGAGACCAAGGCAGCACAGGGTCCCAGTACCTGCAGAGGTCCGGAGGAGGGCGGTGCGCTTTAGCCAGGAGGAAAACAATCTCCTCTTGGCAAGCATCCTTGACAGGTACGACCTGCTTTTCGGATGCCAAAACTCTACCATCACGATTGCCACACGCACCAGGGCATGGGCCAAGGTCCAGGCAGCAGTGGCAGCAGCACAGGGCCCACATCGCGATATTGAGAGTTTGAGGAAGCGATACTGTGACATCAAGAGGAGCATTAGAAATGAGCTTGCCAGGGTGAGACGTGGGGCCCAAGGCACTGGAGGGGGCCCAGCTCAACTAGCAAACCTCTCAGCCTTGGAGCGTCGCCTTGCAGAGAGACTCAGACCTATGTACATCCATGGCCTTCCCCCTGCTCTTGACACAGCACATCCACAAGCAGGTAGGTGTGAGTGTGGTCCAACAGTGGGAGATAGTACAGGCACATGGGTTGGGACACACCAAAGGGGGGGTAGTACGTGGCTGCTCGGGAATTGGGGGGCAACTGAGGCACAGAGGCAGCACCCATTCACGTGCCATAGTGGGGGGACATGTCTATGGTGGTCAGTGGGCAGCACAGGTAAGTGAATGGGTGCCTGTGCAGGGGGGGCAGGACCACAGAGGCATAAGAGGGTGACTACATGTTGCATGGCTCATGGTGCTGGACTGGCAGGGGCAGCAGGGCCCCACGGGTAGGGAGGCGGGCAACCGGGAGGCACACTGCACCTGCATCGACCATGCTCAGTGGTGGCAGCATAAGGGTGGTGATGGCCATGCATGGGGTGTGTGTCACCATCCGGGGGTGGGGGGGCCGGGGGAAGCAGGGCACAGGGGCTACTGGCATGGGGAGTGCACAAATGTTGTGGGTTGGCACAGGGGCCCTGGACCAGACCCATGTGGCTCACCAACACACATATGCCTGTGCGGGGATGTGACGTGGTGGACAGGCAGTCACACCCCATCTGACCTATGTAACATTGTGACACAAGGTGACATCTGCACCATTGAGGCACAAGAGGAGGTGCAAGACGAGACAGCCCCAGGCCCGTGCAGCCCAGTGGACCCTGTGGTAGAGGTGGCCCAGGTGGGAGTGGGGGGGCTAGCTGCACCCCTGGGGGACGAGAACATGCAGGGCCCACAGCCTGAAGGCAGCATTACACCACCCACCACTGCAGGTACGGGGGAGGTGCCTGCGGATGAGGCAGCGCAAGCCAGAATCGAGGCACTGGCTGCAGTTGAAAATGTGATTGGGGAAATGCAGGCACACTCTGCGGCGGCCCAGAGAGATGCTGAGGGTGAGTGTCCTAATGTGCTATGGTGGCTATGCCTCTGTACAGGTGTTGGATGACCCCCTGTCTCACATTGCACTATGGGCTCTCCCCACAGGTATACGGCATGTACTGCTGTCGGTGGTCCGGGCACAGCGGCGCCAACTACGGATGTCATGTCACCTCCAGCGGACCATGTCTGGGGTCCTTGCAGGGGTGGACCGCATGGCCACAGCGGCAGAAAAAATGGCTGACAGCCTGGAGCGGCTGGTGTCAGGCGGAGGTGCGCTCCCCGGCCAGCTGCATCCAGCACCGCCACCACCATCTGCAGCAGCACCTGCGGCAGCAGGGGTGCAACCAGCACCAAGGGTTGGGCGGGGCTGCGCAAGGCGTGGCAGGGGGAGGGGCAAATAAAGGGCTACACAGGCGGCCTTTGATGGAGACATGTGTTCTGGGTCTCATTTGAGGGTCCAACACACACAAACCACCCCCCTGGCCCGTGACCAGGGGACACCACTGTGGCACTGACACAACCAGCCCTTGCCCCCCCCTCCCCAGCCATGTCCACCATGGGTATGCAGCCGATCACATAACTTGCAATGCTGGAACACCACTCCCATGCCTGGGTGGTGCGCTTTGTGCCTTGGGAGTGCACACACCCCATGGACCAATACCCTGTGGCGCCCTGACCCACCTTTTGTCTCTGTGCCGAGATAGGTGCACTGTATGTCCTGCATGGGGAGCCACATGGGCCGCATCCATCACGCTAGACCCCAACAGTCTGTGCACTGGACATGTCACATACTCATGGTCACAGGCACCCCTATCCCTCCACCATGGCATCTCCCATGACACAGGTCCACTGTGTTCCCCTGTATACACCCTTGCAGCTTACCACACCATAGGGTGCCCCCCCACTATGGCCCACCCACCACCCTGTGCACCCGTGGCCCCACCATACACCCCCCCCCCCATGCCCCCTATCAGGCACCTCCCGATACCATAGTAGGCTCCGTAGGCTACATCCATAAACTCACCTGTCACCTGTTGCACCATCCACACTGCGCTCCACCCCATCCACGGCACACTAAGACACTCCAGAGACCATCATCCCACCAATACCCCCCTCCCCACCCACTGTTGTGCCCACCCCCAGACCCCCACTCCAATGTGGGTGCCACCACAGATGGGCCAATGCACTCCACAGACAGTATGTTCTAGCACCCCCTAGGGGCAGCCGTTACACCCGTCACTTGATGGACTGAGGTGGTCATGCGCCCTTCAGTGAACCATTGCGGGACCCCAGTCTCATCCCCCTTTCCCACCCTACATGCTGGTATACATGATTGCCATCTAGCCAACCATTGCTGGAGCCTACACGACCTCAGCTGTCGTCACCGCTCCCTCCACCCCCTACTCAGGCACCAGCTTCACCACATCCTGAGGTGCACCCTCTGTGTTCTTACCCTAACTACACCCCTGCGCAGACCCTTCGGCCGTCCTACCATTACCACCGCAACTTAGCACTATGGGGTTAAGTCAGATGCGCTACACAGGCCTTCCACCGTCCCCCGCCGTATGCACCATTGTCACCCTGTGTTGCGTATCCCACACCTTCGTGGACATCTGCTATCGCACGTCCCTCCTGCACGCCACTCTCCCCTCTGCTCGTTTCCCCAACCTCAAACCACTCCAGCTAGCACAAAACACTGCAGCACGAATAATATCCAGTACTGCAAGACAGGAGCACATCACACCTACCTTAAAGGACTTACACTGGCTCCCAATCAGTGCACGCATCAGATACAAAACTATCATAAACCTATTCAAGATAAATCAGCACACATCAGCCAACAGCCTGCACACCCTCATACAACCGGACACCAGCACACGTCCTAGAAGAAAACAAACACACAACCGAGTCAGCACCCCAAGTGAATTCAAACACACACGCAAGGACACAACAGACAGAGCACTCTCCATGGCTGCTCCAACAATATGGAACAAGCTACCGGACGATTTGAGGGCAACTACAGACCTCAAAGACTTTAGAAAACAGCTAAAAACCATGCTGTTCATAGAACACTATGGACACATCACATAACCTCAGAGAATGTATAACAGCACATGATACCGCCTAATCACTGTATGTATAGAAAATGTTTTTTGCATCACTGTATATAGCCCATCTTGTACATAGCTCAAACCACTCTAGTGCACAACACAACACACATTGTACATAGCTCAAACCAATCTAGCACACAACACAACACACACTCAACTAAATTTCTCCCTCACTGCATGTTTAACACTCTCACTTTACCGATTGTTTGCTGTGATACCACCTTGATTGATAAGATAAGGCGGTTTAGAAATACTGTTAAATAAATAAAATAAATAAATAAATGTAGCTGTGATATGTCTGTGGATGTGCTGTCAACGCATCCCTTACCTGGTCCACGTCCTCCCTCACCTCTTTGAGTGCACACTGACACACCCATCACTCGCACAGCACTGTCACATAGCAATGAGGACCATCTGACCACCAGGGTTAAATACTGAACGTATAACTTTTATTACAGATGCCCCCTTTGAACTGGGCTGCACATGTCACATAGTGACATATTAACATAGTAAATAACGGCAGATAAAGACCAGCATGGTCCAACTAGTCTACCCAGCAACACTGCGTTGGGCACACACCTATCCCTGTCAACGTGGTGTTGGGCAGGCAATGGCACGGTCCGTCACAGGGCGAGTGTGCCATGTGTGTCCCCACACTACACACCCGGGGACCCCTGTCAAATGGTGGCTGACCGGGTGCGGCACCGGCAATGCGCTGGTCGAGCTCACGCAGCCGGTCAGCCACCATGGACAGGGTCGCCAGCACCTGCCCCTGGATGAGGGCGAACTGCCTCTGGGCATGCACCTGGGCATGCACAGCCACAGCCAGGCGCAGCCCGCACATGCAACCACACATCTCCCCGTGTCTGTGTGGCTGCATGCACGGTGCACCTGTCTGCGGCTATGTGTGGCAGACATATGTCCAGAAGGCATGCCTCGCCAACATCAGGGGGCATGTGGCTGGTGCCCCTGTTGCCCTGTGGTGGAGCGTGCCATTGGGGACCTGGCCCCCCCACCCCCAATCCCCACAACCAGTACATCCCCTCCGCCCCCTGCCCCCGCCACCCTCTCCACATCCTCTTCCCCCCCTCCCCCTCCCTCTCCCTGCCACCCACATCCTCCCCCTCCCTTCCCCTGTCCCCCACATCCTCCCCCACCCTTCCCCATCCCCCAATTTCACCCCATCACTTTCCCTGTGCTCCACCTCCTCCGCATCCCCTTCCATATGCCCCTCATCCTCCCCGTTGCCCCCCTCTCCCTCGGTGAGGCTTGGGGATCCCCGCTCGTGGCCTCCATCGCCATCTTCATCCACATTGTGCTCCTGGCCTTCGCCGAACTCCAGGCCCACATCAGCAATGGCCTCCTCCCGGTCCGCACCACCATACGGTTCCTCCGGCTCCACGGCAGCACGTGCATCAGCTGTGGGAGAGGGGAACACATATCATCTCCTGGTCACACATCAGATACCGCAGTCACAGTGGTCCTGTGGTTCTGCCACTCAGTGCCCCACAGGGCCATGTCAAATTACTCACCATTCCTTTGCGCCATCCGTTCGCGCTGTACCCATGCCACAAAGCGAGGGTAACGTGCCCTGAGCTCCCTGGCCTTCTTACGCAGGTCCTCCACCTGTAGGGTTGACAACGAACATTGACATTAGCTACCGCAAGGACACTTTGGAGTCCTCTGCCACAGCACCTACCTATCTCTTCATACAACAGGTGCCTGCCCCTATTGGGTGACACATTCATGCCCCATGCTTTCCCAAGGCACAGCCCCATGTGTGCCCCACGCACACGCCTGTCCAGCCTGGGCCCCATGTGCCCTGTGTGTGCACCCCAGTGGACATGACACAGCACATCTCTGTGTGCCACCTCCACACATCTGGCAGTGCCCATCAGCCACTGCTGGGGTGGGTGGTTGTCACCTGCAGTGCTCCCTGCTGAATCCTGGGGCTGTGGTTTGTCTTTTGGGATCCCAAACAGGGCTTG
The DNA here is from genome assembly GCA_033557465.1 of Ichthyophis bannanicus. Taxonomy (NCBI): domain Eukaryota; kingdom Metazoa; phylum Chordata; class Amphibia; order Gymnophiona; family Ichthyophiidae; genus Ichthyophis; species Ichthyophis bannanicus. The sequence goes on along the minus strand of CM066032.1, from coordinate 742,011,494 downwards.
TTTCCATAGCACAAGGATGGGGGATGGAGCCCTCTCTTGGGGCCTGCAGCATCCTGGGGCTATGGTGTGTCTTTTGGAATCCCAAACAGGGCCAGATAACATTGGACATGGATGGGGGATGGAGCCCTCTCTTGGGGCCTGCAGCATCCTGGGGCTATGGTTTGTCTTTTGGAATCCCAAACAGGGCCTGGTTCCATAGCACAAGGATGGGGACTGGAGCCCTCTCTTGGGGCCTGCAGCATCCTGGGGCTATGGTGTGTCTTTTGGAATCCCAAACAGGGCCAGACAACATTGGACATGGATGGGGGATGGAGCCCTCTCTTGGGGCCTGCAGCATCCTGGGGCTATGGTTTGTCTTTAGGAATCCCAAACAGGGCCTGGTTCCATAGCACAGGGATGGGGGATGGAGCCCTCTCTTGGGACCTGCAGCATCCTGGGGCTATGGTTTGTCTTTTGGAATCCCAAAAAGGGCCTGTTTCCATAGCACAAGGATGGAGGATGGAGCCCTCTCTTGGGGCCTGCAGCATCCTGGGGCTATGGTGTGTCTTTTGGAATCCCAAACAGGGCCAGATAACATTGGACATGGATGGAGGATGGAGCCCTCTCTTGGGGCCTGCAGCATCCTGGGGCTATGGTTTGTCTTTTGGAATCCCAAACAGGGCCTGGTTCCATAGCAGAAGGATGGGGGATGGAGCCCTCTCTTGGGGCCTGCAGCATCCTGGGGCTATGGTTTGTCTTTTGGAATCCCAAACAGGGCCTGGTTCCATAGCACAAGGATGGGGGATGGAGCCCTCTCTTGGGGCCTGCAGCGTCCTGGGGCTATGGTCAGTCTTTTGGAATCCCAAATAGGGCCTGGTTCCATAGCACAAGGATGGGGGATGGAGCCCTCTCTTGGGGCCTGCAGCATCCTGGGACTATGATGTGTCTTTTGGAATCCCAAACAGGGCCAGATAACATTAGACATGGATGGGGGAGGGAGCCCTCTCTTGGGGCCTGCAGCATCCTGGGGCTATGGTTTGTCTTTTGGAATCCCAAACAGGGCCAGATAACATTGGACATGGATGGGGTATGGAGCCCTCTCTTGGGGCCTGCAGCATCCTGGGGCTATGGTTTGTCTTTTGGAATTCCAAACAGGGCCTGGTTCCATAGCACAGGAATGGGGGATGGAGCCCTCTCTTGGGGCCTGCAGCATCCTGGGGCTATGGTTTGTCTTTTGGAATCCCAAACAGGGCCTGTTTCCATAGCACAAGGATGGGGGATGGAGCCCTCTCTTGGGGCCTGCAGCATCCGCGGATATATTTGGGACTTGTGTTAGTTGACAGGGGCAAGTGGCAGACCCCTGTTTGTCTCTTGGCCTGAGTGGTGGGCCTGTGGTGTCATGTGGATAGGGCACATCCTTGGGCTGCAACAGCACCCCATACCATACCAATGTGGTCTCTAGTGCACCCCTGCCATGGTTGCAGCTACCCCCTTGGGGCTGGGGGGTCTTTTTATAGGGTGTGTGGCAGACGTTGCTACCAGCTGGATGCGGCAACACCTGACATTCCCTGGCAGTGCATAGTTTCTTTGTGCTTTGGTTACAGGGTGTTTTTTTCAACATCATCAGTTGGGGTGCCTGTCCCCATGCACTTACCTCACGTGAGTAGTCAGAGCTCCTGTTGTATCTGTGAGAGAGATGCTCCCAGGCCCTCCTGACCCTTGCTAGGTTCTGCCTCCTGGATGAGCCCGGAAAAAGGCGCTGCTGGCGGAGGCAGAACAGCTCTGTCAGGAGTTAGAGGTCTCCTTGGCTGAAAGCTGGCTTCCGTGACATAGCTGCCATTTGCTCAGACTGTATCAGTGCTGCGTAGCCACGTGCGTTAGTGAGTGCGTAGCCACGTGCATAGCTATATGTTGTTATGGGCGTGTCAACGCGCATGGATACGTGCGTTGCTGCGGGCTTGACTACATGCCTTGTTTACGGCGTGGGAGGGCATTACTACGTGCGTTGGTTCTGGTGTGGGCACGGTAGATTAACATATCCTTGAGGGTATATTATACCTAACATTAATACTACTATCTCTGATTGTGCTGGCCTATTGCCTATCAGAGCCTGTGAGCAGGAGCTGGACTTTACAACCCCCACTTCTTAGTACTGCTGCTACATTTTGCAGCATCAGCATCATGTTTTATACCACCTTCTGCTGCACACACCTCAAATCAGGGTACATTCTCATTCCTTTGGCCAGATATGTCTGCTATGTGGAGATGTATCACACATTTTTAATGCCCCTTTTGTTTAGAGGGATTGAGGAGGGTGTGTGGTCAGAACGGCACAGAGGGAGTCCCTGATTGGTTATACGTCTGGGTGTCATTGGAAGCAATGGGGAGCTTGCATGTATTTGACAGAGGTACCTCTTTTCACCACGCAGTCCATGGGTGGGGGGTGGGGTGGGTGGGTGCTTAGGTACCACCACCCACCCCTCCCCCTCCCCCTCCCCGGCTCATAGTGAAGGTCAGGTTCACCCACCAATAGTTCCACAGTGTACCTCACTGCAGTGGTAGAGGGGCCCATCATCCCCAGTTCTCTTGGAGAACAGACAGAGCACTACACATCCATAGGGCAATAAGCAACAAATGGCAGGCTTGGAAATGCACAGCTGGCCCACAACATTTTCTGACACTCTCCAGCAGCATGCCTCCAGCCGCTGCACCATGCGTGGTGTTTAAGCAAGACACATACTAGCTGCAGACAGTCTGCCAGCTAGTCCAGAGTGCATGGTCCTGGATGAGATGCAGGCACCCAAAACAGAGATGTCAGCATACACACCAAGCAGATAAGTCAGTGATTGGGCCCCAAAAGGGAACCCATAGATATCACATGTGCGAACTGCCATAGGGCACTATGGGGGAACCTAGCCCTGCAGTGGTCACTGCTCAGTCAGGGTGAGAGTAACCTCCCAGCAGGACATGCTATGGCCACCCTGTTCGTGCAGGTGGTGGCCGGGCACTACAGTGTCTCTCGCCATTGCCCTATGCCTTGTGCTGATGCAGCCAGGTCAGGCCACCCTCTACAGCCTATTCCCACAGTACCTTGCTCCTCATTATGCACATTGGCAGGCCAATACTGGCAACAGTGCTAGCACTGAGGGCTGTGGGGGGTGTTTGCCGACACCACACACTTGATAGTAGGGCACACACTCCCCACACCTATGCCAGCATTGTGTAGCTATGGAGGTGTTCGGCAGCCCTGCCCACCACAACGGTCCGGGGCACAGTGCAGGGATGGCTATGGTACGCACAACTGTAGGTATCACTGCACAGGTTGGTCAACACTGTCAGACACAGGACCTGTAGCACACTCCACAGACATCAGAAAGGTTGCTATGCTGCAGCTCACTAGGAGAAAACCTGTACTTGAGCTTGGAATTGCTAACTGCCAGTGGTCATAGCAACCTTTTGTAGGCTGTGTACCATATTCCGAGGTTTATGGTGGCATTACTATGGTATGCAGGTGCTGGTATTGGGAGATGCACACAAAGCCCAAAGTCCTGCCTCTCCAGGTGGCTTTGGATGATGGGGCCTGTGGAAGCAGGTGTGTCTGCCCCTGTTGGCTGCTGCTTTACGCCAGTGTTTCCCAACTCCAGTCCTGGTGTGCCATACACTGTTCAGGTTTTCATGCTGTCCCTCATGGCAATGCATGAGATACATCTGCATACCATGGGGGTGGCGCATAGACATGCAGCACAGGCATCTTTATCAGAGGCAGTATGGAACCAGAAGGGGTGTTTGGCCCTCCAGGGCTGCATTTTGGGGGCTCTGCTATAGGTATTGGGTAAGTTTATGGTGTCTGTGCTCTGTAGGGTGGGGTGTCGGTGTCATGGGCATGTTTACGTCATCAGCAAATAAGGTTCTGTCTGTATTCAGAATTTGTAGTGGTGGGTAAAATATGCAGTGTGGGTTTGCGGCATCTACAGCTGGGACTTGAACCTGTGACCTTCTGCTTCTGCTTACAGTGCTTTTGTGCACTGCACCACCATGTTCTCACAGAGGTGGTGTATTCCCTGGTGGTGCCTTGACATGTGCCGCCTGCGGCCCTCTGTATCCCCTTCTCCAGCATCTGTCCAGTTGCCGTTCCAATATGCCTGCCATGCTGTTGCGGGCCATGTGCACGCCATAGGCACCCTGTCTGGTGGTGGAGGACACCCTGAGCAGCGCTGTTTCACTGTAGGTCCATTCACCTTGTCTGGGGACGGTGTATTGACCCTTCCACGATTTCTATCTGTTCTATGGAGCTTACTCGGGGGGGGGGGGTGTTTCTCATTGATACCACTGTTGACCAACTTGGTTCTTGTTTTTATCCCGTTTGTTGGGGTCATTTTCAGTGTTTCTGTGCCCTTTTGTTCTGTGCACATGTATCACACTTATCACTTCCTTTGGGTTTTCCTGCCAGGGCTGTACATTGCTGACAGCTAAATGGTTTCTCTCCCCTTTAATATGCCTTTAACGGCAGGTTTTCATTCGCGTTGGAATTGAGCTCTGAAATTCAGCGCGTTAGTGTGAGGGGAGCCTCTCCCCGCCCACTCTCCGCCCATTGACCCCTTCTCTCCGCCCTCTCTCCACCTTCTGCGTTGTTTTACCGCGCCGTGGGGCTTTACGATCGTTAACTACGGTTACCGTGCGTAGTATGACGTTAACGCTTGTTGGCGCGTGATTACGCGCGTTATACTGCACTTACGATCATTAACGTCGTACAACGCGCGTTATTCACGTTTACCGCACTTTAGTAAACATACCCCTAAATTTCATCTGCCATTTTGATGCCCAGTCTTCCAATTTGTCAAGATCCTCCTGCAATTTTCCACAATCCTCTTGGGTTTTAACAGCCTTGAATAGTTTTGTGTCATCTGCAAATTTGATAACCTCACTCGTTATTCCCATTTCCAGGTCATTTATGAATATGTTAAAAAGCCGCAGACCCAGCACAGATCCCTGGGGTTATCTACTATTCACCTTTCTCCATTGGGAAAATTGGCCAGTTATTCCTACCCTCTGCTTTCTGTCTTTTAACCAGTTCCTGATCGACATTAGTACTCTGCTTCCTATCCCATGACTTTTTAACTTCGCCACGAGTTTCTCATGAGGGACCTTATCAAATGCTTTGTGAAAGTCCAGATACACTATGGGCTATGTTTACTAAACCGTCTTAACGTGCGCCCGGCGATAATGTGCAGGCTGCCATAAAAGGAGTAGCCGTTTCAGTCTTAAAGTAGCAAAATGGGATTATCGCGCGATAACACGCACTGCTGCGCACATTATCGGGCGATGCGCTGCTAAGCGCGTTAATCTTAAGTAGGCACACAGACATGCAAACATAGAAACAGAGGTGTAGCACAATGGTTAATACACTGACTGATGATACAGGGGTCATGTTTCTCCCCCAGTGTGCCTAATGCATAAGGCTGGCTGAGACATCAGCTTTGACATGTTAATATTGTTTTGTGAGGCATTTTATTTGTATTTTAATTATTGCTGCCAGCAAACACACCCTCATGTGCCGTAACCTAAGGTGCCGCATAAGGCACCCTATAAGGCACTCCATAGGGCACATAATAAAGTGCACTGTCCGCCACGGCACCCTATAATGTCCCCTATAGGGCACCCTATAAGGCACTCCATAGGACACCTTATAAGGCACCTTATATAGACTGTAACCATAAGGAGCCTCAGAAGGCGCTTTATAGGGAGCCCTATAGGGCACCTTATAAGGCACCTTATCATTACAGTACTCTGAGGCTGTTTTTGCTGGCAGCACTAATGTACATTAAAAACAGACAATGCTTTGGAAAGCCCTATCAAATAACCCCACTGTGGGTTTGAACCCATGACTTCTGGCTCCACAGGCAGTGAAGTAACCAGTGGGCTACAGCTTTACAGCTGCTAACAAAGCCCTGGCTGGCTGCAGAAGGACTGCACGTCACCACACAAACAGTCTGCTGTGAACACCAGGATAGGGTTAACCCACCCGTACCCATGATGCACTGCACATGCAAATCAGCAGTCTACAGATGATCACAACATGGGGTATGCACCCCCACAGCACCACAGCCTGGTAGGGGGAACTGACCGTGTGTGTTACTGGCACAGAGTAGCTACAGACTGTCACATTGTGCGGGTACTGTGCTCACCCTGAGGGTGAGGTGGGGCGCCCAGCACCAGGTCCACAGCATCTTCCATAGCAGAAATAGGCCATACTGCAGGTCCCCAGCAGTGTTAGTGTGTGAGCTAGGTAGTTCCTGCAGTCACACCTTGGATACATCTGTATTTCCCAGTCAGGTTTAGCCATTATGGACCCATAGGCGGATTATGTACCACCACCCGACCCATCCTCTGGGGTTGAGAGTGGGAAACAGGGGTCTCCCACCAATTTATCCACATTCTACCTCCCTGCAGTAGAGGGGACCATCAACCCCAGTCCTGCTGGGGAATAGACACCCTACAGGGCAGTCAATGCAGCTCTGTACACATCCATAAAGCAATAGCAGACAAACATTAGGCCTGGAAATGCTCAGCTGCACCCCACCACTATCTGATATTCACCTGCAGCAAACCTCCAGCTGCTGCACCCTGCAAGGTGTTCTAGCAAGACACATACTAGCTGTAGACAGTCTGCTAGCTAATCCATAGTGCATGTCCCTGGAAGAGATGCATGCACCCAGAACTGATATGTCAGCATACACACCAAGCAGATAAATCAGTGATTGGGACCCATAAACAACACATGAGAGAAATGCTATATAGCACTTTGGGGGAACCTAGTCATGCCGTGGTCACTGCTCAGTCAGGGTGAGAGTGACCTCCCAGCAGGACATGCTGTGGCCATGCTGTCCGTGCAGGTGGTTCCGGGCACTACAATGTCCGAGCGATTGCCCTATGCCCTGTGCAGATGCGGCCAGGCCAGGCCACCCTATCCAGGCTATTCCCACAGTACCTTGCTCCTCATTATGCAAATTGGCAGGCCAATACTGGCAACAGTGCTAGCAGTGTGGGCTGTGGAGGGTGTTGGCAGCCACCACACACTGGATAGACAGACACACACTCCACACACCTATGCCAGCATTGTGCAACTATAGAGGTGTTTGGGAGACCTGGCCACCACACCAGTCCTGGGTACAGTGCAGGCATGGCTATGGTACGCAATACTGTTAGGGTCACTCTGTCAGACACCAGACCTGGGGCACACTCCACAGACATCAGAAAGGTTTCTATGATGCAGCTCAATCAGCCAGTTGTGTTTAACGTAGGAATTGCTATCTACCAGTTCTCACAGCAACCTTTTGATAGCTGTGTACAGTTTTCCCATGTTTAGGGTGGCATTGCTAAGTTATGCAAGTGCTAGTATGGGGAGATGCGCACAGGGCCCAACATCCTGCCTCTCTAGGAGGCTTGGGATAATGGAGCCTGTGGGTGCAGGTGTGTCTGCCCCTGTTGGCCGCTGCTCTAGGGCAGAGGTTCCCAACTCCAGTCCTGGAGGGCCAAACATTGTTCGGGTTTTCATGCTGTCCCTAATGAATATGCATGAGATACATCTGCATACCATGGGGGCGGTGCATAGCAATGCAGCACAGCCACATTTATTAGAGGCAGCATGGAACCTGAATGGTGTTTGGCCCTCCAGGGGTGCATTTGGGAGACTCTGCTCTAGATAATGCGCATGTTTATGGTGTCTGTGCTCTGTAGGGTAAAATGTAGGTTTTGGGCATGTCTACGTCATCTGCACTACAGGTTCTGTCTGTATTAGCATGTTGTAGTAGTGGGTAAAATATGGGGACTGGGTTGGCAGAAACCACAGCTGGGACTTGAACCTGTGACCTTCTGCTCCTGAACACTCTGGCTGTGTGCACTGCACCACCATGTTGTCACAGAGACAGTGCATTCCCTGGGGATACCATGACTGTTCATCAGATAGGGCCTGTCTGTTGCAGTGCATGGCACCCACCTACACAGGGCTAGGCCACGGTCTGCTCTGGGCAGCTGCCATTGTCCCCTCCACCACCAGTACCCCTCTACCACCCTGCTGACATGCCCGTCTGCTGGTGCTGCTGGTGGAGTGCAGTCTCAGGCCATCCATTGTGTGGGTAGGCGGCTGCCTATGGTGCAGATTCTGGGGTGGGGGTGCCTGCATAGCTGTCCACACTTCCCCCCAGCACCGCCTGCCAATGTTCTGTGCCCTTGGGGGTACTGCAGTGCCAGTTCCCACAGTACCTGCTGGGTACTATCCCCTGTGACACTGTGGGAAGCACACTTGTACCCATGCTGGGCCCTCATCAGTTGCTGTCTGACTGCTCTACTGTTTCAGCATTCGTATGGGCCACCTAGGCATCACCCTAGTCCGCACTGTGGCCCAGCTGCAGCACAGCATGTGCCGTCTGCAGCCCTCTGTATCCCCTTTCCCAGCATCTGTCCAGTTGCCCATTCCGACATGCCCGCCCTGCTGTTGTGGAACATGTGCACGCCATAGGAAACCTGTCCAATGGAGAGGGAAACCCTGATCAGCGCTATTTCACTGTGGGATCATTCACCTTGTATGGGGATGGAGCGTAGACACTTCCAAAATTCATATTATTTTTTTGGAGCTTTCTTGGGAGTGTTTTTCGATGTTTCCCATTCATATCACTATTGCCCAGCTTGGTTATGGGTTTTTTTATATTTTGTTGGGGTCATTTTCAATGTTTATTTGCACTTTTGTTCCGTGCACATGTATCACACGTATCACTTTTTTGTAGGTTTCCCTGGTTTTGCTGTACATTGCTGACAGAAATGGTTTCTCTTCCCTTTAAATCAGATCTAACGCCAGGTTTTCACTGGCGTTAGTTTTCAGCCTCGGATTTCACAGCGTTAGTGTGCCTGGAGCCTCTCTCCTCCCACTCTCCACCCATTGATCCCTTCTCTCCGCCCCTGGGGAGCCTTCCTCCGCCCTCCGGGAGCCTTTCCCCGCCTTCAGCGCTCGTTTGCGCCGTTGCACGCGTTATCGCGCGATAAGGTACCTGTGCGCCTTAAAAAGCGCCATTATTGTGCGATAAGGTACCTTATCGCGCGAAAACGTCACAGAGCGCACTTTAAGACGGTCTAGTAAACATACCCCCATATCAACCAACTTTCACCTTTGTCTACCTGTTTATTCACACCTTCAAAAAAACATACCAGATTAGTAAGACAAGATCTTCCTTGTCTAAAGCCATCTTGGATGTCTCCCATTAAGCCATGACTATCTACATGTTCAGTAATTTTATTCTTTATGATGGTTTCTACCATTTTTCCTGGTACTGAAGTCAGGCTCGCCGGTCTGTAGTTTCCCGGATCACCCCTGGAATCCTTTTTAAAAATTGGCGTTACATTGGCCATCCTGCAATCTTCAGGTATTACAGATGATTTTCATGATAGTTCACAGATTATTTATTTATTTATTTTATTTATTTATTTAACATTTCTTATATACCGCGCTATTAAGATCAGTGCGGTGTACATTGAACAAAATATACAACAATGTATGCAAGTAACATTGAGTTTACATAGAACATGGGAATATATAACATGGATTAACAGGGAAAACTATGTACAGTCAACATCATATATGTATATGTTTTTACTAAATAAATATGTTAGCTCAAGTGGATATTATCTGCGTAATTTATGTAGGGGCGGGAATCAACAGAGGATGTGGAGCTATCGTGGAGCTTAACCATTTTCTGGTTGAATTAAGGTAATATGGTGTTTAGTGCACGTTGGAGGTCTGTTGTTTGAGTGAACATGCGGGGTCACTTCTGGGTAGAATTTTGTGAATAAGTGATGCTTCACGGCTTTCCTGAATTGTAAAAGGTTTTTGATACAACGAATTTCATGAGGAAGTAAATTCCAGTTCAGGGGTGCAAATAAAGAGAAAGCTCTGTTCGATGTAGCTTTAGTACAAGATGTCATCATCTTGGGAACTATTAAGGTATTCATAGCAGTGGTCCTTCTGTTTCTATTTTCGAGGGTGTTATGTATTAGTTTGCTAATTGGTGTCGGAGGGTAGTTATTCCTGGCCTTGAAGGTCAGAACTAGAGACTTATATGTAAGTCTGGCTTGTAATGGTAACCAGTGTAGGTCCTTCATGATCGGCGTTATGTGAGCAGCTCTTGGTGACCCAGAGAGGACTCTTGCAGCTGCGTTCATAGCCAGACGAAGTGGATTTAAGGTTGATTGAGAGAGGCCATGGAGGATGATATTCGCAAAATCTAGGTGAGGGATGACTAGAGCCTGGAATATTGAGCGATAATCAGTATAGTCAAGTAGTGGTCGGAGGTGGCGTAGCGTTCTGATCTTATGATATATCCTCTTTGTCACATTCTTCACATGCGTTGTCATATCTAGGTGTTGATCCAATGTGATGCCGAGGTATCGGATAGTGGGTTTTGACGTCAGTTCTGTTATTGATTAGTAGTGACGGAGGGGGTATGAACTTGCGATTTCTTGTGACAAATAATACATCAGTTTTGTTGTGATTTATTCTTAAGTTTTGTGTCAACAGCCATTCGGCTATTGCACCAAAACAATTAATTATTGGTGTGAACACTGGTTGGTCAGTATTAAACGGCATGTAAATGAGGATGTCATCTGCGTATGCCAGGCATTGCACGTTGAAGGATCGGATCAACTCACATATCGGCTGCATATAAATGTTGAACATTAATGCTGATAATGAAGATCCTTGAGGTACACCTTGAGACTGTAGGAATGGCTCTGATGATTCCTGACCTGTTTTAACTTGTTGCCACCTATTGGAAAGGTAGGATCTACACCATTCAAGTGCTGTGTTTTGAATTCCCTTCTCACTCAGACGTTGCAGCAGTATGTTGTGGTTTACAGAATCAAAGGCAGCGGAGATGTCCAAAAATATGAGCACAAATCCCTGTTTTATGTCGTTTATATTCCCGTGATAAGATCATTGAATAAGGTTGTAAGGATTGTGTCAACTCCATGTGCTTCTCTGAAACCATGTTGTGATTTGTCTAGAGGCGCTTCAATGTCAATATGCTGCTGGAGCTGTTGTTGGGCAGCTTTCTCGATAATTTTTGCAAGTTGTGGAATGCTCGAGATTGGCCTAAACGATTCAACTTTGGATGAGTCAAGCTTACTGTTTTTTAGTAAAGGCTTGATGGAGGTGTGTTTCAGACTTTTTGGGAATGAGCCTGTTAGGAAGGACTGGTTCAGTAACAGGCACAGAATTTGACTTAGCTCATGACGTAACTCTTTGATCCAGCTGGCTGGGCATGGGTCATTGGGAGCTGTGCTAGGATTGATGGAGGCGATAATTTTTACAATTTCACTAGTAGATATAGTGTTGAAGTTGCAAAAAGGTGTTATATGGGATTTCTTAGGTGATGCAGAAGGGTTGTTGGTATTTATGCTTGTGTTAGCTGTAATCATTTTTGATTGCAGGTAATTTGCGTAGTCCTGAGGCTGCGGCATTGCAGGTTGATCTGAGACTGGTTCTCTTGTTATGGATTTTACTAACTTGAATAATGCATGAGGTTTATTGATGGCACGTTTCAACAGGTTTGTGTGGTAGATCTTCTTACTCAATGTTATTTTCTCACGGTGTGTAGTTAAGTGTGAGTTATATGTTTCAAGTGCCTCTGGAGAGTGGGTTCGACGCCACTGTCTTTCAAGTTTGCGTAGATGAATGAGAGATGAACGCAAGTCAGTTGAGAACCATGGTGCATGTTCTCGTTTTCTTCTTTTCTTATCTTTATGCAGAGGACATGAGGCGGCTCTGAGGTTCTCGTTCCATTTGGCTATTAGGTCATCTAAGTTGAGGGAGGTGTTAGTCATGAGAGGTCGAAGGTTCTCTAGGACCTTTTCACGGTTGAGGGGTTGATAACGGGCTGAGTGAGTTTCAGGTGATTTAGATGGTCTTTGGCTCATATGCGAGGTATAGGTGGGTATATTAAATTGAATAAGGTTGTGATCGGACCATGGCACTGGTATAACTGACAGATCCAGAGCTTGTTGTGATAAGGTGTCGAGATAAGGTGCGAATATTAGGTCTAGTTTACCTCCTTTAATGTGGGTAGGAGAGTCAACGTATTGGTTGTAACCTAGATCCTTTAGTGCTTCTAGGAATGCTTCTGATTGGCTATCATGGAGAGATGGGAGGTTAAAGTCTCCAACTAGCCAATTTGGAGATCGTGAAGAGGAAGTTGAACATGCGAGTTCAATTATTGTTGGAAGATCGTCAGGTGATGGGGATGGTGCTCTATAAAGCAGGTTGATTGAGCATAGTTCATTAGATATAGAGAGGGAGTCAAGATGAGTTGAGCTGGAGGAATTGCATAGCTTGAAATTGAGGTCAGTTTTGGCGAGGATTAATGTTCCGCCTCCTTTTTGAGTAGACCTGTGGCATGTGTAAAGGTCGAATCCTGTAGGCAGCATCTGATTCAGGAGGATGTTGTCACAATCTGATAACCATAACCTAATAACCTAATAACCTAATAACCTAATAACCATAACCTAATAGCAGGACTGCAATCTCATATTTCAGTTCTTTCAACACCCTTGTATGTATACCAACCAGTCCAGGTGATTTGCTACTCTTCAGTTTATCAAATAGTTGTAATACTTCTTCCCGGTGTATCGATATTTCTTTCAATTCTTCCACAGTATCACTTTTAAATACCATGTCAGTCACGGGTAATGTCCCTACATCTTCCTCAGTAAAGACCGAAGCAAAGAATTCATTCTCTCCGCTATGGCCTTGTCCTCTCTTAGTGCTACTTTTACCCCTCTATCATCTAACTGTCCAACTGATTCTCTCACAGGCTTTTTGCTACGAATGTACTTGAAAAAGTCTTTATTACGCGTTTTTGCTTGAACAACAAGCTTCTTCTCAAATTTTCTCTTTCCCTACCTTATCAATACCTTGCATCTAACTTGCCAGTGATTGTGCTGTTTCCAGTTTTCATCTTTTGGCTCTTTTTTTAATTTCCTTAAAGATGCTTTTTTGGCAACAACAGCCTCTCTGACATCACCTTTAAACCATGCTGGTTGTATTCTAGACTTCCTTCAACTTTTCTTAAAGCATGGAATACAGCTGGTCTGAGCTTTCCAAGATAGTATTTTTAAACAACACCCAAGCTTGAGGGCTAGAAGTGAGCTGACTGAGAGGGAAAGAGAGGGCTAGAATGGAATTGGCTGAGGGGAAAAACAATGGCTGGAAGGGATCAGAGGGGAGGAGATTGCTGGAAGGGAAATGACATGAGGAGAAGGTGGGGCTGGAAGGAAACTGACATGGGGAGAGGGAGGGGACTAGAAGGGAGCTGATATCTGAGGATGGTACTGGATGGGGATTGGAATGGTGATGATAGTAAAGAAGGGAGGAGTGGGATGGAAGGGAGCTGATATCCGAGGATGGCTCTGGATGGGGACTGGAGGGAGCTGACACTTGTGGATGGGACTGGTAGGTAGCTGGGTAATGGGGAAGAGGCTGACAGGGAGGGGGCACTGAGCTGACATGTGGGGAAGATTATTGGGACTAGAAATAGGCTGATGGAAGGAAGGAAGAGAGAAGAAATGGCAGATAAACTATAGACCATGGAAAGAAAGCTAAGAGAAGACAGGAAATCAGAAGCCTCAGATCAGGACCAGCATGACCAATATGTCCCCTTAAGTGAGGCCTGCGCCTGAGGGCCTTGCCAGAAGGCCCTTAGGCATGGCCCTTAAGTGGGGCCCTTAATGTGCCGACTAATTGGCTCATCCCCCCATCTTCAATGTCTTCATAAATCCAGCTGAGGCCTCAGCCCCTATGCTGATCTGAACACCACCCCCCACGGGTTTTAACAACCAGATCCGCCACTCCTCCATGCTCAGCTCTACGAGGTAAGATTCTCCATCAGCATACATCCACTCCACTCCCTCTGGCCTGCATTCAACTTCAGGCCACACAAGCTACTCCCCAAGAGCTCCGTGGAGCACCCCTAGAGCCCACTTCCTTAATCCATTGTCTTTCCATTATCTTCTCAATAAGCTCAGCACAATGATGTGGGGTCTTTCTTTATTGTTGGCCTTATTCCGTATAGCCCATCTCATCACTTGGGCTGAATCTTATACACATCAATATACCCTAATCCCCCCCTTACACCATACTGGTACTTTTAACACCAGGAGAGCCTGTACTTTCACACACCAGCGATGGCTTATTCGCATAATCTGCCAACCCCTGCCGGAAATTCAGACGTAGGTCTGATTGCCCTCATCACTTGAACTGCATACTCATAAATGCTCGATCCATCCGCAATAAATGGCCCGTCCTCAAAGACTATATTGAGCAATGGAATCTGGATTTGCTTTTCATCACTGAGACATGGTTGACTGACACGAACACTGTGCTTACCACTCTACTTAGACCACCTGGTTATGACCTCTTTAATTGCCCGAGAGCAAATTGGAGAGGCGGTGGAATCCTCATAATTGCCAGAAGCAATCTCTGCTTCCAATGCAGTTCTGCCCAGAGTGCACTCAACCTTGACTATATTCGGATCTCTAAAAAGTTCCTATCTGCCTGCCTCCTCTACCGCTCACCATCTGCATGTTCTGACGAGTTGGCCACAATCCTCGACCTAGCATGTAACAAATACTCAACTCAAACCACTCTGGCTGCTAGAGAACTTTAACTCCCGGCCTTCCCTACCAAGCACTCCACTGCCTTCCTCAATGCAATGACAGCTCTCGACTATCATCAACTAATACACGTGCCCACTCATTCGAGTGGCAACACCCTGGACTTCATCTTTGCTCCTGCACCCCTCCACAGTTTGAGCAACCAAGACCCACCACTTGTCCTTCCTGTCCCCTGGTCTGATCAGAATGTCATACTGTTCCGCATTCCTATAGACCCCGAAGGAAAACAGCTGCCATCCAATTTCAATCATCCAGCCCCCAGACGTCACTTCAGACACTTTGACAAGGAAACGTTCCTCAATGATATTCTTGACGATCTCAATCCCGACACCAATGATCTGGTTAAGGTAATAGACATATGAAACAACACCTTAGCTAAAGCCTCACTCCTTCCACCCTCCATTAAGCCCACCAGGAGGAACCATACAGCTATATGGTTTACTTCTGATCTTCACAAATCCTTATTACTCCTCAGGAAGCTTGAGCGATGCTGGCGGGATTCTAGGCATGACATCGACCATGTTACATACCTGGTCAAACTACAGGAACACCGAAAAGCGATCAATCACAAGAGAAGGGAATACCATACCAACACCCTTATGCATTCTCTTAACAATCCCGAGAACTTTTCAGTCTCATTAGATCCCTCACAAATGATGCATCCAAGATCCTACCAACAAGTACCCCCAGCCTAGATGACTTTGCCTCACACTTCCAGAGCAAAACAAATTTGATTAGTTCACTCTCAGAGAAGCTTCATGATGAACATTCCTTTCTTGAACCTCCCCCAGAGGGGATTCAGCTATACCCACCCTTGATACCTTTTACCCATACTCGACTGAGCAAATAGAAAACATCATCGGCACAATTAACACCACCACCTCCCCAGCTGATCCTTGCCCAGCACTCTGGATTAAGCATGCAAAAGCCAACCTAAGCGCAGCTATTTCCAGAATAGTACAACTTTCACTGTCTACAGGTTCTCTCCCAGTGCCCCTGAAAAATGCCTCCATCAGACTTCTGCTTAAAAACAATAAATCAAACCCCTCAGACATCAGCTCATATAGACCAATATCCAGCCTACCCTTTCTGACCAAGATATTAGAAAATATTGTCCTGCAAATATTGTCCAGGACCACATTGACTCCTACGCCCCTCTTTACCCACAGCAGCATGGGTTCCGCCAGCATCATGGGGTTGAAACCCTACTAGTAACTCTCCTAGATAGACTCTGCACTGGCTTAGTTAAGAAGAGGCAGGGATTCATCCTAATCTTCATGGACATTGCCTCTGCCTTCAATACAGTCAATCATAGTCTTCTTCTTGACCGCTTACAACAAAAGGGGATACAGAACACAATCCTCAACAGGTTTAAATCATACTTGACTGGTCACCAGCAACAGGTCCATATAGGAACACAGTCCTCAAGCACTTTCCAGCAAACTCAAGGAGTCCCGCAGGGCTCATCGCTCTCAGCCCTGCTATTCAATATCTACATACAACCAATCTGTACAATAATTCAGTCCTTCAACATCCCATACCACATCTATGCAGATGATGTATTTCTCTATACCCATTCTCCATTGACAACTCTGACTTTTCAGTCATTTCAGAATGCTTCAACTCTGTTTCAGATTGGCTCGCTACACACAACCTGATGGTTAACTGCAGGAAGACGGAGGTCTTATTTATATCTAGAGACCAAACATTTACTCCGCCATCCTCCTTGCGGATGAGAGATGTTGAGCTCATGACCAAACAAGAAGTACGCTATCTGAGAGTAATCTTGGACCAACGACTGAGCATAGTTGCACACATACACAATGTCATCAACACAGTCTACCAGAAGATAAGGACCCTCCATCATATACGCCCGCTCCTTGACCCCTCAGATTTTCGTACAGTCTTCCAAGCTCTCATCTTCCCGCACTTTGACTACACAAATATTATTCTTTATGGCCTTCCAAAACACATCCTCCAACCACTCCAACTAGCCATGAACACATCTGCCAGATCACTCCAAAGTGTGCCCAGGTTTGAGCACATCTCACCTATCCTGATGCAACTACACTGGCTCCCCATAACTAGCCGCCTGACCTACAAAGCCCTTCTACTCATGTTTAAGATTCTTCACGACTGATCTGCATCATCCCTATCAGCAATGATTCAACATACCCCAGACAACAGAACGAGAAGATCAAACATGGTAAACACCCTGATCACACCTTCAGCAATAAGGACTTGCACTAAGGCCGTCAGGAATCGTGCCTTTTCTTTATACGTACCATCCCTCTGGACTGCCCTTCCTGCTTCAGTCTGGGTCATTGCGGACCATTCTACATTCAGAAAGGCACTAAAGACTCACCTGTTCCAGCTAGCTTATGACCACATAACTTAATGAAGGACTTTCATAGTGCTGGCTTCTTCACTTACAGAGACTTTACCTTGAGGCCCGGTCATGAGGCAGCCATGAGGTAGCTATAGGTAGCCCTTCCCCCAAGCCATGCTGCGAACTGTAGATAGCCCTTCCCCCAAGCCATGCTGCAAGCCATGAGGCTCTGATCAGCCTGACCCTTCCCCCGCAAGCCATGAGGTAATCAGCCTGCTAAGAGAGACATTGAGATTCCAGTAGGCACCCTTCCCCCACTCCAGGTCTGAGCACAGTATTTCCCTAGCCCTGAAACCAACAGACCAGAGCATACCGGTTTGGACAGGTCACCCAGGTACCTCCCCAGGGGCTGCTGATTGGTGGGCAGGAAATACCTGTGGCAAATGGGATTGTAGAATGAGTTTAAAACTGTACTGTATATAAGGCATTGTAGGCCGTCCCTCAGGGTTCAGACCCTTGTGGAGGTTGCTGGTATCTCTGTCTGATCCTGTGCACATTAAAGATCCTGTTTGCATTCCAGCCTGCCTGTGAGTTTTCCTTCTGTGGGTGAGTGATTGAATAAGAGCTTTTCACAGCGATTGCTGCAACATTTTGGTGCATTGGCCGGGAAATATTAAAAGAAAAGCCTCTCTCATCACACCCACGGTGGGAAGACTTCTGCTTTTGCAGCATCTGGGCCTCCACCAGTCAGGGACCGGCCCCTCCAGGTGATTAACTGTCCTTGGCGCCCCCGGGCCACTTTGTGCTCGGAAGGACACCTTGATTTGTCTGGACAGCTGGTCCCTGCGGTTGAATCCCCGATTGAAAAACCAGCTGGATAGACTGGCATCCAAACTTCCTGTCTGATCAGAGTTCTGGTGAGTACTGCTACCTTGTCTGGGGCTAGTTCTGTACTCTATCTGTGAGTCCTGGTAATTTCTGGGAACCTGTAGCAGCCTGATCAACTGCACGAGCAGTCCTAGTACGGGCCTTAGTGGCCCTGAAGCCATTGCTCGTCCTGTATCTGAATCTGAATACCGGTAAAATCTGAATATCTGAAACTGCAGTAATCTGAGATCTTTTAAAAGCGCTGCCGAAAGAAAAAAAAATGTAACTAAATATAGCACTTGATAAGTTAAACATACCTGAGATAAAGAATAGATCGCTGCTTCTCTTCTTTCCGTTCTGCTTGTGGAGAGTTTTCTGAAGCGTGACTGCAAGGAGAGGGCTCTAATATGCTTCCGTTCCGTTTCTAATTTGTGTTAATTTCTGCTCCGGTGTGAATTCTGCCCTCCATGTGCTCCGGTGTGGTTTTACTGCCTTTCTCTGAACCCCCGATGTAATTTCTGTGCTCCGATGTAAGTTTCTGTTCCCCCCATGCTGCTACTGTGTGATTTCTGTGCTCCGATGTTGAATTCTGCCCTCCATGTGCTCCGGTGTGGATCTACTGCCTTTCCCTGAACCCCCGATGTAGTTTCTGTGCTCCAACGTAAATTTCTGTCCCCCCTCCCATGCTGCCGCTGTGTTAATTTCTGCTCCGATGTGAACTTCTCTCTCCGTTGTGCCCCGATGTGAATTTTCTGCCTTTCCCTGCTGTCCCGATGCACCGCTGAGCCCCTTTAAAGGGTATTAAGAGTGCAGCGCTGCCAAAAGCTATTAAATTAATTTTTGCCCCAAGCAAAAAAAAATCAAAAAAATCATACTGACCGTAATTTGTGTGCCGCGGGCCGGCGGGCCCCTTTTTAAACTGCTCCGTCCTTGTTCTGTGTGCCGCGGGCCGGCTGGCTCCCCGATTTTAAAAGTGTATTTTTCTCCTCCTCTCCCGCATGTTTGAGGTCCGGCTGGCTCCCCGATTTTAAAAGTGTATTTTTCTCCTCCTCCTCCCGCATGTTTGAGGCCCGGCTGACCCGATTCTGAAGTTGGGAACAGCTGAGTCTGTCCGGAGGTATCCAGAGCTGAATCGGGCAGTAGAACACACGTGGAGGCGGCCATCTTGAAAAGACCACGTGTAAGCTACACTGCAATATACTTAAAGTGACTCTGGAGCTCCATCTAGTGGACATTAGCTGTAATTACTACTATTACCTGTGTTTTAAGTGATCCTGGAGCTCCATCTAGTGGTCATTTAAAAACTAGCTGTATTTTTATCCTTATGGTTAAAGTGATCCTGGAGCTCCATCTAGTGGACATTAGAAAATAGCTAGCTATATTTCTCATACTGTATTTCTAATGTCCTCATGGTGAAAGTTAGATCCTATGATACAGCTAGAGAGAGTGTCTGTGATGTATTTGTAACAAGCTGCTGCTGGGGAAGGAGAGTGTGTGAGTATTCGCTGCTGAGACGTCTCTGTTTTCTGTTTTCCCTCTTTCTTTTTCCCTTTGTGGTCCTGTGCGTTTTGTGCAGCCAGACTCTGCCTGTTACCAGGATTATATTGTATGTTGTATTCCCAGAGGTGAGATTAGAAAATTTACACTGAACATTGTGATTTGTGAATTGTGATTGGGGCATGGGGTCCGGAGGCTGAATTGTGGTGAGGGAGTATCCGGACCAGCTTCCCTGTATGGATTCATGGCTGGCCCATATAGTTAATGTACTGTTATGTAAAAATTGCTAGTGGCTCTGTGTTTGTTAGTGGCTCTGTGTTTGGTTGTGACATTAGGGAAAGAAAGTTTTTGTCCAGACATTAGGTCTTTATATTTCAGGATTGATTTTGATACTCTATCAGTAAAAGGTGAAGTTATTGACGAGTCGCCCCTGTGTCCCCAAACAGTGAAAAACACCAGGTCTACTGATTGCAGGGAAGGGGACAGTTTGGAAAAGGGGGGGGGGGGTTTGCTGTGTGTGGACTGTGGTACTGGTATATCAGTGAAGGAAGACAATTGCATTGTTTGATGCATATCCAATTTCATTGCTATGTTACATGCATGATCAGTGGTCAGGGAACCAGGTGTTTTGGTCACACCTCTCAGCGGTGACTGGGGGATAGTTGGAACTGCTGAAATAGTTTGCATAGCTATAGAAAGATACTGGGAGGAGTTCCTTCTTCTAGCAGATGAATGTAGGCCCATTAGAGAGGACAAAAGGAAAAGAAAAAAAAAAAATCATCTAGGAGTCTTTCTCCTAGAGGACAAAGAACCCCAATTCACCTAGCCACACCTAGCCTGCAAACAATCCTCTTGTCATCAATTTTAATTGTAGAGTTTGAGCTTCTAGAACCATGAGGTGCCTCTTTTGAGCATCCTCAAATGTCTGCTGGAAGCAAACAAAGGCTGGAGAAAAATCCTTATAAGATCATGAAGAAATGAAGATTTTTTTACTTGTCCTTTAAAGCCTGGATTTTATCTCTGGTACATATATTTGGTTTTGACTGCACATACAAACTTAAGCAAGTAATACTTCTGCATGATATGCCATCTTTGGCAGTTTATTCTGCAGACAGTAAATGCTGTGCTGATGATTGCGTTCTTTCCTGCTTGGTACATTAAACTGCCTTGATCAACTGTATTCATTTTTCTGATACTACAATGATATTGCATTCCAGATATCCACCAACCTTCTTATAAAGTATCAGTTTCATGCCTGTTTTGAACTATAAGATACAAGGTAATCACTTTGCCTTGTTAAGCTCTGTGCTGATGAATGATGAACAGGACAGTAACATCATAGGTGCTATTTAGAATAAATTCACCTGTCCTGCTGTATTTGAATTTTAAATGTTGGTGTCCAGAGTTCAGGAGCACAATATATTATAGCACTGTGAGATACAAATCTTTTTAGTTTATACATTTGTACTTTGTTACCAAATATACTGGTAGGAGTACATTATGTAGAGGTCCAGTATACACAGCAATAAGATGAGTAAATATTAAATTTTGGAAAGGGGCTGATCTGAAATCGCTTGGTTCCCAAGTATATAAAGCAAATTTAGTGGAAAGATGGAACTGTGATTCCCAGAAATATGGAAATATTTGTAAAAATATTATTTACAAATATAATGATAACATTAACTCAAGTTGATTGGATAAAACTAAATCTTACTTGTCAGCAATGATCCAGGAGAGCTTTGAGAAAATGAATGAGAGAGAGGGGCAGAAGGTGAGACGACAGCCTAGGAAAAAGGCAATAAAACGTGCTACTCCAAGTGTGATGATCTGGGCCACTGGAATTCTGACTGCTCTAAGACTCCTCGAGGACCCACAAGGCCTGAGAAAACACGAACCTTGTACATTTATGCCTCTGAAGAGACATGAATAGGCAGGGGGGAATAGGCCAAGAAGAACCCGAGGAAGTATTGCCATGAGGCCTATTCACAAATGCCTTGCAGGCCAAGAAGAACCAGAAGGAGTATCGCCATGAGGCCCAACCACCAATGCCTTGTGCCCTCTTAGTCTCTCACCTCAAGAGGATCTCTTTTGACACCATAATTAATGGATAGCTTACATAAATCTTTGTGGACCACTGCATTTTCAAGATCAGTCCAAGTATTTTTAAGTTTCCTACAGTACTCTCACTGGGAACCAGGTGTACAATAGACTCTAGCCATACATGAGAGATATGTGGCTGTCATGTTAGGAGCCATATTTCTTTCTATTGGAATTGATGTATCGTTTTATATTGAAGATTGTTTAGACAGTCGCTATTTAGAATGAGCACCCATGCCAATCTAGAACTGCACCAATTAAGTTAGTGGGAAATGGACACTGTTTACAACAATACTATGTCTCTAACAATTGTTTTAGCAGCCTTGCCAGATAAGGATACATTAGTATGGTATAGAAAAAGAAAAAAATTGAAGGACCTATGTATGTAGTTGATGGAAAGTGTTGTGAGGGGTAAAGTGATATATTAAGAGGAAGGACTCTGATGGACAGTAAACTGATGAAGGTAATTAATGATGTGGAAGGACTCTGATGGACAGTAAACTGGTGAAGGCAATTTAATGATGTGAAGTGATGTATCTGGCTAATGAATATAAAAAATGATGAGGGATAAATTGATGACAAATTCTCACAGGCAAAAAAAAAAAAAAAAAAAAAAAATTGGTGTGATTCTAAAACTTGTCAGAATTACAGAACACGCGCGTGCACTTGTCTGATCTGTAAACATGTGGAGATCAGTCAAGGGCATAATGGAATATTTCCTACCAGCAAAGGAACCTCCAGTGATAATGGATCCAGGAGTGGAAGCAGGATCTGCTGACTCCCCAGTGGCGAGACCCGTATACTGTTCTGCGGACCACCCCCACGGCTGTCAAGGTGGCTGAAGTTGCTCCGAGGATCCATCACTCTCGTGTCAAGGCCGCTGCACCAGAAATTGTTCCAGCCTGGACTTCTGTCACAGTTCCAAACCAGCCCCTACGCTTTGACACTTCTGCCCAGTACGGGGTTCTAACAGACTGCCGACGAACTCTGGACCACCGGAGAGACTGATTTACAGACACCTTTCCTGGAACCGGGATCAGACTGAGAAAAGGTGCCTTAGCTGATATAGACTTGCTTTCAAACTAGTGCAGAGACTACTAACACAGCAGTATTACTTGCCCAAACTGCTCTGAACATGCAGACCTGTATACGTAACTCTCTACCTTAACTTGTCCCATTGCTGTACCGTACATTTTAACCAGGTGCCTTTTTCCTTACAGGTTGTTTCCACCCTTGGCACCCTGGTAGAACGCAAGGCGGCTGCCACGGTCATGGCCCTGACCCAATATACTCCTCTGCGGCTTGCCTCCAGTAATACAGCCCTCAACCGCCTCTAGCGGTTGAGGTCTTACTTAAAAAGGGGGGAATGAGGCAGCCATGAGGTAGCTATAGGTAGCCCTTCCCCCAAGCCATGCTGCGAACTGTAGATAGCCCTTCCCCCAAGCCATGCTGCAAGCCATGAGGCTCTGATCAGCCTGACCCTTCCCCCGCAAGCCATGAGGTAATCAGCCTGCTAAGAGAGACATTGAGATTCCAGTAGGCACCCTTCCCCCACTCCAGGTCTGAGCACAGTATTTCCCTAGCCCTGAAACCAACAGACCAGAGCATACCGGTTTGGACAGGTCACCCAGGTACCTCCCCAGGGGCTGCTGATTGGTGGGCAGGAAATACCTGTGGCAAATGGGATTGTAGAATGAGTTTAAAACTGTACTGTATATAAGGCATTGTAGGCCGTCCCTCAGGGTTCAGACCCTTGTGGAGGTTGCTGGTATCTCTGTCTGATCCTGTGCACATTAAAGATCCTGTTTGCATTCCAGCCTGCCTGTGAGTTTTCCTTCTGTGGGTGAGTGATTGAATAAGAGCTTTTCACAGCGATTGCTGCAACAGTCACACAACGTGTAATTAGTTCACCTCCCTCCGCTCTCTCTCACCCCTTCCCCTATCCCTTCCCTCCCCTCCAACCTTTCATCCCCTGAATGTTTACATAATCGTTTGCTTCTATTTACCTGTTCTATGTCAACTAGATTTGATGTTTTATGCCTGTTCTATGTAAAGTTGCTTGACTGTTCACGTTCCATGTAAACCGTGCTGATACTAAATAGTGCGGTATATAAAAGCAAATAAATAAATAATAAAATGGTCAGAGAACAAAGGTAGAAAAAATAATTTTATTTTCAATTTAGTGATTGAACTTTGTGCTATTTTATAGTTTACACAGTATGGGATACTGTATCTCTTATCTGGTGTTGCACTGCATGTGGGGTCTGGCTTTTTGGGATTTCTGTTTAATTTTTGTCTAAATATTTTATTTTTACTTTAGGTTATGATCACTTATTCTGTACTTGGTGAGGGTCTGCGTTCTGAGTGTGTGACCGACGCCGTGTGTTCTGTTAACATGAAGTTTGTACGCAGGGATCTGTACTGTAATTATTTGTCTTGTTTAGCTTTTCAAATAGGTGTTAGATGTTCCAGACCCTGCTGCAGTATTTATAGTGTTGCTTTTTTGGATAGGCACCTTGTATAAGTTTTGGTAGTTTATGCTGATATGCATGGTATAGTACATTTGGCCTTGTAAATCTTTGGTGACTTTTGTAGGGTTTTATATTAATTCCCAATATTCCTGGTAGTGGAGAATGTTTGTTAGTGAAATGATGAGAATCAATTTTTTTTTTATAATGCTGAGCTGTGTGGGTGAATGTCCTAGTTCTGCTCTGCACCCACTGTTGAGACAGGGGGTTCTGTGGATGCAAAATATATGTTCAAAAAGAAAAAACAAGAACCATAATGCAGTTTATAACAAAATAAAAATGAGTTATAATTTAGTTTTATAAAGTGTGCTGTGGTTCTCGCTCAAACATCTTGCATTTCCTCCATATTATCTAATTGGCTTTTTGGTTTGGTTCAGTCCCTGAATGGAGTTTTGAGAAAGGCCCCTCCCCCCACTACAGGAAGGGAGGGGGAGCCATCTCATCCCTGAACCTCAGGCAGCAGATTGCCTTGGTGCAAAAAGTGATGACTTTCTGCACACCTTGAGCCGCCCCTGGTGGCAAGTCTTTGATTTTTTCTGGCCAAGTTAGCTAGTTCTAGGAGGGAGATTAAAAGACAATACAGGACTTCATTTCCCACAATTCCCTCATCCATCACCACAGCAACAGGACTCTCCTCCTCTGACATCACTTCCTCCTGGAAGGGGCAGAGCTTGTTGTACTGTACGGTGCTGAGTTCCTGCAAGACTGGAGAGAAGCTGAGTACCTTTAGGGAACTAGCAAGGCCCAAAGCTGCCCAAAGAGAAAGGGGAAGGACAGGAGAATGGCTGCAGGGCTTTCTGCTCAGCAGGTAGGAGACTGGCAGGAAGTGGCCGCAGGGGAGACGGTGCCAGGCAATGCCATCCGGCTTGTGAGACACACATGGTGCATGGGGCAAGCAGAAGAAGAAATGACTGTGACACACTGCCGAATGCAGAAAAGAAAGCTCTGCTCTTTATCCCCTGCAGCCCCTCAGGCTCTTCTTCCTGCTTCCCCTCCTCTCACACAGCACTGGCTTTTTCAGCTGTATGACACTCTGAGTTTTTGCTTTCTCCCTGCCCTCTTAGTAAAATGTGTTTGAGTAACCCTCCCGAAATAAGAGCTTACAGTAAAAGATAATTTAGACCTTTTTGTTTCGAAACAGCCACATGAACAGAAAAGCTGCAGCAGAAACATCTGGACTGCAGCTCGGTACTGAGACAAGAGAAATATCTTCTGACGCATTTACTGAAAAGGCCCTCGCTGCTGCTTTCTGTATCTTAATTCTGTGATATTATAGGGTTCACTGAACAAATCTGTCGCATTTTCAGCGTGTCAGGCTGAGCTGTAAGGAGCCACCCTAAACTCACACCATCAGCCTGGTGCTTTTCTACTGTTAACCAAGACAAGCAGATATTTGAAATTTGAGAGACAGCGTAAAAATGTCTCATTTATTTATAAATAGATTTACATCTGTATTCATCTAATATCTATATTGCCATTACTGCCGACTTGGAAAACGTAGTTAGACATTGTCTGTAAATAACGACATTTTATGGGTAGTTCCTTAACACTTGTAACCAAATTGAATAATAACAAGGCATGTACAGACCAAGGGGTATGTTTACTAAGTAGTCTTAACGTGCGCCCGGCGCTAGTGTGCAGGCTGCCATAAAAGGAGTGGGCGTGTCAGTCTTAACGTAGCAAAACAGGATTATCGCACGATAACGTGCGCTGCGCACATTATCGTGCGAGAAGCCACTAAGCACGTTAACGCGCAATAATCTTAAGTAGGCACGCAGATATGCAAACACAGAAACGGAGCTGTAGCACAATGGTTAATACACTGATTGATGGTACAGGGGTCATGAGTTTGATCCCCAGTGTGCCTAATGAATAAGGCTGACTGAAACATTTAGATATTGCTTTTTGAGGCATTTTACTTTTATTTTAATTAGAGCTGCCAGCAAACACACCCTCACAGTGGCATAACCTAAGGTGTCGCATAAGGCACCCTAGAAGGCACTCCATTGTTGTTGTTGTTGTTCTATTTTGCCAAGCATAATGTCTTTCTCTAATGATCTTTCTCTTTGCATGATGTGTCCAAAGTATGAAGTCTTGTCATCTGAGCTTCTAAAGAAAGCTTAGGTTTGATCTCCTCTAGTACATCTCTGCTCTTGAGAAACTTATCTAGGTCTTTCATAGCCATTCTGCCAAGAGCAATGCGTCGTCTGATTTCTTGACTGCTTGTTGCTTCTTTATTGATAGTTGATCCAAGTAGGTTAAAGTTGTTCACGATTTCAATTTCTTCTCCTTCAACGATGAACCCGTTGATTATGCCAGTTGTCATGATCTTTGTCTTCTTTACATTAAGGTGCAGGCCCATTTTGAGACTATGTTCTTTGATTGTGAGAAGCAAATGTTTCAGATCATCTTCACTTTTAGCCAGCAATGTGGTATCATCAATCTTCACACCTCTGTTGTCTTCATAAAATCCTGCTTCTCTGATGATTTGTTCTGCATATAAATTAAACAGGTAGGGGGAAAGTATGCAGCCTTGTCTTACACCTTTGCTTATTTTAAACCATTCTGTTTCTCCTTGTTCCGTTCGAACTGTTGCTTCTTCATCAATGTACAGATTGTGCAAGAGTACAATCAGGTGTTCTGGTATACCCATGCTTCTTAATGTGGCCCAGAGTTTTTCATGGTTTACACAGTCAAAAGCCTTGCTATAGTCGATAAAGCACAAATAGATGTCCTTTTGGTATTCCTTAGTCTTTTCAAGGATCCATCTCACATCCGCAATGATGTCTCTCGTTGGGCCCTCAGCAGTTGCTGTCTGGCTGCTCTACTGTTTCAGCATTCCTATGGGCCACCTAGGCATCACCCTAGTCCGCACTGTGGGCCAGCTGCACCACAGCATGTGCCGCCTGCAGCCCTCTGTGTCACCTTTTCCAGCATCTGTCCAGTTGCCCATTCCGACATGCCCACCCTGCTATTGCGGAACATGTGCATGCCATAGGAAACCTGTCCAATAACAAGGGGAAACCCTGCTCAGCGCTATTTCACTGTGGGATCATTCACCTTGTATGGGGACAGAGCATAGACCCTTCCAAAATTCATATCCTTTTTTAGGAGCTTTCTCGGTAGTGTTTTTTGATGTTTCCCATTAATATCACTATTGGCCAGCTTGGTTATGTGTTTTTTACATTTTGTTGGGGTCATTTTCAATGTTTATTTGACCTTTTGTTCCGTGCACATGTGTCACACTTTTTGTAGGTTTCCTTGGTTTTGCTGTACATTGCTGACGGAAATGGTTTCTTTTCCCTTTAAATCTGTTCTAACGGCAGGGTTTCACTGGCGTTAGTTTTCAGCCCCGGATTCCACAGCGCTAGTGTGCAGGGAGCCTCTCCCCTCCCACTCTCCGCCCATTGACCCTCTCTCTCCGAACCTGGGGAGCCTTTCTCCACCCTCAGCGCTCATTTGCGCCGCTGCACGCGTTATCGCGTGCTAAGGTACCTTTGCGCCCGATAAAGCGCCATTATTGCGTGATAAGGTACCTTATCGCGTGATAACATCGCCGGGTGCACATTAAGATGGTTTAGTAAACATACCCCCAAGATTTTCATCACTGAAAATAAACTGAAATGTTTTTGTTTTGTCGTAACTGTTCACCTATGCAAATTCAAATTTATGTATTTGCATGCGCAGAATTAATATACGCACACTCAAGCAATTTGCGCACATGTTCAATATTTATGCACACGAATTAATGCCCAAATGAGCCCGCAATGCACAAGCTTAATAATAACAGAGAAAGAATCATCCTGCTTATCGTACTGCAAATGTAAGAAGGCTCCTACTTTCTCATATAAATGCTTAGTGCAGACACCAATTCAAATGCATGTCACCTACTCCATAAGGGAGATTCTATATCCTCCTGCTGGACCAGTCCAGACAACTGGGTGGTGTTCCCCTACCAGCTGCTTGGTGCTAGCTCTCTGACTGGGAGCTCTTAAAAGGGTTTTGTGCATATTTTTTAAAGCAAGGTTACTTTCATTTTTGCTGTTTTAGGGGAACTTTACTTGAGCACTGTAGGTTGCTGACTCCAGTAACCTCCTCAGGTTTAGAAACTCTTAACACCTAATCAGGTGTTAGTGGGCCTGTTTCCTGAGTACAGTTGAAGCCTGAATAAAAGGCTCCTGTGCCCTGCCCTTTTGAGGCTTTCCTAAGCAGGACTCCACACATCAAACAGTAAGTAAGGATTTGAGGGTTTCTTTGTTTGGTTTTTTTATTACATTGCTAGCTCTCTGACTAGGAGCTCTTAAAAGGGTTTTGTGTATATTTTTTAAAGCAAGGTTACTTTCATTTTTGCTGTTTTAAGGGAACTTTACTTGAGCACTGTAGGTTGCTGACTCCAGTAACCTCCTCAGGTTTAGAAACTCTTAACAGCTAATCAGGTGTTAGTTTAACTTCGGTGGTGAGTAAATTATTGGAAATGCTGCTGAAAGAGAAAATAGTGAGGTTTCTGGAGTCCAGCGGATTACAGGATCCGAGGCAGCATGGATTCACCAGAGGCAGGTCTTGTCAGACAAATCTGATTGATTTCTTTGACTGGGTGACCAGGGAGTTGGACCGAGGGAGAGCTCTAGATGTGGTGTATTTAGATTTCCGTAAAGCCTTTGACACTGTTCCTCACAGGCGACTTCTAAACAAACTGAGCACCCTAGGGATGGACCCTAAAGTTACTGCTTGGGTTAGAAATTGGTTGGGTGGGAGGCGACAAAGAGTACAAGTAAATGGAGCTCACTCTGAGGAGAAGGATGTTACCAGTGGTGTGCCCCAGGGATCTGTCCTTGGTCTGATTCTTTTTAACATCTTTGTTAGTGATATAGCGGAAGGGCTGTCGGGTAAGGTTTGCCTCTTTGCGGATGATACCAAAATCTGCAATAGAGTAGACACCCAGGAAGGGGTAGATAACATGAGGAGGGATCTAGCTAAGCTTGAAGAATGGTCTAGAATTTGGCAGCTGGGATTTAATGTTAAAAAATGTAAGGTCATGCATTTGGGCTGCAGCAATCCAAGGGAGCAATACAGTATAGGAGGTGAAGTACTTTTGTCCACTAAAGAAGAGCGGGACCTAGGCGTGGTTGTGTCTGATGATCTTAAAGTAGCTAAACAGGTAGAAAAGGCGACGGCAAAAGCTAGAAGGATGCTTGGGTGCATACGGAGAGGAATGGCTAGCAGAAAAAAGGAGGTGATAATGCCTCTGTATAAGTCTTTGGTGCGACCTCATTTGGAGTATGGTGTGCAATTCTGGAGACCGCACCTTCAAAAGGATGTGAACAGGATGGAGTCGGTGCAGAGGGTTGTTACTAAAATGATTAATGGGCTTCGCTATAAAGCATATGAGGACAGACTTAAGGATCTTAATATGTACACCTTAGAGGAAAGGCGGGATAGAGGTGATATGATTGAGATGTTTAAATACCTCTGTGGCATAAATGTTCAGGGAGAGAGCCTCTTTCAATTGAAAGCAAGTTCTGCTACGAGGGGACATGGGATGAGGGTGAAGGGAGATAGATTCAGGAGTGATATGCGGAAATATTTCTTTACGGAAAGAGTAGTGGATCCATGGAATAGTCTCCCAGTGGAGGTGGTAGAGATGAGGACAGTAACTGAATTCAAAAAAGCATGGGACCAACACAGAGGATCTCTAAAGGTAAAAAGTGGACTGTTGTAGTTGTTGTTATGGAAGGACAGACTAGATAGGCCATGTGGTCTTTTTCTGTCATCATGTTTCTATGTTTCTAAGACAAAGAACTAATGAAAAGCCCAGGTTCCTGAGCGTGTTAGCCAGTCTAGTCCCGGACCTCTGGGTTCCCCATCTCATATAGCAGCTTGGAGACTGAGAAACTCCTTTTTTTATAATGTCACCGGTATATCCATCCAGGATCTGCCTCATGTGGCCAGTTACCTCAGTCTCCAAGCAGCTGGATAGATTAGAGCCCAGAGGTCCGGGCTCACTGGAGAAACATTTAAGTTTGGGTTCTAATTAGGTGCTATCAGCATTAGTATTTTTTGGATAGTGCAGCGGTAGAGGGGGGTTTAGGTTACATCCTGTGCCTTTCAAAGTTCCTGCAGGCTTTTCTCTGGCTCTTTTATCCCCCCCCCCCCCCAGCCTCCTCCCCATCCCTCTGCTTGACCAATTTAGCCTACGTGAACCCTACGGGGTGATCGGGGGCGTTAGCTCCGGTGGGGCAGTACTCCTGACAGCGGGACCGACAGTGCCTGGAGGGAGAAACAGCCGAAGGTGAGCCCAGCCAGCGCCACACAGAAGACTGCCTGTTCATGCGCTTGGCTGGCTCGTCCCGATCCTGCTCTGTTTGTGGCTGCAAGGACACAGGAGCAAAGTCTTCCGGTAGAGGGGGAGATTCCCTGAGACTGTGGCACGCTACGCTTGAACAATCCTCAGGGCTGAGGCATCGCAGGAGGTAAGAGGGGATCTGAAAGCGGCTGAGGTGAGGCGCCTTTTTTTGGCGCGAAGCAGGAAGTGAGAGGCCTAGCCACGTGGCGGTGCCGAGTGCAGCCGCCATTGCGATTAGCAGCTAAGCACCGGAGCGGCATTGAGTCTTTCTTCATTCCGCCTTCGGCCTCAGCGGGGGGAGTCCACTGCGGGGAAGGTTTTAAAGGACTCCTGTCTTCCGGGGCTAGCAGTTTTTTGAGCTGCTCCAGCTGGGTTTTTCAAGCGGTTTTGAAAACGGCTGGGCCTGCCGGTGTAGCCTTCCCTGGTGGGACTGTGCCATGCCATCTAGGCCACTTTGTCTAGTATGTGGGGTGAAGAAAAGTACTAATTCCACGGTGTGTAAAATTTGTTTGAAGGAAGCTGCGGCCATGGAGGAAAAAGAGGTGGTGCCAGAGTCCCAGCAGGAGAGCGGGTCCTCAGTTCTCCATGAGGGTCCGCAGGTGGAGCCAGTGGCTAGTCCATCTTCGTCCCCAGACTCGCTGCTCCCTCAGACTGCCTTTCCCCAAGATTTGAAGGTGATTTTTTCTCAGGATTTTATTTCACTGCTGCAGCGTGCTATTTTTGGAGGCGATCAGCAGCGGGTAGCGCCTGAGGATCCGGGTCGGTGTAAGAGATCGGCGACACCCTTACAGACCAAGGAACCTCCGCGGGCGGTTAAGAGGCCACGTATGGAGGTGGGAACTGGAGATGGTTTGGTAGCCTCCGAAGCTCCGCTGTCGGATGACGATATTCGTACGGTGGAGGCAGAGGAGAAGTTAGAAGAGGGGGAGCTTTGGGGGGGCGGAGCCTGATGTCCAGCGGGTTAGACGCTTTGCGCTGAAGCTCCCGAGGGGCCTACTCAGAATCCTGACTTAATACCTACATTAACTTGATATTTTGCTCCGAACTTACCGGGGTGCCTCGGGGGAGATGGCGGCCCATAA
This sequence comes from Ichthyophis bannanicus, assembly GCA_033557465.1. Classification (NCBI taxonomy): domain Eukaryota; kingdom Metazoa; phylum Chordata; class Amphibia; order Gymnophiona; family Ichthyophiidae; genus Ichthyophis; species Ichthyophis bannanicus. The sequence goes on along the minus strand of CM066032.1, from coordinate 741,980,057 downwards.
ACCAGCGCGCTTAGACTTCGGATCTCCCTCTTCTTCACACGGAAAACGTTCCAAGACAGAGCTGCCTTCCCCACAAAAGATGGTGCCATTTCGGGATAACCCCGAAATGCAACAGGAGATCTTGGAGGAACTACGTGGTGTGAAGGAACTGGTGCAGTCTAACGGAGAAGCGCTCCGAGCCATGAGAGAAGATTTTGGTGTGCTTCAGGATCGCTTTGAAGGTCTTTCATTACGGCAGGACAATATGGCGGGGGTCCTCGACTCGCACGTGGTGCGCTTGGTGAAACTGGATGAGGCTGAGCGTCAGATACAGAATCTACAAAAAGAGTTAGAGGATAGCAATAATCGAGCCCGTCGCAACAATGTAAGGCTCATTGGTGTACCGGAGGGCGCGGAAGCAGGAGATATGAGAGAATTCCTGGTCAAAACTCTTCCCTCCTTGCTGAAGATTACTTTTCACAGAGATCTGGAAATTGACCGAGCACATCGTGTTCCTACCAGCATGGCGCTCAATCGGACGACCCCCCGGCCCATCATTTTTCGTCTACTGAGATATCAGCAAGTTGAGCAAATTCTAAATGCTGCCCGGGCGAATCGTCATTTGGAGTTTGAAAATCATAAAGTCTCCTTCTTCCCTGACTTGGCTAAGCCCACAGCTGACCGTCGGAAGAGACTCCTTGCTTTTCGACCTAGACTTCAACAGTTACAGGCTCGCTTCGGCATCTTATATCCAGCGAAGCTCAGAGTGACTCTCCATAACCAAACTCGTACCTTCGAAGATCCTGATCTGCTAGCAACATTTCTAGCCTCTAAAGAAGCAGACCAGATGCGCTAATCCAACAGCTTGGATGGAATCCACTGGAACTGTCCGCCATTTTGAATGGCCCGATGCGGTGATCGCTGCCTGAAACGGAGACTGCCTGGACTTTCTTTCTCTTTATATATACCTTATTGCTCTCCTTTCTTTCCACGATGAGATCCTTGGTTAGTTTCGGAACCTGTATAGCACTGTAGGATTTATGTTTCAATTCAGGCCTTCTCTGGGGTTTCTCCCCGCAGACATCAGGCCGCCAGTGATTTCTGGGGTTTTGCTTCTTCTCTAGGCACTCCGGTGCTTATTTTGTTATAAGGGGCGCTTCATGGTTTTCCTTAGTTTAATTCCTATCATGTTGTTTCTGCAGTCATTTACTGATACTATGAGCGACATTGTGTACCTCTGTGCGCTATTATGTTTCTTTTTCAGATTGTTTAACTATTTGGCATTGCTTTATGTATGTTATCATTACTGACTGTAAAAGGCATCAATAGTCCATTCCAAGGAGGGACAATCCCTAGCTCTCTTAATCATGATTATTCTGAGTCAGTGTTTTTTCAGGAGGCCCATTTACTGGGCATAGCTATTTCCTATCTCCTTCATTACGAAATACTGGAAATTAGCTCCCATCTGAACCTCAATGATTGGTGGAATTATGTCCATCTTACTGTAATTATGCGCAACTACCTCGTCTGTCAATCTCTTCCATTCAAGCCCTTCACTGCTTGTTTAAAAGGAAGGTGTTCCATGATTATGTTCTAACTGCTAACTGCTCTCATTTGGCTGTTTACTTTTGTATACATTTCTGCCACAGGATCAGCCTGTCTCATCAATACCATTTCTGCTTGTTTGCTGTACAATACCTGTTGTGTGTAAGCGCTTGTGTGATGACTCTTATTAGTTTAGAGAAGAAGCATAGGGGTGGGGGGTAATTGGGGTTGTTTTCCTTATTGTATGTGTGTATTTGTATCTTTTGGTGTGTTGTTACTTTTGTTTGTTGTAAAATGAAAATAAACGTCTTAAAAAAAAAGAAGAGGGGGAGCTTTCTGAGAAGGAAGATCAGGCCAGAGTGGTTCGGGTCTTCCAAAGAGAAGAGCTGCCGGCGCTAATAGTAGAGACGTTAAAGATACTGAATATGCCGGTACCCGGAGCAACGGAGGAGGACTCCCTGGAAGATCCCTTATTGCAGGTCTTTAGGAAAGCGCAGAAGGCGTTTCCGGTGCACAGGGTGTTTCGAGAAATGATACAGGAGCAATGGAACGTGCCGGAGGCGCCTCTCAGGGGAGCCAGAGTCATGGGGCATCTGTATCCGTTGGTAGATCAGGATAAGGAGGTTTTTCAGTCACCCAAGGTGGATGCAGCGGTCTCGGCTGTCACCAAAAAGACTACCATCCCGGTAGAAGGAAGTGCGGCCCTCAAGGATACGCAGGATAGGAAGTTAGAGGTGCTGCTTCGTCAAGTGTTTGATGTGAATGCTCTTTCCTTCAGGCGGCTATTTGCGGGGCCTGGGTGGCTCGAACATGTCTTCGCTGGTCGCAGGGAGTACAGGCGGGCCAAGATAGTGCAGTGGCTAGCGATCTGGCTAAGTTGGAGTCTGGCACGGCCTACGTGGCGGATATCCACTATGATCTTATGCGGGGGATCTCGAAGAGCATGGCCTCCGCCGTGGCGGCCTGGAGGTATTTCTGGTTGCGTAATTGGGCGGCGGATAGTTCCTCTAAATCTAGGTTGAGTAAGCTTCCCTTCAAAGGACGGCTGTTGTTCGGGGAGGACTTAGAGAAGCTGGTGAAGGACTTGGGCGAGTCCAAAGGGGGAAGATTGCCGAAGGACAAGCCTAAGCCGAGCAGGACGGTTCCAGCTGGCAGAGGCCAACCGAGGGATGCTCACCGATCCCGGTATGAAAGGTTCAGTTCCAGTCAGCGAGGTCGGTTTGCTAATAGAAACCAAGGTTTTCGGGGGTTTCGGGGAGCAGGATGAGGGTTTGGTCCTGCCCCCTCCTCGTCTTTCAATACAAAAAAGCAGCAATGAGATGCAGGGGACCCGGGCACCCTTGCTGCAAGTAGGGGGGAGGTTGCAGGAGTTTTATGCTGCCTAAGTCCGAGTAACATCAGATCAGTGGGTGTTAGAAGTGATTCGAGAAGATTATGCGCTGGAATTGTTGAGACCATTCCGGACGCCTTCGTGCAGTCTCCCGGCAAGTCGGTAGCCAAGTGCAGGGCTTTCCGGGAGACGGTACAAAGGCTGTTGGAGCTCAAGGCCATAGTGCCCGTGCCGCCAGACCAATGCGGAGGCGGTCGTTACTCCATTTATTTCGTGGTGCCAAAGAAGGATGGCGGAGTTCGGCCAATTCTCGATCTCATGAGCGTGAATCGTTGCCTCCGGGTGTCGCATTTCCACATGGAGACACTGCGATCGGTTATCGTGGCGGGGCAGCAGGGCGAGTTCCTTACCTCCCTCGATCTATCAGAAGCATATCTGCACATTCCGATTCGTCCGGAACATCAACGATTTCTCAGATTCGCGGTCCCGTTCGGACATTTTCAGTTCCGCGCGCTCCCGTTCGGCCTGGCAATGGCACCCCGTACCTTCACCAAAGTTATGGTGGTGGTGGCGGCGGCTGTACGGAAAGAGGGCATTTTGGTTCATCCCTACTTGGACAATTGGCTGATCCGGGCAAAGACGAGGGCCGAAAGCAAGCAGGCCAAGGACCGCGTAGTGTCCTTTCTACAAGAGCTCGGTTGGGTAGTCAACATATCCAAAAGTCAGTTGGTCCCCTCTCAGAATCTGGAATACCTGGGAGCTCGCTTCGACATGGGGGTAGGCTGGATATTCCTGATGACGGAGCGAGCGCAGAGCCTTCGCAAACTGGTGCGGTAGTTTCTTCGGGTCCGAGCGCCCTCGGCATGGCATTATCTGCAATTGCTGGGCACGATGGCAGCCTCCATAGAGATGGTGCCATGGGCGCTGGCACACATGAGGCCCTTGCAGCGAGCATTGCTTCGTCGTTGGTCGCATCAGCAGGATCCGCTGTCTCAGAAGCTGAGTTGTCCAGAGGAAGTATGCCAAGCCCTCCAGTGGTGGTTGCTTCCCGCGTCATTGGAGGGCAGAAGACTACTGGACGCGCCAACCTGGGTGCCGGTCATAACAGACGCCAGTCTCCTGGGTTGGGGGGCGCATTGTCAAGGCGTATTCACGCAGGGACAATGGTTAGACCACGAGAAGGGGTGGTCCATCAACAGGTTGGAGTTGAGAGCAGTATCCCTGGCGTTGCAGGTGTTTTGTTGGTTGCTCATGGGCAAGGCGGTTCGAGTATTCTCCGACAATGCCACGGCGGTTGCATATGTCAACAGGCAAGGAGGCACCACCAGTGTATCACTCGAGTTGGAGGCCGAAGCCCTGTGTGCCTGGGCAGAGGCGAATCTTCTGGATCTGTCAGCGGCACATGTAGCGGGAGTGGACAATGTGCAAGCCGAGTGCGGGTGGATCTGGGAGAATGGGTTCTTCATCCCGTCATCTTTCAGAAGGTGGTACACAGGTGGGGCACACCGGTCATGGATCTCATGACGACGTTCGCCTCGGCAAAGGTCAGCCACTTCTTCAGCAGACGGCGGGAACGGATGTCGGAGGGCTTAGATGCTCTCGTCCAAGTCTGGCCGGTAGGACAGTTGGTATACGTGTTTCCGCCATGGGTCCTGATTGGGCGAGTTCTACAGCGAATCGAAAGGTTCTCAAGGCTGGTAATTCTCATAGCTCCCGACTGGCCTCGCAGACCCTGGTACGGGGATCTGGTTCAGTTGTTAGTAGACAAACCCTGGCGGCTTCCCCCTCGGCCGGATCTACTGTCTCAGGGACCCCTCTTCATGCCTCATGTGGATCGATTCTCGCTTACGGCATGACTCTTGAAAGGGCATGGTTGAGGTCGAGAGGCTATTCGGCGGCTGTGGTCTCTATGCTATTGAGATCCCGGAGGAGGTCCACGTCCTTAGCTTATGTCCGAGTCTGGAGAGTATTCGAAGCGTGGTGTGACGAACACAGGTGTGAAGCTTTGAAATCTTCCATTCCTCAGATTTTGGAATTTTTGCAGGACGGTTTTGACAAAGGGCTAGCTGCAGCGTCATTGAAGGTGCAGGTGGCAGCCTTGGCATGTTACAGAGGCAGGATAGCAGGGCAGTCTTTGGGCTGCCAGGGAGATGTGAAGCGGTTCCTCAGAGCGGTGATGATCGCGCAGCCTCCAACTAGACAGGTCGTTCCCACATGGGATCTGCCGTTTGTGTTAGACGCGTTGGAGTGCAAGCCTTTCGAGCCACTGGACCAAGCGTCTCTCAAGGATCTTACTCTCAAGGTGGTATTTTTGATGGCCATCTGCTCGGCACGGAGAATCTCGGAGTTGCAAGCGCTTTCCTGCAGGGAGCCCTATCTATTATTCTTTGCAGCAAAGGTGGTTTTGAGGACAGTGCCGGCTTTTCTTCCTAAAGTCTTCTCGCCTTTTCATGTTAATCAGGAAATTTATTTACCGGTGTTTTCTCGGGATTCGTGCTCGTCGGGGTCGTGACGGTTGCACCTTCTGGATGTCCGTAGGGCGTTGAAGAAGTATATTCGTCGAACGTCCTCCTTCCGCAAGTCAGAGAGTCTTTTTGTCCTTTTTGCGGGGTCAAAAAAAGGGGAGCAGGCGTCTAAAGCGTCCATCGCTAGGTGGATTAAGGAAGCCATTGCATCTGCCTATATATTAAAGGGAAAGGCGGTGCCAGAAGGGCTTAGGGCGCATTCCACTAGAGCATACGCTGCTTCCTGGGCGGAGCGGCATTCGGTGCTGCCGGAAGAGATTTCTAAGGCGGCGACCTGGTCGTCTTTGCACTTCTTTGTGAAACATTACCGTCTTGATGTGCGTCAGTCGGAAGAGACCGCTTTTGGTGCAGCAGTGCTGCATGCTGGTCTGCCAGGTCCCTCCCGTGGTCGAAGTTCTGTGCACTGCTCTGGTACAGACGCAGAGGTCCGGGACTAGACTGGCTAACACGCTCAGGAAGGTGAAATTAGTCTTACCTGCTTTGTTGTTCCTGGAGTGTAGACAGTCTAGTCCCGTATCCCACCCCAGTATTTTGTTCAAGTTCTGCAGTGGTCTGCGAGGTGGAGGTTCGTTCAAGGTAAGTCGGCCCTACGGGGGCGTTATGGTTTCTTTTATCTGTGCCGGTGTTGGGCTGTGTGGTACTAATACAAAAAAAAAAAAAAAAGGAAAAAGAGGAGAAGATTACTCCCTGGAGGTTTTACTTTCCGGTTGAGGGCACTTTCTTTTTCCTAGAGTGCAGGGAAGAGCCTGCTGCCATTAGAGCCCGCTAGGTTAGGAGCTGTAATTGGCTCTATGCTAGTGGGGGGGGGCTTGGTCCATCTGTTAGGGGTTGACTGTTATTTTACGTCTCAGCCATGTATTTCAAAGGCTTACTTGTGTCTCCGGTGAGTCTGCTTTGCCAATAGGTTACTGGCCACATGAGGCAGATCCTGGATGGATATACCGGTGACATCATAAAAAGGAGGAGTTTCTCAGTCTCCAAGCTGCTATATGAGATGGGGAACCCAGAGGTCCAGGACTAGACTGTCTACACTCCAGGAACAACAATTAGCAGGTAAGACTAATTTCACCTTTCAATGCCTCTTTTCATCTCAGCCACCAGAGGTCCCTCAGTATTTCTTTGTCTCTAGCAGGTGGTGAATGGATTTTCTCCTTTCTATAAGAAACTTTGGAAGATATTAAAGCTGCTGAAATGCGCGGGACGTGGGGAAAAGAAGACGTGCTATAGATTGTGATGGAAAGAGGAAATGGCACTGTCATCCATACTGGTGTTGTCTACAGGCCTCCAACTCAAACCGAAGACATGGACAGTGAATTGATTGTTGATATTGCAAAGATAGCCATGAAGGGGGAAGTGATCGTATTGGGTGACTTTAATCTACCCGATGTGGATTGGAGTGTTCCTTCTGCAATTCTGGAAAGGTAAAAAAATTGTGGATGCCTTCCAAGATGCATTACTTAAAGAAATGGTGATGGAACTGACCAGGGGGAACTCCGTGCTGGATTTAGTGCTTACCAATGGAGATAGCGTGCTGAATATCCTGGTGGGTGCCCATGTGAGCAGCAGTGATCATCACACCGTGTGGTTTGAATTAAAAGTCAAGGTAGAATCCAATCTCTGCAAACTCAAAGTCCTAGACTTCAAAAACGCTGACTTCAGTAAAATGGCCAAGTACCTGAAGGAGGAGTTGGTAGGGTGGGAGGGGACAAGGTAAGTAGAACTTCAATGGGCTACACTAAAGGGGGCAATAAAAAGTGCAGCAGTAACAAACATAAGGAAAGTAAATAAAAAAAGAAGAAAAGGAAACCCATTTGGTTCTCCAAAGAAGTGGCTGCACAAATAAAGGCAGAAACCACAGCTTTCACAAAATTCAGAAGCTCGCAAACAGAGGAAAACAGAAAAGAATACAAGATCAAACTAAAAGAGACAAAAAGAGAAATAAGGATAGCAAAATCAAAGGCAGAAGAAAAGATGACTAAAGATGTGAAGTGTGGCGACAAAACGTTTTTCAGGTATATTCGGGAGAGGAGGAAAATCAGAAGTGGAATTGCAGGACTCAAAAGTGCTGGAAACGGATTCGTGGGAAGTGATTGATTGAAAAAGCAAAAATGCTAAACAAATACTTCTACTCTGTTTTCACCAGAGAAAATCCTGGAGAAGGACCACCTATGATTGACAAATATACAAATGGGAATGAAGTAGATACCACACCATTCACAAAAGATGATGTGTTAGAACAGCTTGCAGAACTGAAAGTGGACAAGGCCATGGGACCAGATAAGATACATCCCAGGATACTGCAAGAGCTCAGAGAGATTCTTGCGGGGCCTGTAAAGGATGTTTTTAATAGATCCTTGGAGATAGGAGGAGTTCACAGGACTGGAGAAGGGCTGATATGGTGCCTGTCCACAAAAGTGTTAATAGGGAAGAAGTGACAAACTACAGGCCAGTAAGCCTTACCTCGGTGACGGGAAAAGTAATGGAGGTGCTCCTGAAAGAGCAAATAGTGGACTTCCTCGAAACCAACAGGTTGCATGATCTGAGGCAACATGGCTTTACCAAAGGACGATCTTGCCAAACAAATCTGATTGATTTCTTTGACTGGGTGACCAGATAACTAGATCAAGGGCATGCGATGGATGTAATCTACCTAAATTTTGGCAAAGCCTTTGATACTGTTCCTCATAAGAGTCTTATCAATAAACTCAACAGCTTGGGGATGGGTCCCAAGATGGTAAACTGGATCAGAAATTGGTTGACTGACAGACGATAGAAGTGACGGTAAACGGAACTCATTCAGATGAAAGGAAGGTGATTAGCGGTCTGCCCCAAGGTTCGGCCCTGGGACTGGTACTGTTCAATATATTTTTGAGTGATATTGCTGAAGGGCTGAATGGAAAAGTTTGTCTTTTTGCAGATGACACGAATATTTGCAACAGAGTGGACTCCCCTGAGGGAGTGGAGAACATGAGGAAAAATCTACAAAAGCTGGAAGAATGGTCTAATGCTTGGCAATTAAGATTTAATGTGAAAAAGTGCAGTGTCATGCACTTGTGAAGCAGAAATCCAAGGGAATTGTATGCCATGAGGGCGAGAGATTGGTGTGCACAGACCAGGAAAAGGACATCGGAATGATTGTTTCTGAGGATTTCAAGGTGGCTTAAACAGTGTGACAAGGCAGTGGCAAAAGCCAGAAGGATGCTGGGTTTCATACAAAGTGGAATTACCAGCAGAAAAGAAGCGGTACTAATGCCACTGTACAAGTCGCTGGTGAGGCCCCACTTGGAAAATTGTGTTCAGTTTTGGAGACCATATCTCGCAAAGGATATAAAAAGGCTGGAAGCGGTTCAGAGAAAGGCGACCAAAATGATTAGAAGCCTGCGTCAGAAGACTTTTTAGAAGAGATTTGAAGAACTAAATATGTACACTCTGGAAGAGAGAACGGGCAGGGGAGATATAGTTCAGACCTTTAAATACTTAAAGAGTATTAATGAACAAATAAACCTCTTCCAAAGACGGGGAAGCTGTAAAACTAGAGGGCATAACATGAAACTGCAAGGGGGTAAACTGAAAAGCAATGTCAGGAAATACTTTTTCACTGAAAGGGTGGTGAATGCTTGGAATGCCCTCCCGATGGAAGTGGTAGGGGGCAAATACAGTGACAGAATTCAAAATGGCATGGGACAGACACAATGGATCCCTCTATAGCAACAGGATAAAATCAAAATAAACATAGCTACCTCTTATATCTGAACAAATGGGTGTGACCTACACGGAGCAGTGAGTACACCCCTAAACAAAGGCATGGGGAGGAGTGTCCTGCATGGAGCAGCAAGTGAACTGACTCTTGCCGCCTTGCTGGGCAGACTAGATGGACCATACTGGTTTTTATCTGCCATCATATACTATGTAACTATGTTGAGAGGGACAGATTGCTTTAAAATGCTCATGAACGAGAACCTGTGGATTTATCTCCCATTAGAGCATGACGTGGGAGGCTCCACTAGACTGTAGTCTTTTCGGTAGCCATAGGCGGAAGGAAAACTGGTACGACTGCCTCATACAACTTCAGTGCCCCTTCCCTCTTCCTCTGTTCTCCTTCTTCCCCCCCCCCCCCCCCGCTTTCTCCAGAACATTCTCAGAGGGTTTTGCCTGTCAACAACCTTAAACACAGCACTGTAAAGCCAGAAAAACAGTTCCTGGGGAGTAGAGCTGAGCGCGGCACAGCTTTTCGGCCTGGGGCTCTCAGGGGGTGAGTACCAAGTTCTGACCTTGTCACTGCCCTTGTTGGGGGCTCACAATTCTGTCTTCCCAGGATGCAGTTTGGAGCACCGGTGGTACGTTGCGAAGGTTTCCCACCATTTTCTGCACACATTAGTAGCATTTTTACTTATTTTGCACCTGGCGGTCTCACAATCCTATTGAGTGTTCTGCTCAAGTGGCTCTAATACATATTGCACTAAAGAACACAGATAATGCTGCTAAAACTACTCCTGATAATTTCTATAATGCTGCAAGGTGTACACAGTACTGAACAGACACATATAACAGACAGTCTCTGTTCATCAGAGCTTACAATCTAGTCAGAACGGACAACACATACAGCTGAGTACAAGGAGATGTCAAGGAGAAAGGTAAGAAAACAGGTAGGAGTTGAAGTGGATCAGGATCTAAAAGCGGTGAGTTTTCAGCCTGGATTTGAAAAGGGACAGAGATGAAGCCTGATGAACAAACTCAGATAGCTGGTTCTAGGCATAAGGAGCAGCAGGGTGGAAGAATCTGAGTCTGCAGTTTACAGTAGTAAAGAAGGGCACAGATAGAAGGGATCTGCCAGAAGAGAGGAGATCCTCAGGGGGGATGTAGGGAGAGGAAAGGTAGTGAGGAGCAGCAGAATGAGTGCATTTGGAGAAGTTTGAACTGGATACGGAAATGGATTGAGAGTCAGGGAAGTGACTTGAGGAGGGGGGTTATATAAGCACAACTAGGCTGGCGGAAGACTAGCTGTGCAGCTGAGTTTTAAACAGTTCCTTATCGTTCCTCCAGCTTAGTCCTCGACGTATGGGTAGTGCACCTCCTCCTGCAGCATGAAGACTGGACCAATCAGATTTCAGCTCCACTGGAATAAGCACACCCTGCAACTCAGGAACTCCAGTGTGTCCAGTCTTCATGCAGCAGGAGGACGTTAGTGAGCGTAGCTGGGCTCACTAGTTATTTAGATAGTATTCTTTGCCTATAGCTAACCTTTATTTAGGTCCTTTTAGGGCTTCTTTACTTTTTTTTTCTTATTTAAAACGCTGTCCCTTTAAATTTTCACTGTGATTCTCGGCACTCAGTGGGGGCGGGGGGAGGAAACCGGAGGAAGCTCCTTCTCCTGCTCAGACCTTGACGACTCTCTGTGTGCTTTTTGACTTTGGGGAAAGTGGATCTCTGCCCCAAGGCTCTTCGGGGCAGAGCTCCAACGAAGGCTGAGCTGCAGCTCGTCTCCAGAGACTGAAGACAGCTGCGTGTGTGCCGGTGAGTGATTGCAGCTGAGGGGAAGCTGGCCGGCTTTTGAGCCGCGTTCACTCCCTCCCTCAGCTGTTCAGGACAGTCGCAGATATTCAAGGGGGGAAGCGTCCCCGGGGGGGCTCCCGTTTTCGCGGCAGCAACGGGCTTATTTTCCTCGGGCCCTTCCCTTCACCGTGAGGCTGCAAAAGCCCGCCAAAACGCTTGCGGGTCGGCCGCGGCCATTTTTTCTCGGTCCGCGGTTTTTTTCTTTCAGTTGCCCCGCGGTAGATTTTTGATTTCCTTTATTTTCCTTTATTTTCCTTTCATTCGAATTTGATTTCAGTGACTTTCTTTTATTGTTATTTGCTTTATTTTGCCTTTGGTGTCTCATTCCCTCGCTGATTTTCTCCGTGGCAGCTGTCTGAGGGAGGTTCTTTTTTAATTGCATTTGCTTTTATTCTTAGGCTTTCTGAAAATAAATAAATAAATAAATAAAATAAAGACACAAAGGGAAGATATGTATGCCTCTGAGGGAAAGCAGGCATAGCCTCCTTTCCTCACTTGCTGGTCAGACCTTTTCTCTTGACCTGCACCGCTTTCCTTTATTGCACACTGCCCAGTTCCCGCTTGGTTCCTCTGGGTCAGTGTGCTGTTGGTTCCCCTATCTTTTTTGGCTGCGGTTGGCTGGCGTTTTAATCACGCTAAACTCCCCATGTCCACGGGTTCTCTTTGCCTCATTTGTGGATCTCGGCGGGGTGCCGACGCAGAGACCGGCGTGTGCCCTCGCTGCGCCTCACTGTCTCGCAGCATGGAACAGCGCCTGGAGCATTCTTTGCCTGCATCGGCACAGTCTGGTGCCGCATCAGGAGATTTAGAATCACCGCTAGAGGGTCCCTCGGGGCTTGCTCCTAACAGTACCTCGACGCCCGGGGCGCAACTAGCTCTGGGGGAGTCGTTGCCCTTGGAGGATTTTTCTGCAGATTTTGTATTGCTTCTGCATCAGGCGTTCTGTCGAAGGCGCCAGGTTATGGGAGGGGCGCCTCTACCACCACAGGGACTATCCCTCCAGTCCCCTCTTGGAGAGCCTCCATTGTCCGACATCAGAGCGCCGAAGCGGCCGCGGTTGCACGACCCTGGTTCTGTGGAGGCGGACTGGCCTGAGGGGGATGATCCCGAGTTCGATCCGGAGGGAGATGTAGACGGCTTGGAGGAAGGAGAGCTTCCGGAGCCGGAGGATCAAGCGAGGATTATTCGGGTTTTCCGGCGTGAGGAGCTTCCAGCTCTTGTTTCGGAAGCGCTTCAGACGTTAGGCTTGTCTTCTGCGCCTAAGGCGGAAGAGCCGGACGGCGTAGATCCCATCATTCAAGCTGTTCGTCAGACTCAAGTGGTTTTTCCACTTCATAAAGTTATTGACCAGATGATTCAGACCGAGTGGGACACTCCTGAGACTGGTCTCAAGGGAGTTAAGATCATGCGTCGTCTTTATCCTATGGCAGAAACGGATTTGGACCGTTTTCGATCTCCCAAGGTCGACGCAGCCGTGTCGGCGGTGACGAAGAAGACCACCATTCCTGTTGAAGGGAGTGCGGCTTTGAGGGAGCCGCAGGACAGGAAGATGGATGGTCTGTTGAAGCAGGCCTTTGAGGCGGATGCGATTGCGTTACAGGCTTCGGTTTGTGGGGCTTGGGTAGCCCGTGCCTGTTTGCGGTGGGTTCAGCGATTTCAGCGTTCTCCATCCTTAGACACTGATACGCTGACGGAACTTCACCGCTTGGAGTCTGGTACGTCTTATTTGGCGGATGTACAGTACGATCTCATCAGAGCTCTCTCCAATAGCATGGCTTCGGTAGTGGCTTCTCGTAGAGCTCTTTGGCTAAAAAATTGGGCGGCCGATGGTTCCTCTAAGTCACGGTTGGGCAAGTTACCTTTTAAGGGTAAACTACTCTTTGGTGAGGATTTGGATAAGTTGGTCAAAGATCTAGGTGAATCCAAAGGCGGTCGCTTACCAGAAGATCGGCCCAAGCGGGGTAGATCCATTCCGGTCACTAGGGGACAATTTCGGGACTTTCGTAGGTTCCGGTCACCCCGTTACGCCAGCGCCCAGCGGGGTAGATATAGTTCCCGGGTGTCCAGTTTTCGCGGATTTCGTGGAGCCAGTCGAGGGTTCACGGCGGGAGGTGCCCCGGGCCCCCGCAAACCCCAATGAAAGACAGCGGGTCCAGGTGGAGCGGCCGATGATCGGAGGACGCCTTCGACATTTTCTCTCCGCTTGGATCCAAATTACTTCCGATCAGTGGGTACTAGACATTATCAAAGACGGGTATGTTCTCGATTTGGCCCGTCCAGTGCTCGACTCCTTTGTAGCGTCTCCCTGTCGAGGGGTTCAGAAGACCTTGCAGGTGCGCCAAACGCTCGATCGGCTTCTTCAACTGGGGGCGGTCATTCCAGTTCCACCAGCGGAATATGGTCTGGGAAGGTATTCCATTTATTTCGTGGTGCCAAAGAAGGGAGGCGATCTGCGACCCATATTGGATCTCAAAGGAGTGAATCGTTGTCTAAGAGTCCCTCACTTTCGGATGGAAACGCTACGGTCTGTCATAGTAGCCGTTCGTCGAGGCGAATTTCTTACGTCCCTCGACCTCACGGAGGCTTATCTCCATATCCCTATTCGAGAAGACCAGCAGAGGTATCTGCGCTTTGCGCTTCCGTGGGGGCATTTCCAGTTTCAGGCTTTACCATTCGGTCTAGCGACCGCACCTCGCGTATTCACCAAGATCATGGTGGTAGTTGCCGCGGCTCTCCGCAAGGACGGGGTGCTGGTTCATCCCTATCTGGACGACTGGTTGATTCGCGGGAAATCGCGCGCAGAGAGCTTGGCAGCGACAGAAAAGGTCATCACTCTCTTACAGTCTCTCGGCTGGGTGATCAACCCACTCAAGAGCCAGGTGGTTCCAACACAGCTTCTCGAATATTTAGGGGTGCAATTCGAGACTTGCCAGGGGTTGGTTTCTCTACCCGAACGCAGGATTTTGACTCTTCAGTCTCTGGTGCGAAAGTTTCGAGAGTCTCCAGCCCCGTCGGCGTGGCGATACCTGCAGTTGTTGGGGACGATGGCATCCTCTCTGGAGGTGGTTCCTTGGGCGCGGTTTCACATGCGGTCCCTCCAGCAAGCCTTACTCCGCCGCTGGTCCAACCAGTCCGATCCGCTAAACAGGCGTCTGCCTTGCCCGATGTCGGTTCGAAGGGATCTCTCCTGGTGGTTGAATCCGCTCACTCTGCGAGTGGGGATGCCATTGGAGCAGCCGAACTGGATTCCGCTATTAACGGACGCCTGTCTGACGGGCTGGGGTGCTCACTGCGAGGGCCAGTTCGTCCAGGGTCTTTGGTCCCCAGAAGAGAGCGCCTGGTCGATCAACCGGTTGGAGCTTCGAGCCATTCGCTTGGCATTGCAGGGCTTCGAGACTCGGATATCGGCTCGAGCGATTCGGGTGCTCTCAGACAATGCAACGGCCGTGGCCTACATCAACCGGCAAGGGGGAACCGGAAGTGTCGGCCTCGCGGCGGAGGCTCGGACGTTGTTCGAATGGGTAGAGCCTCGCCTGTCAGCCATCTCCGCAGCACATATCGCCGGAAAAGACAATGTGACGGCGGACTTCCTCAGCAGAGTTCAGGTGGATCCCGGAGAATGGGAGCTACATCCCCGGGTGTTCGCGCAGCTGGTGCTGCGTTGGGGCCAACCACTCATGGACCTGATGGCCACGTGCCGCTCAGCAAAAGCGGCTCGATTCTACAGTCGGCGAAGAGAGCCGATGTCCGAAGGTCTGGATGCTCTGTGGCAGGTGTGGCCTTCCACGGGTCTGCTTTATGTATTCCCTCCATGGCCACTGTTGGGGCGCGTTATTCAACGTATCGAAGCCCACCGGGGTCGGGTGCTCTTAATCGCGCCGGATTGGCCGCGTCGTCCTTGGTATGCCGATCTGATGAGGCTGATCGACGGTCCTCCCTGGAAACTTCCCTTATTACCGGACCTGTTGTGTCAGGGTCCACTTCGCATGCCCCAAGTGGAGAGATTCTCTCTTACGGCTTGGCTATTGAAAGGGCTCGGCTAAGAAAACGCGGTTACTCCCGCTCAGTGGTAGCGACCCTCTTGCAGGCGCGAAAGCGATCCACTTCGCTGGCCTATGTTCGAGTTTGGCGTATTTTTGAGGACTGGTGTTCCAGACACCAGATCAGAGCGGCTACGGCCTCTCTGCCGATAATTCTGGATTTTTTGCAAGACGGTTTTACTAAGGGTCTAGCCGCCAGCTCTTTGCGAGTCCAATTGGCGGCTCTGTCTTGTTATCGCGGTAAAGTGCAGGGCGTGGCTTTAGGGGCGCATCCGGATGTAGTTCGTTTTTTGCGTGCTGTGTCTAGGTTACGGCCAGCCCGTAGAGTATCGGTTCCCGCGTGGGATCTTAATTTAGTGCTACGTGCCCTAAGTGCAGCTCCTTTTGAGCCGCTCTCTGGTAGTTCGGTAAAGGATTTGACTCTTAAAACGGTGTTCCTAGTGGCTATATGTTCCGCACGCCGTATTTCCGAACTCCAGGCTCTTTCTTGCAGGGAGCCTTTTCTGTCTTTCTCGCCTAACAAAGTGGTTCTGCGGCCTGTGCCATCTTTCTTGCCAAAGGTGACTTCTCCTTTTCACTTGAATCAGGTTGTTTCTCTTCCGGTTTTTTCGGAGTCCGAAGGGCATGCTTCTGATCGTGGTTTGAGTCGGTTGGACCTCAAAAGAGTTCTCCGCCGTTATTTACGAGTTACAAATGATTTTCGTAAATCAGACCACTTGTTTGTGCTGTTTGGTGGTCCTCGTAAAGGGGAAGCGGCAGCGAAGGCTTCTATTGCCAGATGGATTAAAGAGGCGATTGGTTCGGCTTACATATTGCACGGTCGGTCTCCGCCGCCGGGACTGCGGGCTCACTCTACGAGAGCACAAGCGACATCCTGGGCGGAATTCAGTCTGGTTTCCCCGGTAGATATTTGTAAAGCGGCCACGTGGTCGTCTTTGCACACTTTCAGTAAACATTATCGTCTTGATGTTTTGGCGGCGAGCGATGCTGGCTTTGGTGCTGCGGTTCTGCGTGCCGGCTGGCACAATCCCACCCGTTAGGCTGCTTTGATACATCCCATACGTCGAGGACTAAGCTGGAGGAACGATAAGGAAATAGTAATTACACTTACCTGGTAATTGTAGTTCCTTGAGAGACGACAGCTTAGTCCTCCTGCCTCTCCCTGGTTTCTTTTCGCACGGCACGCCTTGGATGAAGAAGACGATTTTTCCAGGTGAGTGCGTTTCATGTTACTTTCTTTTCTCTCTAAGTTTTTCGCTGTGGCAGGAGCGGGACTTTCCGTTCCGGTTGGTTATAATTTTTAGTATGTGGCCTACGCCACCAGTTGATTTAAAAAAAAAAAAAAAAAAACCCAGTTAGGTGGCGGAATATATTTCCTATGAGAGCAGTTTTACTAAAGGTTAGCTATGTGTTTGAGTTTGCTTTGTCAGTAGTTCACTGGAGTTCCTGAGTTGCAGGGTGTGCTTATTCCAGTGGAGCTGAAATCTGATTGGTCCAGTCTTCATGCTGCAGGAGGAGGTGCACTACCCATACGTCGAGGACTAAGCTGTCGTCTCTCAAGGAACTACAATTACCAGGTAAGTGTAATTACTATATTAAAGGGAAGAGAGATAATTCAGAGGAAGACCAGCAAGGAGGAGGTTGCAATAGTCTGGATGGAAGGTGACTAAAGAGTGGATAAGTGTCTTAGTAGTGTGTGTAAAAAGGCAGGGACAAATTTTGCCAATGTTACAGAGAAAGAAGCAACAGGTTTTAACTATCTGTTGGATATGTGCAGAGAGAGAGAGAGTGGAGTCAAAGATGACCCCAAGGTTGCGAACAGAGGAAACAGGGAGGAGTTTAATGTTATCCACAGATATAGAGAAGGGAGGAAGGCGAGAGATGGGTTTAGGGGTAAAAATAAGGAGCTCAGTTTTGGCCATGTTCAGTTTCAAACAGTGGTGAGACATCTAGGCTGCAATGTCAAATAGGCAGGCAGAGGTCCAGACCTGGATTTCTGGAGAGATTTCCGGTGCAGAGAGGTATATCTGAGAGTCATCAGCATAAAGATGGTACTGAAAACTATGAGAGGAGATGAGTGTACCAAGAGACTGGGTATAGAGGGAAAAAAGGAGTGGGCCCAAGACAGACCATTGAGATAAACCAACTGAGAGAGGGACAGCAGTGGAGGAAGACCCACCAGCACAAACGGTGAAAGTGCGATGGGAGAGATGAGAACCAGGTGAGGACAAGGTATCAAGGAAAAGGTGGTAGTCAGAAGTGTTAAAAGCAGCAGAGAGATCAAGAAGGATGAGGATTGAGTAAAAGCCCTTGGATCCCAGGTTGCTGGAGACTTTAGTAAGAGCCGTTTCAGTAGAATGTAAAGGATGAAAGCCAGATTGCAGTGGATCAAGAAGGACTTGAGAGGAGAGAAAATCAAGGCAACAGCAGTGAACTGCATGTTCAAGTAGTTCAGAAACAAAGGGAAGGAGGGAGATGGGTTGATAAATAGGACAGGTAGGGTCAAGTGAGGGTTTCTTGAGAAGTGTGACTACAGCATGCTTGAAGGCTGCAAGAATAGTTGCAGTGGTGTCTGAGAATGTGAGAGATGGGAGGGATAACAGTGGAGGAGATAGAGCTTAGGAGACGGGTGGGAATAGGATCAGAGGAGCAAGTAGTGAGTTTGGAGGAGGCAAGATGATGTGTGATTTCCTCCTAAGAGATCTTAGAAAAGGAAGAAAGGGTGGTACACCACAGTAAAAGTGCAGTTAACATGTACCACAGTAAAATCGCAGTTCCTGTGTCCCTTGGGGCCGCCACAGCCTTAGCAGGTGCTATTGTCATTCTTTCCTTAATTCTCTATGTCTTCATCCAGGAAACGTTGTTTGACCTGTGGCAAGCGAGGTGCCTCATCTCCAGATTCTGGGCTCTGCTCTTCTTGCATGGCAGCGTCTGAGTTGTCCCTGGAGGGCCTGCTTTCCCTCTCTCAGCTGGGAGATGCAGTTACTTCGATCTTGCTTGCCCTAGGGCAGAAGGTGACAGATGGGGCTGTGGGTAAGGCTATCTAACCGGCTGGAGGGTCCAGCGACTGGACTGTGAGCTTTTTCTCATCCTCCCCTCCTGTATTGGGGAGTCTTTTCCGAGAGGTGAGCTTCTAGACTCTGGCTTGTCCTCCCCAGAATTCTTTTCCTTTTTACAGCAGGCCTTATCCTTCTGGCGTTGAAATTCAGACCCTGCGATCTCTGGGCTCCCTCAGATGCAGTCTCATGCAGGGCAGGTAGACAGTGGAAGCCCTATTCAATTGCCTTTGCCTAAGTGTCTCTGGCATGGAGTGCCCCCTGGAGATGGGGAACAGCTGGGAACTATCCGAGATTTTCACTATGACTCAGATTCAGATGGCTCGGCACTGGGCTCTGTCATGGATGTAGAAGTACTCTTGCCTTCAGAAGATCATGAGGCGGCTAGAGTAATCTGCCTATTCTGGAAGGAGAGGTTAATGGTGTTGACTGCCAGGATCTCTTCTACCTTGAACTTGATAGATGCTTCGCAGCATGGAGCTGGAGCCGAAGATACACCCTCTCCTTCAAGAGGTGCAAAAATCCACTACTGTCTTCCTGTTCCCGAATGTGATCAAGGATATGATCCAATCAGAGTGGGACTCTCTCAACTCCCTGCCTAAAAGGTTAAGGGTCTGTAAGAAGGTCTCCGCCCTCCCAGAGGAGGAGTGCATTGAGTGGTTCGGCATTCCCAAGGTGGATGCACAGGTTACAGTGGTTATTAAATGGACCACCATGCCTGTGGTTGATGGATCATCCTTAAGGGATTTTCTGGACCGTAAGGTGGATTCAATGATAAAGTGTCAGTTTGCTTTGGTGGCGGCTATTCTGCAGCTGGCGCTAGGTAACAGCCTGACGTCTCGAGCCCTAATCCAATGGATTCAGTCTCTTCCACCAGATAATACAACCCCCCTTTGGAGTCGGCTATGGCCTTCCTTTCTGATGCCATGTATGGCTTGGTATGTTTGGCGGCCAAGGATGGTGCCCCGATGACTGTGTCATGGCAGTGGATTTGGTTCTGGCACTGGGCAGCAGACACATCTTCCAAAGTTCAGTTGGCCCAACTGGCTTTACAGGAGAAGCTTCGGTTTGGAGCCCATATGGAGAAACTGGTGGAGGACCTGGGCAAGACAAAATCTTACCGCCTTCTGGAAGAAAGGCCTATGGGGCCTGTAAAGCGGGCTCAGGTCCCTTCTCATCAGCCTCTGCCCATCCACCGAGAGCATGTTGGTTGGATTCCCGAGGATCTCGTCCTCAGTTTTTTTCATGGAGCGCGTGGGCCTAGAGACTCGGTCACCTGGAGAAGGAGGATCCTTTTGGGCTTTGCAATGGAGGTTTGGGGGCCCATTCCCTGATTCCTCCAGTTCAAGGCAGGCTTTGCATTTTCTTTCAGGAATGGGGCCTGGATTACCAAGACTCACTAGGTGCTAGATACCATTGTTAGGCTATGCCCTGGAATGCAAAAAAGCCAATTCCAGATGCCTTGTCATTTCCCCTTGTGGGTCTGCGATTGAAAGTGCTACTATGTGGACCACTTTGG
Source organism: Ichthyophis bannanicus (assembly GCA_033557465.1). Taxonomy (NCBI): domain Eukaryota; kingdom Metazoa; phylum Chordata; class Amphibia; order Gymnophiona; family Ichthyophiidae; genus Ichthyophis; species Ichthyophis bannanicus. Next base: position 741,960,510 of record CM066032.1, on the reverse strand, counting down.
AGAGGTTGCTGCACCTAAAGGCAGTGATGCCCTTCTTGCCAGAAGAGGGGGGCAAGGGCAGATACTCATCTATTTCATGGACAGTTCCTTCCAGCCCATTCTGAACCTCAAGAGGCATACACTAATGACCTGAGTTTAATTAAGCTTCAGCTGAACAAGGTATATTAAACATGTTACCCAGAAGTCATCCCGAACACTCACACATCTAGCAAGCTTCCCACATACCCCAGACGCCTTAGCACCCTAATACAACCAGAAAATGGCTAGCCTACACGATAGCCCACATGATAACCATTTACCTGCACCATCCACACGAAATCACTTACAATATCCAAACGAGTTTAGAATATTGTATATAGTTTAAAGTATATGTTGTTGTTGTTGTTGTTAAGTGCCGTCGAGTCGGAGTCGACTCATGGCGACCCTCTGGATAGCTATCCTAAATTGTGTTCGGTCTTCAGTCAGGCAGCTCATTGTTGACAGACTGGTACCCGTAGCTGCTGTTATTGTATCGATCCATCTCATTGCTGGCCTTCCTCTTTTGCGTTGACCTTCTATCTTGCCAAGCATAATGTCTTTCTCTAATGATCTCTCTCTTCGCATGATGTGTCCAAAGTATGAAAGTCGAAGTCTTGTCATCTGAGCTTCTAAAGAAAGCTTAGGTTTGATCTCCTCTAGTACCAACTGGTTTGTTTTTCGGGCAGTCCATGGTATACACAGTATTCGCCGCCAGCATAATTCAAAGGCATCAATTTTCTTCCTGTCTATCTTTTTCACTGTCCAGCTTTCACATCCATATGATGTTATTGAAAATACCATGGCTTGAACAAGTCGAATCTTTGTATGGAGACAGACATCTCTGCTCTTTTTTTTTTATTTATTTTATTTAACAGTCTTTTCTATACCGCCCCTTCCAGAGATCAGGGGCGGTTTACATTGAACATTAAACAGAACAACTGTATACTTCTGTATACATTTACAAGGAACATTATGCTTTAACTATATACAGGTGTACTTACAGGGAACATATTTTGAACATTAACTATAACAGAGCTTTTCAAACTATTTACAAGTTATATACATGGAGAGCAGCATAGTTAGTTACGGTGGTTATTTACAATGCTGAATCTTATCTAGGTCTTTCTAGGTCTAGGTCTTAACTAGGTCTTTCATAGCCATTCTGCCAAGAGCAATGCGTCGTCTGATTTCTTGACTGCTTGTTGCTTCTTTATTGATTGTTGATCCAAGTAGGTTAAAGTTGTTCACAATTTCAATTTCTTCTCCTTCAACAATGAACCTGTTGATTATGCCAGTTGCCATGATCTTTGTCTTCTATACATTAAGGTGCAGGCCCATTTTGAGACTATGTTCTTTGATTGTGAGGAGCAAATGTTTCAGATCATCTTCACTTTCAGCCAGTAATGTGGTATCATCAGCATAGCGAAGGTTGTTGATGACTCTTCCACCAATCTTCACACCTCTGTTGTCTTCATACAATCCTGCTTCTCTGATGATTTGTTCTGCATATAAATTAAACAGGTAGGGGGAAAGTATGCAGCCTTGTCTTACACCTTTGCTTATTTTAAAACATTCTGTTTCTCCTTGTTCCGTTCGAACTGTTGCTTCTTGATCAATGTACAGATTGCGCAAGAGAACGATCAGGTGTTCTGGTATACCCATACTTCTTAATGTGGCCCAGAGTTTCTCATGGTTTACACAGTCAAAAGTCTTGCTATAGTCGATAAAGCACAAATAGATATCCTTTTGGTATTCTTTAGTCTTTTCAAGGATCCATCTCACATCCGCAATGATGTCTCTCGTTCCTCGCCCTTTCCTGAACCCTGCTTGCACTTCAGGTAGTTCTTGTTCCAGGTATGGTTGTAGTCTCTTTTGAATAATCTTCAGTAGAATCTTGCTGGCATGTGGGATCAGAGCGATTGTGCGATAATTTCCACAGTCAGTTGGATCACTTTTCTTTAGTATTGGTATAAACACAGATCTTTTCCAGTCAGTTGGCCATGATGTTGTCTTCAATATTTCTTGGCAGAGTCTTGTGAGTACGGTAACAGCTGCATCAGATTGCTGCAATACCTCTATGGGAATGCTATCAATGCCTGGTGCTTTGTTCTTTGATAACAATAAACTTTTAGTCTGGAATTTATAGAACGGGTATGGAAATCAAACTGCACAAACCCCGTCAAATATTTAAACTAAACAACATACTAGCTGTTCTGTTCATTTCACTGGAAACTGGGTCTCAGAAAAAACTACCAGCACATAATCTCGGGCACAAAGCCTCTTAGCAGTGCCTGTTTTTTACATCAATGACCCTTGAGCTTTCTATGTTTTTTTAGAACAAACTTTTGATAATTTTTTATGAAAAAGTCCAATAACTCGATGTTTTAAATGATGATACGATTGATCTGCGCGGCGTTTTTGTGCACTACAGATCGAGAGAAACCTATTCAAAAAATATGTGCACTGATTACGCTGGTCTTATGGTTAATAAAGCCGGTAATGACAATTCCCTGAGGAAACGTCTATAGTGAAACGCTTGGGCAGCCTGGATGGAGGCGTTGGAATTGCCTTATCTCTGATCACCTGGCTGAAGTTTAAAAACAGCTAAGTTGGATTTTTTTCTTAGATCAATCGTATCATCATTTAAAACATCGAGTTATTGGACTTTTTCATAAAAAATTATCAAAAGTTTGTTCTAAAAAAACATAGAAAGCTCAAGGGTCATTGATGTAAAAAACAGGCACTGCTAAGAGGCTTTGTGCCCGAGATTATGTGCTGGTAGTTTTTTCTGAGACCCAGTTTCCAGTGAAATGAACAGAACAGCTAGTATGTTGTTTAGTTTAAATATTTGACGGGGTTTGTGCAGTTTGTTCTTTGATAAGGCTTTCAATGCTGCTTCAACTTCTTCTTTCATCACCAATGGTTCCCGATCATAAGGTACAGGTTGAAACGGCTGTTGGTCCACTTGATCTTTATCATATAAAATCTCTGTATATTCCTTCCACCTTTTCTTGATCTTCTCAGCATCATTCAACCTAGAACCTTGAGCATCTTGTAACATTCCAATTCGAGGCTGGAACTTTTTCTTTAACTCTCGTAGCTTTAGGAAAGCCGATCTTGTTCTTCCTCTAATAGTTTTTGCTTCTATTTCCTTGCAAGTATCATTGTAGTACTTTTCCTTGTCCTGTCTTGCTGCATGTTGGAAATCTCTGTTGAGTTCTGTGATTGTCTTTCTTTCTCCTCTGGCTTTAGCTTCTCTGCGTTTCTGGGCAATTTTCAGAGTTTCTTCTTCCGTCATCCATTTTGGCCGTTTTTGCTTTTTCACCTTTTGTAGAGACTTCTCACTTTCTTCCAACACAACCTTCTTGATGTCATTCCATAACTCTTCCGGAGCTCTGTCATTTGTATCTAAAGCAGCAAATCGATTTTGCAGGCAGTCTTTAAATTCCAGTGGTATATTCTCGAGGTCATATTTTGCTGCATTCATGAGTGGTTTGCTCTTTTTCAACTTTAGCTTGAGTTTGCATACTAGTAGTTGATGATCTGTACCAGTCAGCTCCAGGTTTTGTCTTTGTTGATGTTACAGAGCTTTTCCATCGTTGACTTCCACATATGTAGTCAATTTGATTTTTATATAATCCATTCGGTGAAGGCCATGTGTACAGTCGCCGCTTGTGTTGCTGGAAGAAGGTGTTTGAGATGAATAGATCATTGGTCTTGCAGAATTCTATCAGTCTTTCTCCAGCTTCATTTCTGTTGCCAAGTCCATATTTTCCAACTACTTTGCCTTCTTCTTTGTTGCCAACTTTTGCGTTCCAGTCACCCATGACTATCAGGATATCCTGTTTGCATGTTCTGTCAATTTCAGCTTGTACTTGTTCATAGAACTCTTCAATTTCATTCTCTTCTGCAGCTGTTGTTGGGGCATATACTTGAATTATAGTTGTGTTGATAGGCAATCCTCGTAGACGAATAGAGATTAAGCGTTCGCTGACTGCATTGTATTTCATTACAGTTCTTGCAAGTTTCTTCTTTATTATAAATGCAACACCATTTCTTCTTTGTCTTTCATTTCCAGCATAGTAGACCATGTGATCATCTGATGCAAAGTGCCCCATGCCAGTCCATTTCAGTTTGCTGACACCCAACAGATCAAGTTGTACACGTTCCATTTCATTCTTGACCACCTCCAACTTCCCTTGGTTCATGCTTCGTACGTTCCATGTTCCAATGTGTAAGACATCTTTACAGCTTCTGACTCTCATTTCATGCGCAGCTCCATCAGCAGTCAGACTTCCCGAGGGCTTTGATCCAACCACATCATAAATGCTGGCTTTACTCTGAAAAGTCTTCAGCTCTTCCCCAGTAGCTAGTTGAGTGCCTTCTGACCTGGGGGTCTCATCTTCCAGCACCATAGCACAATTTGTTTTGTTGTAACTATCCATTGGGTTTTCATGGCAAGATACAGAAGTAGATTGCCGGGCCTTTCTTCCGCGCAGTTTAATTTTGGTGTTGTTGCCGTTGTCACAAGAATGTGATCCTCCGCCGTCAACACTGTCCCATTCTGCTGCTGCCCAGATGGGTGGTTTGTCTTGGTCTGGCACCTCAGCTGAGACCTGACCATCTTGGGAGACCCTGCCAGTAGTTAAACTACCGATAGTTTAGCTCTCAGCATCACTGATGCACGCAAGCCCTCACAGCACGACAAGCTGCAAGTTCTCCCGGTTATCCCATGTGTTATTTTTCCCTGTTCTTTGTAAACTCAATGTTGCCTGTATGCATTGCAGTATGTTTTGTTTAATGTACACCGCGCTGATTTTAATAGCGCGGTATAGAAAAAATGTTAAATAAAATAAATAATAATAAAATAAATAAATAAATTAGGTACAGTTTTATTAGTATAAAAATCCATAGCAACCCTTAGTAAGTAAAGAACTTAAAGATCTAAACACAAGCTTAAAACTAAGATGCAGACAGCAGTCCAGCAGCAAGATGGGGGCTTTCCAGTCTTTTGCATTGAGTGTCACATGTATGATTTTCTCTCAGTTGGTGAGAGGTCTTACGTGTGCACTAGGTGCAAGGAGCTCTTTGCTCTCAGGGAATGAGTCCGTTCTCTAGAGGCTAGAGTAGCAGACTTGGAAGACATAAGAAAGACAGAGAGGTACATAGACGAGACCTACAGGGATATAGTCCTGAAGTCCCACCTCCAGTCTGACAGCATTCCTGTTGTCATGGAGGAGAGAGGTCACGTGTGGCAGGAACTGATCTTGTAACTAGGACCTGTCCTCCTGGCAATGTAAAACCCTCTTGCACCGAGGAAGTTTCTCCAGGGCCATGTGCCCATGAGGGAAGGGTTAGGACAGCCGTTATAGTTGGTAATTCAATCATTAGGCATGTAGATAGCTGGGTGGCTGGTGGATGTGAGGATCGCCTGATAACATGCCTGCCTGGCAAAGGTAGCGGACATCACGCACCACCTAGATAAGGTCTTAGATAGTGCTGGGGAGGAGTCTGCTGTCATGGTACATGTCGGCATCAATGACAGGAAAATGTGGTAGGGAGGTTCTGGAGGCTAAATTTAGACTTTTAAGTAGGAAGTTGAAATCCAGAACTTCCAGGGTGGCGTTATCCGAAATGCTTCCCGTTCCACGCGCAGGACCCAAAAGGCAGGCAGAGCTCCAGAGTCTCAATGCGTGGATGAGACAGTGGTACAAGGATGAGGGGTTTGGATTTGTTAGGAACTGGGGAACATTCTGGGGAAAGGAGGGGCTCTTCCGAAGGGATGTGCCTCACCTTATCCGGGAGGGAACCAGGCTGCTGGCATTAACCTTTAAAAAGGAGATAGAGCAGCTTTTAAACTAGATATTGGGGGAGAGCCGACAGTCGCCCAAGAGCGCATGGTTCGGAAGAATGTATCCTTGAAGGATACTACCAAAAGCAGAGAGGTTCCAAAGAGTAAAGTAGCCCAAATGCCCTCGAGTATGGAGCAGACAGAGCTTAAAGATCCCAAATTACCCATGCCTACCAATAGCCAGATTAATATGAATAAACTACAGTCTCTAAAATGCTTGTATGCAAATGCTAGAAGTCTAAAAAATAAGATGGGAGAGTTAGAATATATAGCACTAAATGGGAGGTTAGATATGATTGGAAACTCAGAGACATGGTGGAAGGAGGACAACCAGTGGAACACTGATAACTGGGTAGAAACTATATCATAATGATAGAGCTGATCAAATTGGTGGAGGGGTTGCGCTCTATGTTAGAGAGGGCATTGAGTCAGAAAGGATTAAAGTTTTGCAGGAAACAAAATTTGCTGTAGAATCTCTATGGATTGAAATTCCATGTAAAAAGGGGAAGGCGATGGCAGTGGGGGTGTACTATCGACCGCCTGGCCAGAATGAACAAATGGATGATGAAATGCTCAAAGAAATCAAGGAAGCTAACAAAAGTTACAGTGCAGTAATAATAATGGGTGATTTCAATTACCCCGGTATCGACTGGGTCAGTGTCACGGCAGGACATGCTAGGGAGATAAAGTTCCTAGATGAAATAAATGACTGCTTCTTGGAGCAGCTGGTTCATGAACTGACCAGAGGGGAAGCCATATTGGACCTAGTCCTTAGTGGAACACCAGATCTAGTGCAAGCGATAAGGGTGTTGGGGCCACTTGGCAATAGTGATCATAGCATGATCGCATTTGATTTAATTAGTGGAGGAGGGATAGTAAGGAAATCCACAGTATTACCTTTTAACTTTCGAAAGGGTGACTATGATAAAATGAGGAAAATAGTTAAGAAAAAACTAAAAGGAGCAGTTGCAAAGGTTAAAGACTTACATCAAGCTTGGGTGTTGTTGAAAAATACTATCTTGGAAGCCCAGACCAGCTGTATTCCACGCTTTAAGAAAAGTGGAAGGAAGTCCAAAATACTGCCAGCATGGTTTAAAGGTGAGGTCAGAGAGACTGTTGTTGCCAAAAAAAGCATCTTTCAGGAAATGGAAAAAAGAGCCAAGTGACGAAACCTGGAAAGAGCACAAGCACTGGCAAGTCAAATGCAAGGCATTGATAAGGCAGACAAAGGGAGAATTTGAGAAGAAGCTTGTTGCGGAAGCAAAAACGCGAAATAAAGACTTTTTCAAGTACATTCATTGCAAAAAACCTGTGAGAGAATCAGTTGGTCCATTAGATGATAGAGGAGTTAAAGGGGCACTAAGAGGTGACAAGGCGATAGCGTAGAGACTGAATGAATTCTTTGCTTCGGTCTTTACTGAGGAAGATGTAGGGATGTTATCCATGAGTGAAGTGGTATTTAAAGGTGTGGAAGAATTGAAGGTAATATCGATACATCAGGAAGATGTATTACAACTATTAGATAAACTGAAGAGTAGCAAATCAAATGGGCCGGATGGTATACATCCAAGGGTGTTGAAAGAACTGAAATATGAGATTGCAGACCTGCTATTAGTAATCTGTGAACTTTCATTAAAATCATCTGTAATACCTGAAGATTGGAGGATCGCCAATGTAATGCCAATTTTTAAAAAGGGTTCCAGGGGTGATCCGGGAAACTACAGACCGGTGAGCCTGATTTCAGTACCGGGAAAAATGGTAGAAAAACCATCATAAAGAACAAAATTACTCAGCATGTAGATAGTCATGGCCTAATGGGAGACAGCCAACATGGCTCTAGACAAGGAAGATCTTGTCTTACTGATCTGTTGTGTTTTTTTGAAAGTGTTAATAAACAGGTGGACAAAGGTGAGTCGGTTGATATAGTGTATCTGGACTTTCAGGAAGCCTTTGACAAGGTCCCTCATCAGAGACTTTTGGCAAAACTAAAGAGTCATGGGATAAGAGGCAGTGTACTATTGTGGATCAGGAACTGGTTAAAAGATAGAAAGCAGAGAGTAGGGCTAAATGGCCAATTTTCCCAATGGAGAAAGGTGAATAGTGGTGTACCCCAGGGATCTGTGCTGGGTCTGCTGCTTTTTGACATATTCATAAATGACCTGGAAAAGGGAATAACGAGTGAGGTTATCAAATTTGCAGATGACACAAAACAATTTAAAGTTGTTAAAACCCAAGAGGATTGTGGAAAATTGCAAGAGGATCTTGATAAATTGGAAGACTGGGCATCAAAATGGCAGATGAAATTTAATGTGGACAAGTGCAAGGTTATGCACCTAGGGAAGAACAACCCAAACTATGGTTACACAATGCAAGGTTCCACATTAGGAACCACCACCCAGGATAAAGATTTAGGCGTCATTGTGGATAATATGTTAAAACACTCGGTCCAGTGTGCAGCGGTGGCCAAGAGAGCAAATAGAATGCTAGGTATCATAAGGAAAGGAATGGAAAATAAAACAAAAGATATTATAATGCCTCTGTATCGTTCCATGGTGAGACCGCACCTTGAATATTGTGTGCAATTCTGGTCGCCGTATCTTAAAAAGGATATAGCGTTATTAGAATAGGTTCAGAGAAGAGCCACCAAAATGGTAAAGGGGATGGAAGGATACTCCTATGAAGAAAGGCTAAAAAGGGTAGGGCTCTTTAACCTGGAAAAGAGACGGCTGAGGGGAGATATGATAGAACTCTATAAATTAATGAACGGAGTGGAACAGGTAAACGTAGATCGATTGTTTACGTTATCAGAATATAGAAAGACTAGGGGACATGCAATGAAGCTACAGGGTAAACTATTTAAGACTAATAAAAGAAAATATTTTTTCACTCAATGTGTAATCAAACTCTGGAATTTGTTACCGGAGGATGTAGTAAAGGCTGTTAGTGTAGCTGGGTTTAAAAAAGGTTTGTACAAGTTCCTGGAGGAAAGGTCCATAAACCATTATTAAGAAGGGACCCAGGATATCAGTGCTTGACCCAGTACAAGCATTGTGGAACCTGTGTCTTTTGGGGAACTGCTAGGTACGTATGACCTAGATTGGCCACTGTTGGAAACAGGATACTGGGCTTGATGGACCTTGGTCTGACCCAGTATGGCATATTTTATGTTCTTATGTTCTTGTGCTTCTGGATGGAAACCTTGCACTGTGTGATTCAGACATGGTGCCAAGGGGAGTTCTTGGCTTCTCTAGATATGGTTGAGGTGTATTTTCATATTCCAATCCAGGCGGATCAACAAAGTATCTGCCTTTTGCCACACTTCACTCTCACTATTTTTGCTGCCTCCTTTTCGGACTATCCACTGCCCCAAAGATGTTCTCCAAGGTCGTGTTGGTGGTGGTGGTGGCATCACCAAGGGATCTGTGTCCTTCCTTATCTGGATGACTGGCTCATCTGGGCCTGTTCCCTTTTAGAAGCATCTCGAGTGACATCCCGAGTGGTGCTCTTCTTAGAAAGTCTTGGCTGGGAGCTGTGGAATGAGCCAGCTTTGGCCTTCCCAGTCCCCGCATTTTCTGAGAACACGTTTCATCACTCGAACGGGCAGTTTCCCACCTGAAGAGAAAGTCAAAGGGCTGTTGGACTGCCTGGCACTGTTCTTTGCTTAACAGGCTCCCAGAATTTGGGATTATATTCAGCTCCTCAGACTGCTGGCGGCGAGCATAAATATGGTGCTGTTGACTGCCACAGCGGTCTTTGTTGACTTGGTGGTTCTCGAGTTCTCAGGAATTTAAATGCAGGCTCCTGTTCCCGTTGATGGTGACGTCCAGCCTGCAGTGGTGGCAGCAACCCTGACATCTGAGGAAGAATGTACTGATGAACGATTTCTCCTAGCTCCTCCTAACAATGGATTCCAGTCTCTCAAGCTGGGGACCCCTTTGACAAGAACATATGTTGTAATCGCAGGGAAGTGATGTGTTCCATCAGGCACCTCAAGACGAGGGCTATCAGACTGGCTCTTCTGCATTTCCAGCCCCTGATCGAGGGCTGGGTGGTTCAAGTGTTTTCAGCCAGTGCCACGGCGATGGCTTATGTCAATCGGCCAGTCAGCATGAGAAGTGCCAGATTAGCTCTCGAGTTTGCCTGAGTGGAGAAGAACCTTCAAGCCTTATCAGCTCAGCACATTGCCGGGATGGACAATGTAGAAGCGGACTTCCACAGCCAGCACTCTCTGAACTGTGGAGAGTGGGAGTTGGGTTAAGAGGCGTTTCAGTTGATTCTGTGCCACTGGGGCTGGCCAGACATGGATCTGATGGCGACCCACTCCAATATCAAAGTTTGCTGCTTCTTCATTCACCATGCAGAGATGGGTCCGAGGGCATAATCGCCCTGACTCAGCCTTGGTCAAAGTCAGTACCTGCTGTACATGTTTCCTCTGTGGCCCCTGGTGGGGCAGTGCTTCTGGTAGCAGAGCTGTATTTATTTATTTATATTCTCTTATATACCACGCTATTCTGCATCAGTGCAATTTACATTGAACAAACTGAAATTACATTGAACAGGGCATTATAACTTGGAGATAACTATTTTACAGGGAACATGGGCTATGGAGGGTTAAGTGGCTTGCCCAAGACCACAAGGAGCACCTGTGGGACTAGAAACCCCAGTCCTTCCGGCCCAAGGTTGCTGTCCTCTAGTGGGATTTGAACCCCCGACCTTCCGGCCTGAAGTACCTTGCCCCAACCACTAGGCTACTCCTCCACTCCACTCCACTCCTCTTGTATGAGGTATTGTTAGAGAGAAATATAGAGATAGCAAATGCTGAGTGTGTCTGTGTGCTGCAATGGTGCTTTGCCTTTCTGTGCATAGGATGTGCAGTGGGGGCCTTTGTGTGGGTGGGGTCCAGGGCTGCAGTACATGTATAAGTGCTGCAGAGCTGGGGAGCCTCCGTGTGTGGTGCAGAGGTGAGGTGCCTATGGTGTGCGTCTGTCGTGTGGAGTTGCATGTGTGTGTCCTTTTGTCCACATTCATTCATCTCTTTATCCTCCAACCCTTGTACTCTTCCCTCTCCCTTTGACTCTCCTTTTCTCCCTTCCCCTAGCAGTCCTTCCTCTGCCCTACATTCCCCCCACCCCCCTTCCTCTGCCCTACATTCCCCCCACCCCCCTTCCTCTGCCCTGCATTCCCCCCACCCCCCTTCCTCTGCCCTACATTCCCCCCACCCCCTTCCTCTGCCCTACATTCCCCCACCCCCTTCCTCTGCCCTACATTCCCCCCACCCCCTTCCTCTGCCCTACATTCCCCCCACCCCCCTTCCTTTTTTCTGTATACTATTGCCAGGGCCGTACCAAGGGCTGTGTGAGTGATGTGGCCACACAGTGCGCCATTATGGAAGCTTCCAGAAAGCTGGAAAAGAGTGGGTTAGTGCACTTGGGTGGAGGGGGAGGCACCAGTTCATTAATCGCACAGGACACATTTCTAGCTTTGTATGGTCATGACTATTGCCCTTTTTCTTTTTTTAATTTAATCTTTATAATTTTACAATAAATCCAAGTATATACAACACTTGCATGGAAAATATAAGAAGCATGGAGGAAATATAACAATATTGAAACATTCAATATTATAGTAAGAGGAAACATTTATTTATTTTATTTATTTATTTTATTTATTTAACAGTTCTTCTATACCGCTCTATTCTAGATCAGAGCGGTTTACATCCAACATCAACCATACAACACAGGGACCCTGAGTTGCATTTACAATAAACAGGAGATCAACTTGGAAGTAACTGGGGGGAACTATGTACATTGTATAACATATCTACATCTTATTTACACTGGGGGTCCTGATTCCATTTCAGTGGGTATCTTCTGATCGATCAGTTGATTATCCTTTTTCATGCTGAGTCTGATTGTTTAATTGCAATGAGTGATTGTCTGAGGGGGCATATGTATGATTACTAGTGCTGGATTCAGGGTAGTATGTGGTGAATAGGTGCTGCTTTAGTGCCTTCCTGAAGTCAATTAGGTGAGTGATGTTTCGAATAGAGGTGGGGAGCGCGTTCCATGCTCTGGGTGCGTAAATCGTAAAGGCCCTATTTGTCGTTGCTTTTGTGCATTTTGTTATTACTTTTGGGACCTCTAGTGTGTTTTGCATCATGGGTCTTCTGTTTCTGTTCTGTGGTACTTTATGTATCATCTTGCTGAGGGATGTGGAGGTCAGGGTGTTTGCGGCTTTGAAAGTTAAGGTTAGAACTTTGTGGCGGATTCTTGCTTGAACTGGTAGCCAATGGAGGTTCATCAGTACTGGCGTTATGTGCTCTCTCCGTGAAGCCCCTGTTAGTACTCTTGCCGCAGTGTTCATTGCAAGCTGGAGAGGAGCCAGTGTTGCTTGAGGGAGACCGTGTAGAATTACGTTGGCATAGTCGAAATGTGGTAATATTAATGCCTGATAGATCGAACGGTAGTCGCTGAAGTCAAGCAGCGGTCGGAGATGTTTTAGGGTCCTTATTTTCATGTATACTGTTTTTACTGTGTTTCTTATGTGGGTTTTCAGATCCAGTTGTTGATCCAGTGTAACGCCAAGGTAGCGGATTGTGGGTTTGGTTTTCAGCTCTGTGTTGCCGACCTTTAAAGAGAGTGGAGGGGTGAAGTCCTGGTTTCTTGAGATGAAAAGGACATCCGTTTTACTGTAGTTGATTCTCATGTTTTGTGTGCTGAACCATTCTGCTGTTGCCTCAAAACATCTTGTTAGAGGGGAGAAAATAAAAACCAGCCCCTAACTATAGCCCACAATGACTGTCTCGGGAGGGCGACGGGAGCTCAGAAAGGCAAGCAATTGAGAAGGCGGCTATTGCCCTTTTAACGTTTTGCTGACTCGCTTCATCCCCCCCCCCCCCCCCTTATCTAACCTTTTTTTTCTGTAGGCCCTGATCATGGCTGTCCTTTCCCTGCAGAGGATGGGATCCCCGGGGGTAGCCTGCTCCCTCCCAGCTGCGATCACAACTTTCTCCTCCTGTTTTGTGCATTGGGATCTGATCTTTTCATAGATTGCAAATGCGAGAGATCAAAGATAAATGAACTCTAGGGCCACACATAGGGGGACAAATCCAACATTATCTCTGAGCAGCGTGAGAGTCCTACACCCACATTCCTGCTGGCAGAGATGGTGCATCAATATCACGTTTTCAGTCACAAGGGACAGGCAGATCCCCCAGGAGTCCTACAGATTCTACCTACCCTTGCAATGGAAACACAATATTGAAGCATCATCCTTGCCAGCAGGAATGTGGGTGGAGGAATCCTGCACTGGTTTGAGGGAATTTTGGACAAGTCTGGGAGTTGACAGGGAGGAATACGGGGGCATCTACCTCATCCGTGATAAAATGACAGAAGAATAAAACCAGCTGAAATCTAATGCATGCTGAGCACCCAAGTGTGTTTCTGGTTTGTTTTTCAGATGCGAGTGACGTTTGAGGACATCGCTGTCTCTTTCTCCCAGGAGGAGTGGAGGTATTTAGATGAAGGGCAGAAGGAGCTGTACAGGGAGGTGATGAAGGAGAACTATGAGACCCTGATCTCCCTAGGTAAGGACCAAATTATCTGCATTTCTAGCAGACACGGGAATATGAGGTGGGTTTTTTGTACATCCTCTACTCCAGGAACTTGCAGGTATGATTGGGATCTGTCTCAAGATGCAGGATGAGATCCAGGACTGAGGGTAATAAGACCATCTTGTGTGTCCTACAAGTCCCCCCTCCCCCTTTAAATCAGAGGTAGATCTTCTTCCATTTTCTGGATCAGGGCTGAAAAATAGGAGCAGACCAGCATAAAGGGTTACAACCTGGCTTCAGTACTACATTGGAGCAGATTTGAGAGCAGTGAAAAGTGTGGTGCTGTGTTTATTGACCTCTCCCCAGCTTACGACATCGTAGACTGCTCCTAAAGATGCAGAACTGTCTCCAGGATCAGCCTGTGATAAGAGTAATGCAAGAAATCATCACCAGCTGTTAGTTAGAGGGGGGCGCACCACATCAGGATCCCTGAAAACGGTGTCCCCAAAGAATCAGTCCGTGCTCCTGCTCTTTTCAGACTTTATACTGCTGATCCTGCACAGATCTTGGGAATGAGCCTTAGATATGTCAGTACCTCGACCATCCTCCATCCTGGCAGCCAGCGGGAGGATTCCTAATACTCTCCGTACAGAAGCGTTAAGGCCAAGCTCCCTGGTCTCCTGTGATACCGTGAGAAGAAGCCTTTTAAACCATCTGTTCTCATGGAATTGGCTGGGGCTGAACCAGGTCATTCCTCTTTCCTTTCCCCATCCACGATCCTCCCTCTCACCTCTCCATCTGAAAAAGAACAAAAATAAATTACTGAAGCACAAAGGAAGGTTGTAAAACTACATTATTTTTATCATGTAGAATAAATGTATTCTCTTAAATATACATGATTCCAGTTTATGCAAACAGGGCACATAATTGGTACAGGATTTCAGAAACTGGCACAGAATCTCCCCCTCCAAGCTGTGGCAGGAAACGGGCTGTGCTTAAGGGTCTGCATATTAGTGGCAGCCCCGTCTTAATACGCAGAAGACGAACTCTTCAATCTTCCACCTCAACCACAGGGAAGTAAAATTCTCCCCGTGAGACTCAATGCATTCCTCTGCCAGCTTCCAGCAGCCCAAAATTTTGGGGATAAAATTAGAACTGTCATCTTCTGTCATCGCATTGATATTGTGGCTGGCAGGGTAGCACCTGGAGAGGAAAAGAGCCCTCACACCGTTGTGGCGTTTCCTTTTAATCATTCAATGTATTAAAATCAGTATTCACTTAACTGAAGGCTGTGTTAAATTCCATCCAGTCAGCAATGCAAAGAATCACTGACGTGGCACGTTTCGGGGTAGTGTCTGTAATACCCCTGCATCAGGTCAGGAAACATTGCTCGGCAGCCCAAACGCTGTGAATTATCGCTTCAGAAAAACCGTTTTTTTATCAAGGCTTCGGTAGCATCAGTCCAGCTGATTCCAGGAGTGACAAAAACAGCCAATCAGAGATGTAGCAGGAAGGGCCACTGACCAAAGACCGCCCCCTTGAATCCGAGAAAGGCAGAAAAAATCATATAATCGTGTACCAGTCAAGTTGTTGGTTTAAACCCCTCGGGTGCACTGAGTTCAAACGATATATCCAGCGTTGTTCACGGAATTGTAAAGCTTGCACGCGATTCCCCCCCCCGAGGGTTCAAATGTATAAAATCCAGAACTCGCCAGGTAAGCTGATCAAAAGTATGGAAATTAGATAAGCAGTGCTCCACCATAGGTGCCGATAAAGATGCGGTACGTAACTTAGAGGCATGTTCACCCAGACGAACCTTGACCGGCCAAGAGGTGCGTCCCACATAATATAGAGTACATGGGCAGATTATGAGGTATACCACAAACGATGTGTTACAGTTGGTGCTCCACCGGGTACGGTGGGTAACATGAGTGTGAACGTCAAACCACGACGGTCCCGGGATGGTGTTTGAGCAATAGTTACAGCTGTCACAAGGATAATGTCCCACTGTGTCATGAAAGGCGACCGGGCGATCAATCTCTGCAGTGGTATGCACCACCATGTCTCGTAGATTCGATTGCCTAGAATAGGCTATTTGTAGCCTCTTCCGGAAATGGGGATGCAGACCCAAGATGGGCCAATATTGATGTAAAATTCTCACCACCTTGGAAGAGCCCTTCATGTAAGGGAACACCGCTGTTATGTCGTCCGAAGAAGATATAGGGGAGGACCCTGTAGAAGCCATTCCCGATGGACATGACTAGCTCTTTTGTAAGCCGATCGCACCACCGATGGTGGATACCCTCTTGCCAGCAGCCGGGATGTTAAATCGCTAGCATGCGCCCTAAAATCAGCCAGATGGGTGCAATTCCTACGAAGGCGTAAAAACTGGCCAAACGGCAGCCCTCGTTTTAAAGCTGGCAAATGAAAGCTGTCAAAACGTAGGAGGGTATTACGTTGGACCGGTTTTCGATACAAGGAGGTCACAAAACCCCCTTCAGTCGATTCCACTGTTATGTCCAAAAATTGAATCCGTCGGGTCTCGATCTGGGCTGTAAACTGTATGTTAGGCTTAAATGAATTTAAAAGCCGGAGAAAATCCTCCAAAACTTCCCGCATGCCAGTCCAGATGAAAAAAATATCATCTAGAAAACGTCGCCAAAAGGAGACATGCTCATAAAGTGGATGAGGGTAGACAAATTGCTCCTCAAACCACCCCATATAATGTGGCACCCATAGCAATCCCGTAGATTTGAAGATAGTGCTGCTGCTGATAAATGAAAAAATTATGATTTAACACTAAATCCAGTAAATCAAGGATGAAATGTTGAGGGAGACGGTCCGGTAAAGGCAAAGGACACGAGGCCAGTCCAGCCAGCACTTCATGTTAATCTATATTAGTGTAAAGTGACTGCACGTCCAGTGTCACTAAATAAGTACAAGTAGAGCTTGCCGTACAAAAGGAGAGATGGTTCAAAAAATCACCAGTGTCTTTAATATATGAGAGCACTTTGCCAGCTAATCGCTGCAAAAATAGATTGCAAAACTGTGAGAGAGGCTCAAGAACCGAGTCCCTACATGACACGATTGAACGCCCAGGGGGGTGGAGCAAAGATTTATGAACCTTTGGCACTAGATAAAAAGTCGGCGTTTTGGGAAATTGATTAATGAGAAAATCTGATTCACACTTCATAAGCCAATTGTTCAAAAATGCTTGGGAAACTAGATCCCTTATCCTGCATAAGAGATCCGGTGTGGGATCAGGGATAGGGGTATAATATTTACGGTTCCCAAGATGTAATAACATTTCTGAATCATATTGCTCCTGGGACAACACCACCGTGGCTCCGCCTTTGTCCGCCCGCCGAATAACCAGCGTGGAAGTAGATAATTGCTTGATTCTTAGCATTGCTGACTGGATGGAATTTAACACAGTCTTCAGTTAAGTGAATACTGATTTTAATACATTGAATGATTAAAAGGAAACGCCACAACGGTGTGAGGGCTCTTTTCCTCTCTACTTGGCTGGCAATTCCGACAAAAAAAGTTTAGCTCTGTTCTACGGTATTTTTAGGCCTGGTTTTGATTTTTGGATTTCTGCTACACCGGGTTATGGTATCTTATATTTAAGGGTAGCACCTGGATCAACTCGCTGCGGAGACTGTGCAGACATCATGAGCTGACTTTACTAATCGATGCTCCTTCACCCTGTTTCTTGTGTATGTTCCAGCTGAGTATTAGGTGTTTCCTGAGGCTGGAGCACAAACATCTGAATTCTGTTCTTCATATGATAAGTGACGACCTATGTCCAACATCAGTTCAGGGCTTGAACATTTTGCCGAATCATCTACCTCATCTAAGACAGTTGGTGCAACTAGGGTGGCAGCATTTAAAGAGCCTAAAAATGCAGCAGACTTCTTCCATGACAAGATAGCTGAGACACTGTCAACCCAAAGCCTTAAGAGCTACAAACCTTCCTTCAGAATGTGTCGGGCTTTCATTCAGTCATATAATCGCCAGGGCCCGAGTTAATGGTCCATGAGTGACTAGAGAAAAGAATAGCGCTGTGGCAGGCTGAGGCACTTGCTGCCCGTCTCCTTTAACCCTCTAGACTGCAGCAGACCGTGTAAGGACTGGTGTCATGTAAACCATTTGCCTGCTGGCACTGGGCATTTTGACCCCTTTATGTACAGCTGGAGTCTTTGTGCTTCAGTTCTCCCCTTCAGAGCTTTAAGAGCATTAATAGTGTGTTTTATAGTAAATGACGGCAGATAAAGACCAGTATGGTCCCAATAGCTTGGAATGCACTCCCACCAGAACTGCGAGCCATAACCAGCCTAACACAATTCAGAAAAAGTCTCAAACACCACCTCTTCTTAAGCTATTTCCCAATTTAGTTTTGCACAAGAGAAATACTACATCCATACTCAGGTCAAGACAACTTCAACTGTGACTAAATGTGTATAGACTACTGTATATAGTTACATAATGTACATAGTTTCCCTTTATTACCAAGTTCAAATTCCTGTTACTTGTAAAATGCACTACAGTTTTTCTGTATGTATATGTTTGGTTCCATGTAAACCGCGCTGATGATAATAGTGCGGTATATAAGAGATGTTAAATAAATAAAATAAATAAATCTAATCTGCCCAGTAAGATGGCAAGAGTAGGTGCACCTGCTGCTCTGTGCAGGCCACCCCTCCCCATGTCTTTGTTTATGGGTGAACCCACCGCTCCATGAAGGACACCCCTATTTGTTGAGAAATAAGATAGTTCAGTTTATTTTGATTTTATCCTGTTGCTATAAAAGGATCCGCTGTGTCTATCCCATGCCATTTTGAATTCTGTCACTGTATTTTTCCCCACCACTTCCATTGGGAGGGCATTCCAAGCACCCGCCACCCTTTCATTGAAAAAGTATTTCCTGACGTTGCCTTTCAATTTACCCCCTTGCAGCTTCATGTTATGCCCTCTAGTTTTACACCTTTCCCGTCTTTGGAAGAGGTTTGTTTGTTCATTATTTCTCTTTAAGTATATAAAGGTCTGAATCTTATCTCCCTTATCCCTCCTCTCCTCCAATGTGTACATATTTAGGTCTTCAAGTCTCTTCTCATAAGGCTTCTGACACAGGCTCCAAATCATTTTGATTGCCTTCCTCTGAACAGATTCCAGTCTTTTTATATCCTTTGCAAGAAATGGTCTCCAAAACTGAACACAGTATTCCAAGTGAGGCCTCACCAGTGACTTATACTGTGGCATTAGTACCTCTTCCTTTCTGCTGGTAATTCCTCTGTATGCAGCCCAACATCCTCCTGGCTTTTGCCACCGCCTTGTCGCACTGTTTTGCCACCTTGAGATCCTCAGAAATAATCACACCATTCTAACCAGGGCTCCACACATCAAACAGGGAACTTTACTTGAGCACAGTAGGTTGCTGAACTCTGTAACCTCCTCAGGTTCAGAAACTGCTAACACCTAATCAGGAGTAAGTGGGCCTGTTTCCTGAGTGCAGTTGAAGCCTGCATAACTCCTGTGCCCTGCCCTTTTGAGGCTTTTCTAACCAGGGCTCCACACATCAAACAGTAAGTAAGGATTTGAGGGTTTCTTTGTTTGGTTTTTTTTTTTTATTATTACATTGCTAGCTCTCTGACTGGGAGCTCTTAAAAGTGTTTTGTGTATATTTTTTAAAGCAAGGTTACTTTCATTTTTGCTGTTTTAGGGGAACTTTACTTGAGCACAGAAGGTTGCTGAACTCTGTAACCTCCTCAGGTTCAGAAACTGCTAACACCTAATCAGGTGTTAGTTCCCTCCCTACCCACCCCGACTCCCACCCACCCCTAGTGAGCAGTCTTGCTTTATAGGGCACCTCCCCCTTTAACAAATCACAGTGAATTGGACCAGCACATTTTGAATATAATTAAAGAGATTTAACTGCTTTTTCTCTGAAAGGACAGCTGCAAAACCAGCTGGTACTTGGTAGATCTCTCTCTTTTGCTTTAACAGATACCTAAGCTCCACAAACAGAACAATGGCTGGGAAAAATCGTATTGCTAAAGCTGTTGCCCCCGTTACAGCTTCTGCCTCGGTCCAGACAGAGGTCCTAATGCCAGTTGAAGAACCGGTTCCATGTGCAGGGTGCCTGCATGCTGAAACTCTGAGGAAACAAGTGGAGGAACTCAGAGAGGAGGTGGCGAGGCTGAGGAGCATTCAAGACAGTGAGAAGTACATTGATGAGATGCTTCTTGCAGCAACCAGGCTCTCCAGCACAGGAGAAGATGGCTGCCAACAGAATGTCGATGGTTGGACAAAAGTCACCAGGGCCTGCAAAATCACCAATCCAACTTCTCCAGCCCTTGAATTGAAGAACCATTATGCAGCCCTGGAAGTGGAGGAGGTGAAAGCATCCCTAGAAAGGGAAGAACCAGAGTTCAAGTACCCCATAGTTGCGGAATCAGTGACCAGAAGGAAACGAAGGGTAGTGGTGGTTGGAGACTCTCTTCTGAGGGGTACTGAGGCATCCATCTGCCGACCAGACTTGATGTCCAGAGAGGTATGCTGTCTGCCTGGTGCCAAGATCCAAGATGTTACGGAGAGTTTGCCGAGACTCATCAAGCCCACTGACTATTACCCAATGTTGCTAATCCATGTTGGAACAAATGATACTGCCAGGTATACCTCGGAACGTATCAAAAGTGACTTCATGGCTCTGGGACAGAGGGTGAAGCAGGTAGGTGCACAGGTGGTGTTCTCTTCAATCCTCCCTGTTGAGGGTAAAGGCCAAGGCAGAGAGGCTCGCATCCTGGAGATGAATGCATGGCTGCGTGGATGGTGTCTTCGAGAGCGTTTTGGTTTCCTAGACCATGGGATGCTGTTCCAAGGGTTGCAGAGCAGAGATGGCATCCATCTGTCCAAGAAAGGTCAACGCATCTTTGGTAGTAGACTGGCTAATCTACTGAAGAGGGCTTTAAACTAGATTCGTTGGGGATGGGTGAAGAAAGCCCCCAGGTAAGTGAAAGCCCCCAGATAGGTGATACATTAAATACCTTTATGGAAATGGGTAACAGGGGTAACATATGGAAAGCAGTGTGTATTAATGCCCGTAGCATGGGAAATAAGATCCCTGAACTTGAAGCTTTGGTGGGAGTGGCTGACTTGGATTTAGTGGCAGTTACAGAAACATGGTTCACAGAAAACCATGACTGGGATGTAACTATACCTGGCTATACTTTATTCAGAAAGGACAGGGTAGGAAGAATGGGAAGAGGAGTGGCACTATATGTAAAAACTAATATTAAAGCTTTGGAATTACAGAGCTTAAAAGGGAGAGAGGAGGCATTGTGGGTTAAACTAGAAAGAGGGAAAGAGAAATCTATTTGCATTGGTGTGATATACAGACCTCCCTCACAAGAGGAAGAGGTGGACAGAGAGTTAATTGAAGACATACGCAGCATTGCTAGGAAAGGGGAAGTGCTACTGCTAGGAGATTTCAATATGCCAGATGTTGATTGGCACATTCCTGCTGCAGTATCATCTAGAAGTAAGGAGATCCTGGATTCTCTACAGGGAGAACTATTCAGGCAATTGGTAACAGACCCCACACGTGAAGGGGCCATACTGGACTTGGTGCTTACCAATGGTGAAAGTGTTTCTGATGTTGTAGTGGGAGATCATTTTGCATCCAGTGATCACCAGATGGTGTGGTTCAGTATTAGGACTAGGGCTGTTAGAATCCATTCCAAGGTGAGGATCTTAGACTTTAGGAAGACTAACTTTGCGAAGATGGGCCAGTACCTCAGGGAGTCGTTAGTGGGATGGGAACAGCTGGGGGATGTAGAAAAACAGTGGGCAAAACTGAAAGGGGGTATTTTAAGGGCAACCAACCTTTTTGTTAAAATGGTAAATAAAGGCAAAAGGAACAGGAGACCGCTATGGTTTTCGAAGGAAGTAGCTGAAAAAGTGAAGAAAAAGAGGGAGGCCTTCATGAAATACAAGAGATCACAGAGAGAGGAAGACAGGCATCTGTATTTGGAAAAACTTAGAGAAGCTAGCAAAGTAGTCAAGAAGGCAAAGATTCAAAAGGAGGAGGAAATAGCCAATGCAATAAAATGGGGCGATAAGACATTTTTCAGATATATTAGTGAGAAGAGGAAGGGCAAAAGTGGTATTGTCAGACTCAAGGGTGCAGGGGGGGAATATGTAGAAGCTGATAAGTATAAAGCGGAATTGCTTAACAAATATTTTTGTTCTGTGTTCACAGATGAAGAACCAGGAACAGGACCTCAGAAAACACCCACAAATAAGAACAGAAGCGAGGGACATCTTGAACAGTTTTCAGAAGACTGTGCTCGTGAGAAACTAGCTCAACTTAAAGTAGACAAAGCGATGGGACCGGATGGGATACACCCTAGAATACTGAGGGAACTTGGGGACGTTCTAGCAACTCCACTGACTGACCTTTTCAATGCCTCGTTGGAGTCGGGAGTGGTGCCAAAGGACTGGAGAGAGGCTCATGTGGTGCCTTTACACAAAAGCGGAAGTAAGGATGTGGTTGAAAACTACAGGCTGGTTAGTTTAACTTCAGTGGTGAGTAAATTATTGGAAACGCTGCTGAAAGAGAAAATAGTGAGGTTTCTGGAGTCCGGCGGATTACAGGATCCGAGGCAGCATGGATTCACCAGAGGCAGGTCTTGTCAGACAAATCTGATTGATTTCTTTGACTGGGTGACCAGGGAATTGGACCGAGGGAGAGCTCTAGATGTGGTATATTTGGATTTCAGTAAAGCCTTTGACACTGTTCCTCACAGGCGACTTATAAACAAACTGAGCACCCTAAGGATGGACCCTAAAGTTACTGCTTGGGTTAGAAATTGGTTGGGTGGGAGGCGACAAAGAGTACAAGTAAATGGAGCTCACTCTGAGGAGAAGGATGTTACCAGTGTTGTGCCCCAGGGATCTGTCCTTGGTCCGATTCTTTTTAACATCTTTGTTAGTGATATAGCGGAAGGGCTGTCGGGTAAGGTTTGCCTCTTTGCGGATGATACCAAAATCTGCAATAGAGTAGACACCCAGGAAGGTGTAGATAACATGAGGAGGGATCTAGCTAAGCTTGAAGAATGGTCTAGAATTTGGCAGCTGGGATTTAATGTTAAAAAATGGAAGGTCATGCATTTGCGCTGCAGCAATCCAAGGGAGCAATACAGTATAGGAGGTGAAGTACTTTTGTCCACTAAAGAAGAGCGGGACCTAGGCGTGGTTGTGTCTGATGATCTTAAAGTAGCTCAACAGGTAGAAAAGGCGACGGCAAAAGCTAGAAGGATGCTTGGGTGCATACGCAGAGGAATGGCTAGCAGAAAAAAGGAGGTGATAATGCCTCTGTATAAGTCTTTGGTGCGACCTCATTTGGAGTATGGTGTGCAATTCTGGAGACCGCACCTTCAAAAGGATGTGAACAGGATGGAGTCGGTGCAGAGGGTTACTACTAAAATGATTAATGGGCTTCATTATAAAGCATATGAGGACCGACTTAAGGATCTTAATATGTACACCTTAGAGGAAAGGCGGGATAGAGGTGATATGATTGAGATGTTTAAATACCTCTGTGGCATAAATGTTCAGGGAGAGAGCCTCTTTCAATTGAAAGCAAGTTCTGCTACGAGGGGACATGGGATGAGGGTGAAGGGAGATAGATTCAGGAGTGATATGCGGAAATATTTCTTTACGGAAAGAGTAGTGGATCCGTGGAATAGTCTCCCAGTGGAGGTGGTAGAGATGAGGACAGTAACTGAATTCAAAAAAGCATGGGACCAACACAGAGGATCTCTAAAGGTAAAAAGTGGACTGTTGTAGTTGTTATGGAAGGACAGACTAGATGGGCCTTGTGGTCTTTTTCTGTCATCATGTTTCTATGTTTCTATGTTTCTATAATATGGAGTTGTATCTTAGTTATAACATAGATTCCTTATCGTTTCTCCAGTTCAGTCCTTCACCTCTGGGTAGTGTACCTCCTCCTGCAGCATGGAGACTGGGCATGTCAAAACTGTGACATCACTGGATGTACCCTGCTGGTCTCTCCCATCAGCCCCAATGTGTCCAGTCTCCATGCAGCAGGAGGACGTGAGCGAGCCTATGTGCTGGGCTCACTTGAGGAACAGATAAGGAGCATATTTTAGGCTAGCTTCTAGATTTTAGACTTTAGATTTTCTTTCTTCCCTGTCATTTATTTAATTTGGAGTTGGCCCTTAAAAAAAAAAATTGGTGGGACTCGATCCAGCCTGAGGTGTCTTTTCTTTCTCTCTCCCTTCTCATAAAGGATCCGGTCCCTTCAGCTGCTCTCCCCTCCTGGGTGGAACGGAGGGGAGCTCTGCAGCACGGTGATTGTTCTGCCTCCTCAGCTCCACAGGGCCGCAGTGTGCAGTCGAGGCCAAGTAAAGCCTGCGCCACGCTCGTGGCTCACCTCATCGGCGAGTGACGTCGCGGCTTGCAGGGCTGTGGAGTGGACTGGCGCGGCAGAGGAAGTTGCTTTTCAGGGCGCTTCAGTGCAACAGAGCAGGTCAGTGATCAGCAGCCACGTGGACTAGCAGAAGGTATTCGGGGCCTGTTCTGGGCGTCTCGGCGCTGAGGTAGGCCCAGCTGGATGCACGCCATCTCTTCCCGCGCTTTTAAGCCGCAAGGCAGCGGCAGCTAAGCCAGTCGTGCAGGCGGGAAGAGAAGGCAAATTCTCTGGTGGTGATTAAGGCAGTGGCTCTAATTTCTTTTAATTTCGTTTGTTTTGGGATTCCTTTGGTATTTATTTTAACTCTCGAGCCTTCTAGGAGTCTAAAAAAAAAAACGCCCACAGAATAACAGAGGTTCGGATCTGTTTATTTTCAGTTAAATTTCTTATTGACTGAAAGATATATATTGGAGCCAATAGCTAATGCCTTCACGTCCCCAGTGTTTGGTGTGTGGCACTCACAGAGGTGCGGTCTCTGAAGCCGGGGTCTGCTGGGGCTGCGCGGCGGCTTCAACCACTATGGAGCAGGAAATTCAGGATAGAGCGGTTGAGGGGACTCAGACTCCGTCAGCTAGGGCCGAAGGTGAGGCACTGTTGGAGGTTCCGTCCGTGCCCCTTCTGGAAGGCCAGGCGGGGCCAGCTAGTGCTGTGGCATTGACAGCATCTGGGGTGACTCTGGGAGCTTTTTCTCCAGATTTTGTACTGATAATGCATCAAGCGGCAGCAGGGGATGGTGGCAGATCCGATGTCGCTAACGGCTACGGTACAGCAAGGCGGACCAGAAATGATTGGCAGCAATCTAGGGAAACCTCTTAAGAGGGCACGTCCTCTCGAGGATCAACATTTTGATGCGGAGTGGCTCGATGCGGAACAGATATAGTTGGAACCTGAATCTGGAATGGAAGAACTTGAAGAAGGAGAGATTCCAGAGCCGGAGGATCAGGCGAGAATCATTCGAGTATTTCAAAAAGAAGAGCTTACGGCGCTCATTACGGAGTCCCTTCAGTTGGAGGAAGAAGGGCTGGAGGATCCTCTCATTCAGGCAGTGCGGCAAACGCAGGCGGTGTTTTCAGTTCACTGAGTAGTTGACCGGATGATTCAGGATGAAAGGGATTTGCCAGAAGCGGGGCTTAGAAGCGTTAAGGCTATGAATAAACGCTACCCCTTAGCAGACAAGGAAAAGGTGAGGTTTCATTCTCCGCGAATAGACGCAGCTGTTTCAGCAGTCACAAAAAAGATGACTATTCCGGTGGAAGGCAGCACGGCCTTGAAGGATGCGCAGGATAGGAAAGTGGACGGTTCGTTGAAGCAAGCCTTTGAGGTTAATGTTCTTTCCTTGCAGGCTTCCATTTGCGGGGCTTGGGTGGCGAGAGCTTGCCTCCGTTGGTCCCAACGTTTGCAGCAGCCTGATCTGTAGGCGCAGGAGCACTTAATGGATGTAACACGGCTGGAATCAGGTTAGGATATCTAGCAGATGTCCACTATGATTTAATTAGGGCATTGGCAAATAGTATGGCTTCCTTAGTAGCTGCACGCCATTATCTCTGGTTAAGCAATTGGGCGGCAGATGGTTCTTCTAAGTCGCTTCTCAGTAAGCTTCCCTTCAAAGGAAAGTTGTTGTTTGGTGAAGATCTGGACAAGTTGGTTAAGGATTTGGGAGAATCCAAAGGCGGTAGACTGCCGGAAGACAAACCTAAGCAGGGAAGGCCTCTCCCGGCCTTGAGAGGCGAGTTTAGAGATCAAGAGATTTCGTACCTCTCGATTAGGAGATTTCCAAAGAGGAAGATTTGCTTCAAGAGCTCAAGGGTTCCGTGGGTTTTGAGGAGCAGGTAGAGGTTTTGCAGCTTCATCAGCCACGTCCGTCCGTAAGCCACAATGAAGCGAAGTGGGCCCAGGTAAGAATTCAACCGATTGGGGGTCGACTTCGGGAATTTCTTCCTGCCTGGTTACAAATAACATCCGATCAGTGGATGTTAAGAGTTAATACACGAAGGTTACGCTCTTGAATTTGCTCGTTCAATACTAGATTCGTTTGTGCTTTTGCCTTGCAAAGGGCGGCAGAGAATGCAGGAAGTACGACAAACTGTGGATTGTCTATTACAGTTATGAGCTGTGGTGCCGGTTCCGCAGGAGGGTTACGGCATTGGTCGTTACTCTATTTCGTGGTTCCAAAGGATGGATCGATCCGCCCTATTCTAGATCTAAAAGGGGTAAATCGGTGTCTTCGAGTGTCTCACTTTCAAATGGAAACATTACGTTTGGTAATAGTGGCGGTTCGGCAGGGAGAGTTCTTGACTTCCCTAGATCTTACCGAGGCGTAGTTACACATCCCTATCAGATCAGGTCATCTTTATCTTTATCTTTATTTAAAAACTTGATAGACCGCCAAAACCAAAAAAAGGCAGGCGGCGGTTTACATTAAAATTGGAGACTGCTGAAAAGAAAAAGGAAACAGAAAGGAACGCCAATTTTTGATAGGAAAGAGACAGCGGCAAGGGAGGAGGCCAGAATAAGGCAGTGAGAGAAGAAAGGAATACCATTAAGTATCGGTAAGGGGAGGGGGAGGAAGATCGAAAGCTGTGCAAAAGAGATGGGTCTTTAGCTTAGCCTTGAAAGAGGGGTAAGAGAGTTCCAGGCGAAGAGCTGACGGTAGGGAGTTCCAAAGAAGGGGACCAATGAAGAAGAAGGCAGAGGAGCATGTAGTTTCAAGATGTGCCTGGGAAGGGGACGGTAGGAATAGCCGGTTGGCATGGACTGACCTAAGGGCTCTTGAGGGACAATGAAAATGGACTAAATCAGAGAGATAAAGTGGAACACCGGTATGTAGGGATCTGTGCACAAAGGTAAGGATCTTGTATTGGATTTGAAAAGGAATGGGCAGCCAGTGTAAGCGAATAAGAAGAGGGGTGATGTGAGCGAAATGGGAGGAGTGTGTCAGAAGACGGGCAGCAGTGTGGTGAACCAGTTGAAGCCTATGGAGTTGGGTGAGAGGAAGCCCAGCTAAGGATGCATTACAGTAATCTAAACGAGAGAAGTTTCTAAGGTTCGCTCTTCCTTGGGGACATTACCAGTTTCAAGCATTGCCCTTCGGTTTGGCGACGGCTCCTCACACCTTCATCAAGGTTATGGTGGTGGTGGCGGCGGCGTTGCAAAAGAAAGGTATTTTAGTTCACCCTTATCTCGATGATTGGTTGATTCGGGCAAAATCCAAGGTCAAGAGTGTGCAGATGACAGACAAAGTTGTGACGTTCCTGCAGAGTCTTGGCTGGGTGATCAACTCTGTCAAGAGCCGTTTAGTGCCATCCCAGGTTATAGAGTACTTGGGGATGCGCTTTGACATGAGAGTGGGAGCAGTATTTCTGCTGGATCAGCGAGCTCAAGCTCTATGTCATCTGGTGCGCAAGTTCATGTCATCTCTGGCTCCATTGGCATTGAGCTATCTTTGCGTGCTAGGAACAATGGTAGCAACCCTGGAGGTAGTACCACGGGCCAGAGCTCACATGCAGCCATTGCACAAGTCATTACTCCGGCGATGGTCACATCAGAATGATTCTCTGAACAAATGTCTCCCCTGTCCTCTTCAAGTCAGACGGTCCCTTCAGTGGCGGCTTTGCCCAGGAAATCTGGTAGCAGGCTTGCCACTGGAACAACTGCAATGGCTCCCGGTGTTGACAGATGCAAATCTTGCAGGTTGGGGGGCACATTGCGGGGATCTCTTCGCACAAGGAACTTGGAGCGACCAGGAGGTCCAGTGGTCGATCAACCATCTAGAACTGCGAGCAGTGGTCCTAGCACTTCAGGAGTTTGAAACTGAAGTGAAAGGCCGGGCGGTGCGAGTGCTTTCGGACAATTCAGTGAGGGTAGCTTACATCAATTGGCAGGGCGGAACGGGAAGCGCTGCCATGGAAGAGGAAGCAGTAGAGTTGTTCGCCTGGGTGGAGCCTGTGATAAGGAAGCTTATCATAGTTCAGGAAGGAATAATACAAGAGGTGAATTGGCTCTGAATAACCAACCTGTGCTTGCTGGTAAAAACACTAAAACAGAGTGTTTGCATAAAAGACTACCAGACCCAGAATGCACTAGGTTACAGAAAGCCTCTAGGAGAGCTGAAGTGGGGAAACGTGTGCATCATCAAGGAAGCTATGAGGTAATCCCTAATCACCCATCTCCTAGGGCTGGGCTTGATTCAGCACACCTGGACTGTGCTAGGGTGGAGTGTCCATCTAGGGCTAGGCACTTTAAAAGTAAAAGACATTCTTCACACAGACATAAAGGAGGGAAGCAGGAGAAAGGAGGGAAGGAGAAAGGAGAGTTACAGCAAGGCTGGCAACGGCCACAACAGAGAGAACACAGAAGGAGGAACAGCAAGACGTCCAGGAGGTCTAAGGAAGGAGCCCAAAGCAGTATCTATGGTGGGAGAGATTCCAGCGGCAAGCATTCTCCATTGGACTGGAAGAAACTAGAGGCTTGGAGATATAGAGCCAGGAACCCCCAGAGAGCACCTGTAAAGGAGACGGCTGCATCTACAGAAAGAAGGAGCTCTGATACCTATTCAAGGAGGTATGGGAAAAGAGACCTAAAGTCCAGAGATTCTGACTGGAGAGCTGGGCATAGAAGCTGGACTACCTACTGGCCAGGATACCCAAAGAGGAAACATAATAGCAACGTGATCTCAGGTATGAACTCTGATCTGTTCCCTAGCTTTTCACAAGGAAGACAGCAGGGAAACAAATGCTATCCTGAGAGTGATCAGTTTGAGAATTCCTCTGAGCCAATGCATGATAATGATTCCATGATATTTCAGGAGCAAGGGGAAATATCAAATGAGCCAGTAGAATGCATGGAGTGCTCTCTGTCTAAGCTGCTGTTTTATAGTAATCCTCAGTAAAGCAACAATCACCAAAAGGAACTGTAATGTGTTTTTTTAACTACCCAGAAAGGTTTCTTTAAATGAAAGCTTTAGGGTAAGTTAGAGCCACGTAGAGAGAGTGGACCAGCAAGGGTTTGCAGCTGGTTAATTACCTGTGATTAAGCCAGGCACAAGTGCATGTGAGCTCTGGAAGGAAAACTTCTTCATTGTGTGAATGGAAGAAAGTTGTTTTTTTATAAAGAACATTTTTCCTTTTGGGTTTGTTTTTCATTTTAAGCACTGCTAAGAAGGTTATTAGCAGGGGCTAGCAGAAAGACCTTTTCTGTTCCATCAAGGTCTTTATGGAGTTATTGCCTAAGTATTTCAGTTGCCTTATACAGTTCTTTTGTTTTTCCTGATTACAATTCCTGAGGAAAGTATCCTATTGATGTTACCAAGCATATCTGTGCGAGGGAATAATCCCCATAAATAAAATCTGTTTTCTGCTTACACTCGAGCAACTACAATTCATTATTTTGTTGAACGGCTGATTTTGGTGTGAATGAACTACAACACCCACAATCCTTTGCAAGTCATATAAAATTCTGCCTTTGCCAAGATTGTGGACTTTCACAACCAGCACCCCCGTTTACAAGCCTCAGCTACAGGAATCTCAGTGGCACACATTGTGGGGACGGACAATGTGATGGCAGATTTTCTCAGCAGAGTCCGGGTGGATGCCACGGAATGAGAGCTTCATCCAGAGGTTTTTGCTCAGATAGTCCACAGATGGGGTCCTCCAATTATGGATCTCATGGCGACGTTTCGGTCGGCCAAGGCGAGTCGCTTTTATAGCAGGAGACAAGAAAGGATGTCGGAAGGGATCGATGCACTGATGCACCTTGGCCATCGCCTGTGCTCCTCTGTCTTCCCCCCATGGGCACTCATAGGACGAGTGGTTCAACGCATTGAAACTCATCGGGGAAGAGTACTGTT
Organism: Ichthyophis bannanicus; assembly: GCA_033557465.1. Lineage (NCBI taxonomy): Eukaryota > Metazoa > Chordata > Amphibia > Gymnophiona > Ichthyophiidae > Ichthyophis > Ichthyophis bannanicus. The sequence goes on along the minus strand of CM066032.1, from coordinate 741,930,749 downwards.
AGTGGCACCAGATTGGCCGAGACATCTGTGGTATGCCGACCTAGTCCAGCTCCTTGACAGGAAGCCTTGGAGATTACTGACAGTGGAGAATCTCTTGATTCAGGGTCCAGTTCGAATGCCTCAGGTGGATCGGTTCTCGCTTACAGCTTGGCCATTGAAAGGGCGAGGTTAAGGAAAAAAGGTTATTCTGCAGCAGTAATTGCAACCTTGCTTTGGTCCAGAAAGAGGTCCACATCTCTAGCATATGTGCAAATATGGCGTATATTTGAGGACTGGTGCTCGCAACGGTAGGTCCGTTCTTCCACAGTTTCCGTCCCTATGCTATTACGTTTCTTGCAGGACGGTTTTGACAAGAGATTGGCAGCCAGCTCTTTAAGGGTCCAGCTGGCGGCTCTTTCTTGCTATAGAGGTAAAGTTCAGGGGGTGGCCTTGGGCTCTCATGTAGACGTGGTTCGTTTTCTAAAGGCAGTATCTAGGCTGTGCCCTTCTTGCACAATAGTGGTGCCTCCGTGGGATCTCAATCTGGTTCTGGGGGCATTGACTAGGGAACCTTTTGAGCCTTTGCACCAAGCTTCAATCAAAGATTTAACCTTAAAGACAGTGTTTTTAGTGGCCATTTGTTCGGCACGTCGGGTTTCGGAATTACAGGCCTTATCCTATCGCAAGCCATTTTTGTCTTTTTCTAGAGAAAGGGTAGTGCTGCGTCCTGTACCGTATTTTCTGCCTAAGATAGTTTCTCCCTTTCACATAAACCAATCGGTTTCGTTGCCAGCATTAGGATCGGCGGAGGAGAACGCCTCGGATCGTAGTCTACGTCGCTTGGACGTAAAGAGAATTCTGTGTCAATATTTAAAGGTTTCAGAAACTTTTCGTAAGTCTGAATGCCTGTTCATTCTGTTTGAAGGTCCCCGTAAAGGGGAAGTGGCAGCTAAAGCTTCAATTGCCAAATGGATCCGGGAAGCAATAGCGTCCACATATATTTTGCAGGGTCGGCAGGTGCCCATGGGGTTATGGGCTCACTCTACTAGAGCACAAGCGACGTCTTGGGCGGAGCACAGTAAGGTTTGCCAGTAGAGATTTGCAGAGCGGCTACTTGGTCGTCTCTCCATACCTTCAGTAAACACTATTGCCTGGATGTTCAGGCAGCGAATGATGCCTGTTTCCGGCCGGCGGTGTTGCGATCCGGGTAGACAGGTCCCTCCCAATGATTACTGCTCTTTAACATCCCAGAGGTGAAGGACTGAACTGGAGGAATGATAAGGAAAGAGAAATTAGACTTACCTGCTAATTGTAGTTCCTTGAGGAACTCCAGTTCAGTCCTGATTCTCACCCAGGGATGGTTAGGGCAGATGTTGTTTTCGGTCAGGGGGGAGTACCAGTCACAAGGTGTGTAGATGCCTTTCTGTTTTCGAGATCACTGTGATTCTTCTACTCTGACCTTACTTTTCTTTCTGTCTTTCTTATTCTGTTCATGGAGGTAAGAAAAAGTGAAGGAGGAAGTTTCCTTCTTAATTAAGGGGAATGTAGTTTGCAGTTTAAAAGTTGAACTTAAAAGTTGAATTTAATACCATAGCTACTTATTTGTTGCCCCTTTGAGTCTGCTTTGTCAATAGTTCACTGGAGCTGATGGGAGAGACCAGCAGGGTACATCCAGTGATGTCACAGTTTTGACATGCCCAGTCTCCATGCTGCAGGAGGAGGTACACTACCCAGAGGTGAAGGACTGAACTGGAGTTCCTCAAGGAACTACAATTAGCAGGTAAGTCTAATTTCTCTTTTGTAAATAAATAATATTCAATTTTTGGGGTAACAGATGGGCTAAGTGATCTGGATAGCTAAAAGAAATAATATAGTTCCCTCACCTTCCCCCCTCTACTCCCACAGATTTAAATAACTACTTCCATCCCCTACAGCATCGTAGTACATGTAAAATCTTGGATCCGATTCTGAGGGGAGAATATGCTGAAGGTCTAAGCAATCATTCTGCAAGATGGTCACTGGAGCCCCTAAATCAACCTTAATACTCAGAGACCTCATAATTTGCATAATTCTTAAAAATCTATCTGGTCTATTTCAAACAACCACAGCCCCCCTTTCTTAAGTGATTCAAATTATTTATTATACAAATGTATGACTTGTTCCATTACCAAAATACTCAAAGTGCGATATAGTGACCCCTTAGATCCCTCTGATTTATGATGAAGCGCAGAAGTAGATCCTCCCTCCCCTCCCCCATCACGTTCTGCTCCCTGAGAGATACTGATGTATATTTTTTAGTGAATATAAGGGAGATTATAACTCATTTTCATGTTTATTCCTGAAAACAGGCTATGAGGGGATCAATCCTGATATATTAGCAAGGATTAAACAAGAGGAAGAGGTGACTGTTCAGGATCTGCAGGAGTCAGGAGAAAGAGCAGATACTGACTCATATCCGGGTGAGTAATAATAAATACTGTACTGAGTAATAGGAAATGTTACAGTTGAGTAATCCTAATTTACTTACCTGTATCCTGTGTTCTCATATATGGAGAATATAAGCCCTCACAGGTAGGTGATGCCATTCCACAGAGCGCAGGGATTAAGCATGTTCAAGTCAGGACCCGGAGAATTCCCTAGTGTTTTACAAGAGGCCCCGCCAAACATCGAGCTTCTGCATGTGGATGTCACTCCACATCCAGTGGGAGCACGATTTTAAAAAGCTGCAGATGGTCCAAAAACATAGAAATGGAGGAAGTGACATCACCCCACTCGATGGCGGTTTGAGTGATGAGCTATGGCGGTGACCACTGATGAAAAGCAGCACATTCTGCTCCACAGCCTGAAAACCCAGCAGCGGATAGCCCTGCAGGGTGCGGAGGTAGCAACATGGTGACAAGACAAAAACCACGGACCGGAAGGCATTTGTGTATTCAGAGGCAAAGCACGAGCCCTGTGGGGATGACAGGATGGCGGTCAGTGGATTGTGGAACCGGACATGGAAGAGAAGGAAGAGAGAGACGACAGTGTGGAGAGCAGTGCGGTGATGGTATCGCAGGTGTTAAGGACTGAAGAAAGAGATCACCACCTTGAGAATGGAATTGGTGGGCCTGATTGGCAAGTCAAAGAGAAGCTAGTGGAACTGGACCGCAGGGTGGGAGAACATGAGGAGCGCCTGGACAAGCTGGCAGATGACAGGCAGCTCTGGTGACCCAGGTACAAAGAACGAGAAGTGGAAAGAAACGATAATGCTTAAGATTGAGGACATAGAAAACTGTTTGCAACAAAATAATTTGCGCATAAGAGGGTCCCAGAGAAGCCTGAATTCCTTGACTGTAAGAAGGTAGCTGAGGCTATCTGCAAGGAGATTTTGCGGCGTGGTGGGGAAGAAGAGGTGCCGCCATCGATTGAACTCGATAGAGCTTATCAGGCGCTGGGACCACCCAAGAGTAATGTTTGAAGAGATATAGTAATTTGTGCACATGACTACTATCAAAGAACGGATTCCTGTGAAAATGCAGGTTATAAATCAGTTTGACTGGCAAGGATATCAGATAGCCACCTTGCTGATCTGGCCAAAGGTACTTTACGAAGGAGAAAAGAGGTGAGTGCAATTACTGTACTCATAAACTGCAGCAATGCCAATGCCAATGTGAGCTGCCTTACTAGAGAAGGATGTTTGGGAGTGAAGAGAGCGAGTGAGAGAATGTAAGGGTGATAGAATGTATGGTGCGTGAGTGGGGGAGAGGAGGGTGGGAGAACAGGAAGGAACGGGATGGGTAGTGGGGTCGGGAGGGGGGGTGTCACTGCTCTGGTTATGCAATCTCTAGCAGTGGAGGCTGGGTGGTGGGGGAAGGGGTAGGGAGGGGGGAGAGAGGACAATGTGGAAGGGGGAGGGGGAGAGTAGGAGGGGAGGAAGAAAGGGAACAGGAGACAAAAGAATCATCGTAGCTATCATAAATGCCAAGAAATTGAACTCCAGGAACAAGCACAACCTACTAGAGAAAGAGGAAGGATGACTAAGGGCAGATATTTTGCGTGTTCAAGAAACTCCCTTCAGAATAGGGCAGAAGATGATGCTTTGCTCTAGAAGATATTCCGATTTGCAACCAAATAAATCTGAGAGTAATTCAAAAAAGTGGGTAAGAGGAGATTCTCCTGAGTGATAAGAAACAGTTTGAAGTAAAACCGGTGGTAGGAGAAAAAGGAGGTAGATATTTCGGGGTTAACAGTGGTTATGGAAGGAATGGAGAAAGAGGTGGTGTGCATATATGGACCAAATGAAAGGCAGAGGGAGTTCTTTGAGAAGGTTTTGGATAACCTGGAAGTGTTTGGGACAGTGCTCTGTATTTTGGGAGGAGATTATAATTTAACGCTGAGCCCACAGATACATAATAACGTCGGGGGGTGGCCATGGGGGTCTGGGAATGTAGTAAAATGGTTCACATAAAAATCCGGTTGGGACTAGTAGATGTGTGGAGAGTCCAGCACCCTGCAGCGAGGCACTACAACTTTTACTTCATGCCACATGACTCCTATAGCCAATTCAATATGATTTGGGTGAGTGGGGGCTTGGAACAAAAGGGTGATGGAGGCAGAGGTGGGATCAATCACATGGAAAGACCATGCCCCAGTGTGTGTGAAGCAGAGGAAGGGGGAATGAAATTTTGGTGCTTAAATAATTCCATATTAGAGGACAAGGAGTGGACAACAAAGGTGCAGGAAGTGATAGGAGAGTACCTCCATTTTAATAAAGCAGTGGGGGTCCCTCTAGGGGTGGTCTGGGATGGATTTAAAGCAGTAGTTATGGGACATCTGCTTAGTATCGTGTCATGGATGCAGAAGCAGAAGAGGGTTGTGGAATGGACTCTATGCGACCAAGTGCACCTGTTAGTGGCCCGACACCAGAGCAATCAGGACCCTAGGGCCCTGGAAGAACTGGAGATGTTGAGAGCTGAATTGGGACGCTTAAGAGCTACTCAGTAAGTTCATCATTGATGGAGAAGAAATTGAAATAGTGGACAACTTTAAGCTACTTGGATCAACAATCAATAAAAGGACAAGTAGTCAAGAAATCCGACGATGCATTGCTCTTGGCAGAATGGCTATGAAGGACCTAGACAAGATTCTCAAGAGCAGAGATGTCTCTCTCCATACAAAGATTAGACTTCTCCAGGTCATGGTATTTTCAGTAATATGGATGCAAAAGTTGGACAGTGAAAAAGATAGACAGGAAGAAAATCGATGCCTTTGAATTATGGTGCTGGCGACGAATACTGTGTATATTATGGACTGTCCGAAGAACAAACCAGTCAGTACTAGAGGAGATTAAACCTAAGCTTTCCTTAGAAGCTCAGATGACTTTGACTTTCATACTTTGGACACCACAAGGCACCTCTCAAGTTCAAGGCCGTGTGGAACACCTTGTCACAGCTTTGAAACTTGCAGGCTATTGTGGAAGTGCCTCCAGACCAATGTGGGTCGGATCGGTACTCCATCTACTTTATCATCCCAAAAAAGAGGGAGCATTTAGACCCATTTTAGATCTGATGCATGTGAATCACTGTCTCAAGGTGCCCCAGTTTCGAATGGAAACACTGTACTGGGTCATCACAGCTGTCCGGGAAGGAGAGTTTCTGATGGTGCTCAACCTCACAGAGGCCTATCTGCACATTCTGATTCGACCGGAGCATCAACGGTTTCTCCATTTTGTGGTACCCATGGAGCATTTTCAGTTCAGGGCATTTCCCTTCGGTCTTGCGACCATCCCTCACACTTTCACTAAAGTCATGATGATGGTGGCTGCAGCATCAAGGCAGGAAGACATCTTGGTTGGCTTGTCCGAGCAAAATCCAAGGAGGAAAGCACACAAGACACACAGAGGGTCATTGCCTGTTTACAGAGTTTAGGATGGGTCATCAATTTTTCGAAGAGTCAGCTGCAGCTGTCGCAGAATGTGGTGTACTTGGGGGCTCGGTTCAGGATGGACAGGAGACTGGTGGTGTTGCCAGAAGACCGGATGCGCACTCTACAGCTTCAGGTGCCACTGTTTCTCCAGATGCAGGTTCCTACAGTGTGGCACGATCTGCAGGTGCTGGGGTTGATGGCGACGGTGGTGATCGATCTCATCCCCTGGGCTCAAGCCCACATGAGATCGTTGCACTGTTGTGCAGATGGTCAGATCAGTGCCACTTACTTACGCAGTCCCTTGTCCCAAAGGGATCAGGGTGACCCTCCGGTGGTGACTCCAAAAGGTCAAGCTGTTGGCAGGGATGTCTCTAGAGCTGCAGCAGTGGGTTCCTCTTATGACCGATTTATTTATTTATTTATTTAACATGTTTTATATACCGTCTTTCTACAAATCAAAACGGTTTACATAGAACAATAAAAGGCAGTGTATTTCAACTGTTTACAAGGAACGAATAACAGGGTACAGAATAAAACAACATGAAGAACAAAATTATATTATACAATTAATTACAGTGAAGAGTGAATAACTATTTACATATTTACATATGTATGTGCCAAGCTACGGATGGGAGTATTGTACAGTTTAATGGAACAAGGGCAGGGAGGTAAAAAAGGGGTTTAGGTATTAGGGTGGGAGAGAAAAATGATCAAGGAAGAGATGAGTCTTTAACTTTTTCCGGAAATCAATGTGGCTCACGCAGTTGCACAACTCATGCGGAAGGGTGTTCCAAAGGGATGGAGCATAGAGGGAAAAGGTCCTGTTGCATGTGGATTGTTTACAGTGTTTTTTAATTGTAGGTATAGTCAGTAAGTTTTTAGTGATAGAACAGTGATTTCTAGTGTTGTTGGAGAAGGCAAGGAGAAGGGAGAGGCATGGAGCTGACTCCTTAGAAATAATTTTGTGTATTAGAGTAAGAACCTTGAATTTTACTCGGTGATGAATTGGAAGCCAGTGGAGATCATAGAGGATAGGTGTAATATGAGCTCGTCTAGGATTGTTTGTTATGAGACGCGCTAATGTATTCTGGGCTAGTTGGAGGGGTTGAATAGAGTTCTTGGGGAGGCCCTGATAGATCAGATTACAATAGTCAAGTGAGGGGGTTGACCGATGCCAGCCTGACTGGTTGGGGGCTCACTGCAAAGCCCAGATAGCACAGAGTTGCAGGTTGAGCGCTTGGCCCATCAATCAGCTGGAGATGAGAGCAGTCTTTTTAGCGCTACAGAGGTTTCGAGCCTTCCAGCAAGGCAAGGTGGTGTGTGTGTTTGTGGACAATGCCACCATGGTAGCATACATCAATCGCCAAGGGGGCACAGACAATGTTCAGCTGGAGTGCGCAATCACGTCCCTGTTGGAGTGGACAGAAGACAATCTACTGGACCTCTCTGCGGCTCACATGGCCGAAAAGGACAATGTGGCAGCCGATTTTCTCAGCCAGCATCACCTCGACCCCGGCGAATGGACGCTCAGTGCAGAAGTATTTGCTCTGTTGGTTCAGCATTGGGGAGCGCCAATCATGGACCTGATGGTGACCTTAGTCAGCAAAAGCAGCTCGTTTATACAGTAGGAGATGGGAGCGCATGTCAGTGCAGCACTGGCCCACAGAGGGGCTGCTGTATGTGTTCCCACCATGGGCACTCATCAGTCGAGTTGTGAAAAGGATTGAAATGCATCGATGACTGGTCGTTCTGGTCACACCCAATTGGCCGTGACGTCCATAGTATGCGGACTTATTTTGACTGGCGGTGGATTATCTGTGACACCTTCTGGCCCAAACCGATCTTCTCATGCAAGGCCTAGTATTAATGCTGCAAGTGGATTGATTTTCACTTATGGCCTGGCTCTTGAGATGGCTAAGTTGAGGAAATGCGGCTATTCGGTGTCAGTCATTTCTACTCTGCCAAAAACTCAGAAATGCTCCACCTCCTTGTCGTAAGTGTGGGGGTGGAGAATCTTTGAGGATTGGTGTGCAGACCACACCTGTCAGTCTTTTACAGCTTCGGTCCTAGATGTCTTGCATTTTTTCAGGCTGGGCTAGAAAAGCGCCCAGCTTGCAGTTCACTCCAGTTGCAGGTGGTGGCATTGACCTGTTGCCAGGGTAGAGTCCAGGGGGCATCCCTGGTGACACATCTGGACGTAGTTTGTTTTTTGCATGCGGTGAAGCAGGTCTGGCTACCAGTGAGCTAACTGGCCTCTCCTTGGCATTTGAATCTTGAGTTTTCTGCTCTGATGGAGGCACCTTTTGAGCTATTGCAGGCATCCAAGGTGAAGGATTTGACACTGAAGACTGTCTTTTTGGTGGTCATGTGTTTGCCCAGGCAGATCTCAGAATTGCAGGCACTGTCTTGCCGGGAGCCTTTTCTTTCCATCTCCAAGGAAAAAGTGGTATTGCGGCCAGTGCCTTCCTTCCTGCCTAAGGTCATCTCAGTTTTTCACTTGAATCAACCTGTCACGCTGCCTGTGTTTTTGGGGGAGGTGGCAGCTGGACAGGACACACAGCTCCAACTTTTGGATGTGCGCCAATTGCTGAATAGATATTTGAAACGGACGGAGCCCTTTAGGATGTCAGACAAATTGTTTGTCCTCTTTGGCGGATTGGGTAAAGGTGAGCTGACGTCCAAGACCTCCATTTCCAAGTGGATTAAGGAAGCTATTTTGTCAGAGTATTTGTGGGAGAGAATGAGTTTATCCGTGGGGTTATGGGCTCATTCCACCCGGACGCAGTCGTTGTCTTGAGCAGAGGCCAATCTAATTCCTCTAGTGGACATCTGCAGGGTAGCCATGTGGTCATCGTTACATACCTTTGTACGCCATTATCTCAATGTGCAGGCAGCAGGGGATGCGAGATTCGGAGCGGCGGTGCTGCAGGCCAGCTTGTGGTTCCCTCCCGAGTTTAGTATTGCTAAAGTACATCACACAAGTCAGGACTGGGCTGGCGGTACGATAAGGAAGTGTTAATTAGTACTTACCTGAAAATTTGCTTTCCTTGAGTACCTCCAGTCCAGTCCCAGACCCTCCCTGGGTAGAGCTGTTTGTGGAGTGTTATCGATCCCGGGCCTACAAGTTGCTACCATTGGTGATGGTCCGGGACTGTAATGATTCTCGCAATGCTGCGGCTGATTGGGACTCCTGTGGGGAGTTTTCTGGCCTTCATTTTAGTTGCTTCTCACCAAGAGAAGTCAAGTATACACTACAAGGCAAAGGCATTACAGTATATAAACTTCAAGAGAATTTGAGTACCTGGGTTTGTTTAATCAGCAGGGTGAGATTCCTTAGCTTATTTGGGGTTATCCTGTCTGTCTTTGAGGTGGGAGATGTTGCAGTGATTTTGGCTGGTCCTTAGTTGTTGCTCCTGGAAATTCTGCTTTGTCAATAGAATACTGAAGCTGGTAGGTGGAGCCAGCTGGTTATATGAGGTGATGTCATTAAAATACTCATGATCAGTCTCCAAGCTGCTGGTTAGGGGTGACAACCCACAATTCGGGACTGGACTGGAAGTACTCAAGGAAAACCAATTAGCAGGTAAGTCCTAATTAACCCATTTTTCTCCCCACTCCTTGTTTTGCTTCTGACGAATGGCAGGCCTATCCTAAACAGATAGATAGTACAGTGACCCCGCTGGCACTCTGTAGATTCAACGCTGCTACCTATATGGATGGTGGCATGGAAATACAGATTAAATGGCGGTGCTGGCATTTAACCTAAGACAGTGACCCTGCTGGCTGAACATTTACCCCTGTTTGCACAGCATATATTGCAAGTTCATCCCTTGGGGGGCACAAAAGTGAAAGCTGGTGAGGGTCTTACAACCCCTTGAGCCGGCCCTGCTGCACTAGCATGTGATCACCAGCACTATCAGTTACTGCAGGCTTCAGCAGGCACTTTTCACCCTCCAAAGCTCGCACTCGCCGCGTAGTGCACTTTAGTAAATGGACCCTCGATCCTAACCCCTGCAAAATAAGTACAAATGAATATTATCGTGAGTTGTTCTAAGCGAACATCATAGCCAAGGAGAATATGTGTGAAATGTGTGTGAATAAAGCTGTATATATTACAGTTTACCTGCAACAAGGTTACAAATCAATAGGCAATGTACAGATCACCTGGAAAATGTTCTGAGAACCATCTATAGAACCCACTTGTTAAGCAGATATCATGTGGTCATTGTGTGAGCCCAGAAAATTCTGTTCTCATCATTGCTAGCTTTACATATTCACTAATAAATGGTTAATATAGTTTGTTTATATCCATCAGTTACAGAGACCATCCAGGAAGAGAAGAGAGAGGAAAACCAGAGAGAACATCCTGTAGAAAAGGGACAAATCCCAAGAAATTCAAGAAATGTCCCTGAAACTATTTCCTGGGAAACCGAAATGTGCAACACAAGGTATCAGCAGCTGGAATCAGAGGAGGGGCAGAGAAACCCTGTAGGAGACTCACCAGATGGAGTCACTGAGTGTGAGAGAAGTGACAGGGAGATCACAGACTTCCCTGAGCCCCAGAGACACCTGAGAGCAGAGAGAACCTTCCAGAATAGTCACAGTGGCCAAATGACTTCCGAACTCCACCAAGGAGAGAGGAAAGGGAAGAAATCCTTTCTGTGTGATGCCTGCGGAAAAAGCTTTAATAGGAAATATGAGTTATTATTGCATCAGAAAACCCACACTAGGGAGAGACGCTTTTCATGCTCTCAGCGTGGAAAATGTTTCAAACAGAAGGTAAATCTGAAATTACATGAGAGAATTCATGCTGAAGTTAAACCATTTCCACATATGGACATTAACAAAAGGTTCTGTCATAAGGAATCACCAATTACACAGCCAAGTACTGGAAAAAGTAGTAAATGTGTGAAATCTTGTAACTTTAAACAGTTCGTAAAACCGAACCAGAAAATAAACATAGAAAAGAGATATTTATCATCAGAAATGACAATTCATCAAAGGAGAGACACTGGAAAGAAACTTTTCACTACTTCTGAGCGTGACAGCAACTTCATTTATGTGTCACAACTGAAAACCCATCAACTGATCCACAGCAGAAAGAAGCCTTTTACATGTGCTGAGTGTTATAAAACCTTCAAGAGCACGTCGTGTTTGAAAATCCATCAAATGATTCACTTCAGAGAAAAACCCTTTACATCTCCTGAGTATGGTAAAAAGTTCAGTAGGTTGTCAAAACTGAAAACCCACCAAATAATCCAAAGCGGAAAGAAAACCTTTACAAATTTCAATCAGTCGTCGACTCTAAAAAGTCATCAAATGATACACAGCGGAAAAAAACTTTTTACGTGCACCGAGTGTAATAAAAGTTTTAATCAGTCGTCACATCTGAAAAGTCATCAATTGATACACAGCGGAAAGAAACCTTTTACGTGCACTGAGTGTAATAAAAGTTTTAATCATTCGTCATATCTGAAAAGTCATCAATTGATACACAGTGGAAAGAAACCTTTTACATGCCCCGAGTGTAATAAAAGTTTTAATCGGTCATCACATCTGAAAAGTCATCAGTTGATACACAGTGGAAAGAAACCTTTTACATGCACTGAGTGTAATAAAAGTTTTAATCAGTCATCACAACTGAAAAGTCATCAATTGATACACAGCGGAAAGAAACCTTTTACATGCACTGAGTGTAATAAAAGTTTTAATCAGTCATCACAACTGAAAAGACATCATATGATACACAGCGGAAAGAAACCTTTTACATGCACCGAGTGTAGTAAAAGTTTTAATCGGTCATCAAATCTGAAAAGTCATCAAATGATACACAGCGGAAAGAAACTTTTTACGTGCACCGAGTGTAATAAAGGTTTTAATCAGTCGTCACATCTGAAAAGTCATCAATTGATACACAGCGGAAAGAAACCTTTTACGTGCACCGAGTGTAATAAAAGTTTTAATCAGTCATCAAATCTAAAAAAGCATCAAATGATACACAGCAGAAAGAAAACTTTTGCATGCACTGAGTGTAATAAAAGTTTTAATCATTCATCATATCTGAAAAGTCATCAATTGATACACAGCGGAAAGAAACCTTTTACGTGCACCGAGTGTAATAAAAGTTTTAATCGGTCGTCACATCTGAAAAGTCATCAATTGATACACAGCGGAAAGAAACCTTTTACTTGCACCGAGTGTAATAAAAGTTTTAATCTGTCATCATATCTGAAAATGCATCAAATGATACACAGCGGAAAGAAACCTTTTACATGCACCGAGTGTAATAAACGTTTTAATCGGTCATCACATCTGAAAAGTCATCAGTTGATACACAGTGGAAAGAAACCTTTTACATGCCCTGAGTGTAATAAAAGTTTTCATCAGTCATCACAACTGAAAAGACATCATATGATACACAGCGGAAAGAAACCTTTTACATGCACCGAGTGTAGTAAAAGTTTTAATCGGTCATCAAATCTGAAAAGTCATCAGTTGATACACAGCGGAAAGAAACCTTTTACATGCACCGAGTGTAATAAAAGTTTTAATCAGTCGTCATATCTGAAAAGGCATCAATTGATACACAGCAGAAAGAAACCTTTTACATGCACCGAGTGTAATAAAAGTTTTAATCAGTCGTCATATCTGAAAAGTCATCAATTGATACACAGTGGAAAGAAACCTTTTACATGCCCTGAGTGTAATAAAAGTTTTCATCAGTCATCACAACTGAAAAGTCATCAATTGATGCACAGCGGAAAGAAACCTTTTACATGCACTGAGTGTAATAAAAGTTTTAATCGGTCATCACAACTGAAAAGACATCATATGATACACAGCAGAAAGAAACCTTTTACATGCACCAAGTGTAGTAAAAGTTTTAATCGGTCATCAAATCTGAAAAGTCATCAGTTGATACACAGCGGAAAGAAACCTTTTACATGCACCGAGTGTAATAAAAGTTTTAATCAGTCGTCATATCTGAAAAGGCATCAATTGATACACAGCGGAAAGAAACCTTTTACATGCACCGAGTGTAATAAAAGTTTTAATCAGTCGTCATATCTGAAAAGTCATCAATTGATACACAGCGAAAAGAAACCTTTCACCAAACAGCAATGAGTAACTCACCTCAAAATGGGCACACCAACATGCAACATCAATCCCTTCAACACCTACCCACACAACAAAGCAAAAAACTCCTGGACAGACAGCAAATGTACAGAAGAACGTTCATCCAACAAATGTATGCCATTATACTAATTCTTACCCTATACTCTTACCAAACGAATGCATATTACTACACTACCTACTTCACAGCCTTACAAGTTCCCCCAATATATATATCATACCTCCCTACCATACACCAACTTATATACACATCGGCTTACCACAAACCGAACAGCAAGAAACCTACCAGAGACATTCAAACAGAGCAACGGTCACAAACAGCCATACATCATAGACACCCCACATACCACCCAAATAAACATAGGCCTGATAAATGCATGCTCCATATTTTATTTATTTAACAAACGATTATATACATATATAAATAAACGCATATGCAACAAAACAATCACTATTAAAGATTACATCCATGAAAACAATATTGACATCCTATGCATTACTGAATCATGGCTCAAGAAAACAGACCAAATAATACTGAACCAAATAGCACCACCAGCATTCACAGCATACAACTGCCCCAGAATCCACAAAGGAGGAGGTGGAGTACTTTTCATTGCCCAACAGACTTGAGGCTCAAGACATCAACCTCCAAAAGTTCCGAGCAATGCAAATTCATCAACACTAAAAACAAACACCTATCCATCTGCCTGATATACCGACCCCCCAATGCGCTTACAGAGGACACATTAAGCATCCTGGAGATGATATATGCAGCTAACTCACCACACAAGATGCTCATCGTACAAGGAGACCTAAACCTCACATCTGCCACAAAAACATCTGAAATCATCTTTCACAAAGCAATGGAATCCATCCAACTCAAAGAAGTCTTATCAGGCCCATCCCATCACTCTGGCTCTACATCAGAATGCATATTCGTACCAACCAACACCCTAGAACAAGGTTTCATGACAACACCTAAACCTACACCAATACCATGGTCAGATCACCATGCCATATCATTTGCACTCCAACAGAATACCCAACAGACAGCACGGAAAACAGAACAACCAATCAGATACTTCAAAGCATTTAACAAAGAGCATTTCCTGAAAGACACCGTACAACACCTACTCCAAGACTTCACTGACCTGGACAATGTCATCACAGCATAGAATACCACCATCTTTGCGGCATCACAACCCACACCTCGAATGAATTCAAATCACAACAAAAATAGGCCAAGATCTACACCATGGTACTCTAACACAATAAGAGAATACAAAAAGAATTACGACAACTGGAACGTTGCTGGAGACGTAACAAATCAGAAACTATATTGAAACTATACCAAGAGATGCAAAAAGGCTACAATAACCTAATAAATAAACATAAACAAGAATACCACACAAACCTTGTACTAAAAGCCTGCAATAAATCCAAAGAACTCTTCAGCATCGTTCGTACCCTAACAAATGACCCAACCACGAAAGACGAAAACAAGATAATCAGCAAAGGATTGTGGGTGTATCTAATAGCCAAGAACAGTACCACCACATCTCATAAGAACATCTATCCTATAGACACATCAACTACAGATGGCTCCACAACTACCAATCAATGGAAGAACTTCAGCATTCCATCAACTAAAAAAATAGAACAAATTATCATTGCTCTAAATACCACCACTTCTCTATTGGACCCCTGCCCAGTGTCTTGGATCAAATCCACCAAAGAAGATTTTAACACATACATCCAAAAGGTAGTGAGTACTTCCCTCTCTCAGGGCTACATGCCAAAAGCACTCAATCTACTATCCGACCCATCCCTAAAACCACCTCCAACAGTACAGACCCTTCAAACTACCACTCAATATCCAGCCTCCCATTCCTGGCTAAAATAACAGAAAAATTGTACAGAGACAGCTCCAAGATCATATTGACAAATTTGCACCACTAGATCCCCACCAGCATGGATTCCATCCAAAACATGGTGAGACACTCCTCATACAACTATTTGTAGAAATGGACAAGTAAAAGGGATACCAGAATCTCCAATATGTAATTGAAGATGGATGAATTTCTTGATACAGAATGTGTTTAGAAGTTTGGCTTTTCACTTACTTCCTCTTAAATAGAATAGGATGTCATGATCATGAGTTCTGTGTAACCGTCTTTAAAATAGTCTGGAACATTGTTAACGCAAGCATAAAGGGTAAACATAGGCTATGAACTGTGCAACCATAGTTCATTGTACAGTGCTGACACAACATAATTTTTGCAACTTTGCAATTATAAATAATTTTGTCATAATCAAGTACATTTCATCTAATACACTGTAATCAGATCTTACTCTGTATAAAGAACTTTGGTGACACCTTGTGTTATTTCACGGTTATAATAAATGACTGTTACTTCCCCTTTTTCTTTAATAAAAGGAGCTTTTCAGGAGGAAGAATTTGAATTCTGCAGGCGTGGAACTATGCATGTCCATAGACCGTCTGTGGTTTTCCCTCTGAGCTCAAAGAAAATAGCACTTTGTGTGTGATTGTATTCTGTGTTACTCTCTGCCTGTTTGTCACTGCTTGAGGGACCAGAGACCGAAAGAGCTGTGGTATTGAGGCCAGATCACGGGGTTTTCTTCACTATTCAATAACATAATCAAAGGAATAGACAAAATAAAACAGGGCTTCTTATTAAAATGTATCGATATATCAGCAGCATTTGACACAGTTTCCCATCACATCCTATGGAAACGCCTAATGGAGACTGGACTACAAAATACCACCATTAAATGGTTTCAATCATACCTTTATGACAGACAGCAGAAAGTAAAATCTGGTAACCTCACCTCAAAACCCTTCAAGACTACTCAAGGAGCTCCCCAAGGCTCATCACTATCTGCTCTTCTCTTCAACATTTACATTCAGCTAGCTAGCCAGTTTCAGTTCTTCCGCCTTGCCAGTAGACGGTTCTCTACTCTCCATCTGAAATTTGCACTTTAGAAACTATTAAAACAACAAGAAGAATAAGTCTCACCTTGCTTTATGTATGTATACAAACTGCAGTAATGCTTGTTTCTGGATCTGTTCCAGCATTCTCTTTCTCTCTAGGAGCATCACCAAGAGCTGTCCCTCATGAGCTGCGAACAAGAGATCAGATCAGCAGCTGCTCAATTGTGAATTCCAGATACCTCTACAGTAACTGTCGTCGCTCCGGATGTGCCTCGGGGCCTCCATCCTCAGCCGCAGGCTCCCAGTTGCCGATGCAGCTCACGCGATTCAGGACTTCTGACGGTTCTGGCCTCCTTGGCCGCAGCCTTCATCGAGCAGGCGGATGCCGCAGATCGAGGCTTTGAGCCCTGGACTTGGGAAGCCGCTACACAGAGGCCCTGCGCTCAGGACTGGCCCTTTCTGAGAGGCTCGGCAGCCCAGGACGTACCTACGGGCCTCCGTCCCCGGCCAGCTGCAGCTCGGCGTGCCCTTCCTCTACCCTGCTCCGTCTCACGTGGGGACCATGGAGGCGGCCATCTTGCTTTGACCATGCGGCCCTGCAAGTCGCCGCCCCCTCTGCTGAGGCTCAACTCCATTGGCCGGTTTGATCTGCCTGCGACGCCATGTTGTCTCTGTCCCCGGTCAACCTTGCTCCTCCGAGCCTCGTCTTCAGGATCGAATTGCCAGCCCCCACGGCGCCTTGGCTGTAGCCACGCATACGGATGGCGCTGCTAACAGCCAGCACCCCGGTGTCCGTGCTGACAATGCCTCTGTGCCGACGTGGGAACCAGCCCCACAGCGCCATTGCCTGGAACAGCCCAGACCCACGGCGCCAGTAGCTGGAACAGCCCAGACCCACAGCGCCATTGGCTGGAACAGCCCCTCCGCGCCAGTGGATATCGCCGCAGCAGTCAATGTCCCTGCGCCAGAATAGCAACAAGGGATGAGGGGGAGCAACTCCGAGAGGCTGAGACTCTCCGCCCGGCATCGATCCCTCACCAGTGCCAATCCCTCCCAGTAGCCAAGCAAAAGGTTGAGCTCACTGCTGTCCCTGCCTGGCCTCCAGCCCTTGTTACTCCATGGACAAGCAGAGATTTAGGGCAAAATGTGCCGGGGAGGAAATGCAGTGCGCTGTATGGTGCGGCCCCTCCTCGCACGGCCCCGTGCCTTCCCAATAGACAGGTGACCTCCGCTTCGGAGTTCAGCTTTCCAGTCTTGAGAGTTTCACGCTGGACTCTCGTGATCGTGCTCGTGTTTCGTGGGTCGGCTCTGGCACCAGCCCTCCTCCCAAAGTGTTAATTTGATGTGCTCTACGCTGAGTTCCCCCCATGCATGGAAGTGTAATCTGATCCCAGTAAGAAGTCAGAACTTTGCATCCACGTGCTATGGTGCAAAACCCGGAGCAGGTGGGACGGTCTGGCTGAGCTGATGCAGCTACACTCCACCCTACTGTAACAGTTCCTTGTCCCACCTCTGGGGTTTGGGTGCTCGACAGGGCGCTGGTAGTGCTCTGCCAAGTCTCTCTCCAGATACCCCATGCTGAGGAGGCGAAGCACAGCAGTCACTGACCGCTGAGTTCCGTATGCTTACCGGAGTGTTACCAGCCTCTTGCGGCTCTTTGCACGTAAGTCCTATGCTTCTCTCTCCCACCCTGGTATTGTGACCAGCGTGTTACTCCAGTGGTCACAGTGTGGTGCAGTACACACAGACAGTGTGTTCAGGATCATAAGGTCACAGGTTTAAGTCCCAGCTGTGGCTCCTGCCAACCCAGTCACCATATGCTTGGCTACCTATATGTTAGCGGCGATAAGAAGCTGCGAGAACAGAAATTGCTTGCCCATTCAGAAACTGAGATGAAAAGCCAGCTAGGTAGGATCTCCTGCCTTCTTCCTGTAATTTTCCGGTCAGAGAGATCCATTGCGTAGGAGAGGCCAGATCGGAAATCGCATTAATGAACGAGTTCGCTCTCCCTTTCTGCCTTCATCCCAAAGTCGTCTTAAAGTGGGTTAAGACATCATCTCTTTTGGCGTTGTACTGGTCGATCTTTTCCTTGGTGCGTGTTGCTCACTTGCAGCTTGCGCTGGTCGTTGACCTTTAGCAACCTTTGTCCTCTGTTAGCAGTGAGTCCAGAGGCTGTTCCTGATGTTCATTCGGGCATCCCGAAAAGCACGTTTCCACGGGAGATCTGAGTAGTACCGCCAGCTGGGTCTGCCCTCCACCCAGATCGGTTTGTACATGGGTACCTCCTGCCCAGAGTGCTAATTAGTTAATTGTCCTTTGCAACGAAACCCACATTCCACTCAATCCTCGGTTTCAATTCGAAAACTCATCTAGGCAGACCTGCTCCCCCAACCCACATCTTGTGAGGAGAGGTGTAGCACAATGGTTATACATTGACTGCTGAACCAGGAGTCATGAGTTTGATTCCCCAGTGGGGTTACTAGTAAGGCTGTCTGAGGTATCACCCTTAGAACGATCCTGAGGAGCAGCAGCAGCAGCAGCAAATACACTTACTGGAAATCCTGCGATCCGAGGAAGTGGCAATGGCGCAGTGCCAGAGAGCTTGCAGGCCCCCTCTTGAGTTCACTACCGCTCCTACTCGAGAATGGATCACCGCTTGTCCTCGGCCTAATGTAATCACAGACAGTGGCAGGGGGTCTTCGTCTTCCCCTACCTGGATCACTGGTAATGGCCAGCACAGCCGCCAAAGCACAACAAGCGACAGGACACTTTGGGTTCTTAGTCAACTACCCAAGGTCTCATCTCCAGCCAACCCAAAACATGGAGTTCGTAAAGGGCAGCTGGGCACCATCAAGGCCGAGGCTTTCTTATATGGGACAGAGTCCTGCCCTCCAGAAGCGCTTGCAGAGTGCGCTCCAGGCGCTTGCAGAGTGCACTGCCGCCCAGCATCTGCCCAGCAAATGCTCTTTCTACTGGGACATATGGCATCAATGGTGTACATCACCCCGAACGTCTTCCTATGCGGGTAGTCCAGTGGGCGCTCTGCTCTCAGTGGTCCCAGACCATAGGGTCCCTGCTAGACAGGGTGATTGTCACCAGTCCCCTAGCCTACAACAACAACAGCAACAGCACTCGGCTTGCACCGACACCCTCCTGCATCTACGGGCTGGGACGCCCTTCCAGACCCCTACACCGTAGGGGACCCTCGCAACGGGTGCCTACACATTGGTGGGGGGGCCCATTGTGGTGACCTCAGCACTCAGGACAGTTGGGTGCCAGCGAAGAACATCCAGCAAATTAACCTCCTAGAGCTCCAGGCTATGGCTCAAGTCCTCCGGGCTGCTTTCCACCACCTGCTTCCCTTGCAGAAGGGAATCCTGCACTACACAGGCCCCACCAGCGAAATCTGTGGCCCTGAACGCAAGAGTCCTATGGCACCGAACCCAGGTCACTATGGCCCTTACTGCAAGGTGACAGAGCCCTGCGACACTAGACCCAGTTTTCTGTGGGCATGAGTGCAAGGTGGTGAGGTCGAGGCCGGTCATGGGATCACCATTGCATAAAAGATCACATATCCAATACCTGACTACAGGTCTGATTTATTTATTTATTTTAATTCTCTTATATACCGCACTATTCTGCATCAGTGTGGTTTGCATTGAACAAACTGAAATTACATTGAACAGGGCATTATAACTTGGAGATAACTATTTAAGGGAACATGGGCTATGGAGGGTTAAGTGGCTTGCCCAAGACCACAAGGAGCACCTGTGGGACTAGAAACCCCAGTCCTTCCAGCCCAAGGTTGCTGTCCTTTAGTGGGATTTGAACCCCTGACCTTCCGGCCTGAAGCACCTTGCCCCAACCACTAGGCCACTCCTCCACTCCATTGGGGATGCAAGCACATGGCCAGAGTACAGCTATGACTCTGCACTCTAGGGCCACGCACACACATAGTCAGCAAGGCAGCCGTAGTCTCACTCCTTCACAGAAGGGAACAGGTTCCCTCTTCTCTACAAGAAGGACTCAAAACCCATCCATCCAGGCGGGCCCCCGACTCGACTGCAAGAGTGGAGGAGTAGCCTAGTAGTTAAGAGACCAAGGTCCAATTCCCACTAATACACTTGGGGACTTGGACATTTCACATGACCCTCCTTTACTAACCTGCAGGTAGGAACTCACAACCCTTGGCCATCAGAACTCCTCTCCCATCGGTGGGCTGACCACAAAGTGCCCTGCCCACCTTGCGGAGAGCAGGAAGGGCAACTGTTTCAAACAGTCAGAGCCAGGCCATCCGCACCAGCGCATTTTGTTTTTTCCCTAACTTATGGCCCTAGGACCCCGGTGCCATCTTGCCCCTGAGACGGGGAGGACTGAGCCTGGCTGAGTTAGGTAGTTGTGATGGCAGCTGGAGTTATGCACCTCCGGATAAGGACAATAAGCTCCTTGATGATGTTTCGAAGCGAGTTTATCAAGGGGCCATGCTGAATGCCAGGATTGCGGTGCACCAGTCTTGTCTTCCGCCATCTCCGCTCTACCTGTCCATCAGCTCCTCCGGGACAAACTCACAAAGATGTGGCAGACACCAGCATCCAGCCACTCCTGCCCATGCAAATTGGACTTTAAGTATGTCGTTAAACCCATGCCTGGATTTGACAAGCAACAACTACCATGGCAACACGGTGGTGCAGTGCACACAGGCAGTGTGTTCAGGAGCAGAAGGTCACAGGTTCAAGTCCCAGCTGTGGCTCCTGCCACCAATTCATCGTTGTTGAATCTGCCCTTCATTCTCTCTCCTGCAAGGCTTACACAAGCCTCTGGAACCAAACAGGGCGGTCATGCTTACGCAAGCCTCTGGAGCTCTTGCCCAGGATCAGTAAGGGGACCCAACTCATCCTTCAATAAACCTGGCCAACTGGTCATGACGTCCCCCACTGCTAGAAATTCTGCATGCTCCACCATAGGATGGAATGGCCATGGGCACACGCAGAGGCTCAAACCATGCCAAGGGCAAGCACAGGACTATAGCTGTGCCAAAAGATCCATCAACAGCCTGTCAAGGATGCAGGGACACCTGCAAAAGTGGCATCCCACATGGACAAACATGTCACCTAGCAGTCTTAGGGTCTAGGCTGCTACCTCCAGCCCGGACACTCCTAACCAAGTCATGAACTTAGTCATGTCTCATGCTCGGGGCGGTGTCAATACTCTAATTGAATCACTCTGACAGTACTTAACTCTGGTAGTACTGTAGAGATTGCTGCTGGTCCTAGCCTGGCCCACAGCGACCTCCTCACTGCTGTAGCTGCATCAAGGCGCCAGTCTCGTGCCACTCTTGCCGCGCTTCCAGCATTGATACCATGGTTATCCCCGCTCACAGTGGCTTTCCTAACCAGGGCTCCACACATCAAACAGTAAGGATTTGAGGGTTTCTTTGTTTGTTTTATTTTATTACATTGCTAGCTCTCTGACTGGGAGCTCTTAAAATGGTTTTATATGAGGAGATCACGTGATGTGGTAAGCCTGGGTGGATGCTGATCGCCTGGGCTCCGGACCCCTACCTCCCGTACCGACCTTTTAGTACCGTTTGGTGAGCCGAGAGACAACAAAATCTGTCCTCCAGTGGTGCAGTACGCCGAGAAGTTCTTTTTGGCAAAAGAAACCGGTGCCTCTAACTATGGCCTCGACGGTAAAATCAACACGGCGGGAGAGAGAACGAGCCGTGGGCTCACAAAAGATGGCCGACCCGCCCTCGCCCAGTGGCCCTTCTCCGGCGTTAGCCTCAGTTGAGGAGATCTCGGCGGCCGTATCAGGGGCCTTATCGGGGCAGTTTGATGCCCTTCATGGCAAAATGGACCAACTACAGAACTCCGTGGACGGTCTGGGCCAAAGAATGCAAGTAGCAGAGGATCGCATTGCACACGCCGAAGATGAGGTGGATACTTTAAAGTGGGAGCTGGGCAGTGTGCAGGCAGCGCTCCAGAGACAGGAGGCTAAACTCGACGACATCGAAAACCGCTCAAGGCGGAATAATTTGCGATTTCTAGGCATTAATGAGCAGATCCTGGATAAGGATCTTAAGGCCTTTGTGGAGACCCTATCCGCTAATCTATTGCCCGGATCGGAGGAGCAGGGACAGATCCAGTTGGAGCGGGTCCATCGGGTCGGAGCTCGGCTGGTGAACGAGCGTCGCCCCAGGATTGTTCTGGCCAAATATTTACAGTACCCGCAAAAAGAGGCCGTTTTGTGAGCAGCAAAAAATTCGGGTACCATCGAACATGATGGGATGAGGATCCACATCGCTCAAGACTACTCCGTGGCGTTGAGCCAAAGACGCAAGGCATATGCACCTCTATGCCAGAAATTGATCGCGGCTCAAATTCGCTTCACGGTACAATACCCTGCTCGTCTCCATGTCATAAAAAATGGAGTGCACCAGGTCTTCGCCTCTACAACTGAAGCAACTCCCTATGTTGAGGAGCTGACCCGGGGTGAAGGCTCATCTTCGGAGCACTGAGATGTTATTCTGCATGGGCCCGGTGGTGAGTAGCCCCATCTTGTGACAACTATGCTGCCGAAGGGCCTGGCGGAGTTATATGCCGGCGACCCACAACTGACCGCTACTACGCTACCCCCCTGTGCAAGCGATAGAACCTTCAGCGACGAC
Source organism: Ichthyophis bannanicus (assembly GCA_033557465.1). NCBI lineage: Eukaryota > Metazoa > Chordata > Amphibia > Gymnophiona > Ichthyophiidae > Ichthyophis > Ichthyophis bannanicus. The sequence continues at coordinate 741,908,109 of CM066032.1, read as the reverse complement.
GGGGAGTGCGGGGGCAGTGCCTCGTGTTCCCACAGGGGCGATTTTGCTGGCTGCTAAACCGGCTCGAGACATTTCCTTGGCGGCTGCTTGCGGGGGGCCTGCTCTATTCGTGCCATGGAGAGTATTGGAGGCCTACTCCTATTACAACGCAGAGAGCAGCAACATGATACAGGTGCGGTCTCCCAGACCTGAGCCCAGGGCGTTCTCATTCCCTATGCCCCTTATTGAGGGGGAGGACGCTTTATATTACTGCGGGTTCATCGTCCATGTTCCAGCCGACCCTACCAGCCGAAGGGCTATGCCGGAGATGAGCTCCTGCGCCTCCATACCTCTGCACCCTGATGTGCCCCGTTGTGGAGCAGAGGCACTTGACGAGGTAGCCCTTCCCGGAGGATAGTAGCTGTAGCTGTCATGGACGTTTTGGACATTGGGGGGGGGGAGGGGGGGAGGGGATGTCTATGAGGTCTGCCTGGCTATGCTTTATGATATTTGGCTCTCTGTTTAGGATTACCTACAGGGCTGTTAACGTTAGTCTCGTTCTAGAAACAGAGAGGGTAGGAGTTGGGGTGGGAAGGCAAGTAGGTAGTAGTGTGAAGGTATGGAAGAGGGGGAGGGGGAGGATGGGATATGGATGCCTGGAGGTGGATGTTTGTGTGTGCGTGAGATGGGGGGGAATAGTGGAGAGGGGGGAGGGGGTCCGGGGCACATCAAACGTGACTCCTAAGAGAGGGGGAAATGAGGGTATGGAGAGGAAGGTTAGAGATAGGGGAGGAGAGGGGGGGACGGGGGGGAGGGGAGGGGAGAGGATGGAGGGGGGTGGGTGTGGGGAGGGGGGGAGGGGAGCGAATGGGAAATGGGAGACCTGTGCCCAGGATTTGTGGATTTATCGTGTGTAGTGCCAAATATGTGTATATACGGGGGAGCCCCAGGCTGGGGGGGCGACCCCTTGGGAACTAATCAAATGCTTCCAGAACCAGTTTTCTTATGGTATGTCTCTTAAGATAATCTCCTGGAATGTTTGTGGCCTGGGGAGTCCGGTCAAACGGGCCAAGGTTTTGCAGGCCCTGGCTAGGCAGAAGGCGGACATAGCCATGCTTCAGGAAACCCACCAGACTGCGGAGGAACACCGTAAACTTTGACGGGATTGGGTAGGTCAAGTATGGGGAGCCCTGGCTCTCGGGAAAAAGGGGGGTGTGGTGCTTTTGATACACAAGCGTATAAGGCTGGAGGTGGTGGGGGACGTCGTGGTGGACCCTTCGGGTAGATTTGTGCTTTTGCAAGGTGTCCTAGAGGGGAAACCGGTTATTTTGGGTAACTTATACTGCCCTAACGTTCTAGACCTGACTCTCTACTCTCGGTTTGCTTCTAAAATCGAGGCAATGCCGGAGCTCCCCCTGATCGTTGGGGGAGACCTTAACGGGGTGTTGGATGTAGCCCTAGATACGTCTAAAGGGGGGGAGTCCCGGGATAGAGCACTGACATCTAGGGCGTTGGGCCGGCTATGTTCCCGATTGGGGCTAGTGGACCCATGGCGATTATTACACCCGACTGACAGGGACTATACACACCAATCTCGGGCACATGGTACCAGTGCACGTATAGACTACCTTCTGACCTCCACGGGGTTGTTCGCTAAGATAGCGGATGCACAGATTGGGCCTGTGGAGATTTCAGACCATGCGTTAATTTGGCTAGCGGTCCACTGGAGTGGAGACCCCGCCCGGACATTCCTCTGGCGCTTCCCGCTAGAGTTGTACAGGGATGCACAGTTTCGATCTTTTATCCGGAAATGCTGGCAGGTTTTCGAGGCTGATCACCGCAGCCATCTTGACGATCTGGAGCTGATCTGGGAGACGGCAAAGGTTGTTCTGCGGGGCGACATTATCGGGTACCTGGCACGGAGGCGAAGGGTATGGGCCGAACGTATTATCTGTTTGGAGAAATTGGTGACGAAGCTAAGGCGCCAATGGGCCACCCGCCCGACAGCTGGGCTTAAACGGCAGTTATGGGAGAGCCAAACTGAATTAAATGAACTTTTACATCAAAGGGCTAGGAAGTCAGTGACGTACTACCGCTACCAGTTGTACCGCTATGGGGACAAGCCGGGGAGATTATTGGCTAGGTGTCTCCGGGGACCCCGGGGATCTTAATTGGTACCCGCTCTGCGCGACGACCGGGGGCAACTCCACCGGGAGAACCCGGCGATAGCGAGAATATTTCGTTCTTTTTTTCAGAGACTATACACAGCAGAGCCCCCCGACCACGCGCGGATGGCGGAATATGTCAGGGACTTAGACCTGCCCCGTCTGTCGATGGAACAGCGGGCCCAGTTGGAGCGACCGATAACGGCCGAGGAGCTCCAGGGAGCCATTCTCTCCACTAGTTATTACAAAGCCCCGGGGTCCGATGGGCTCGGGGCAGAATTTTATAAAATTCTCCATGACTTGCTATCTCCGACCTTGGCTGCGGTACATAACCAGAGGGCACAACAAGGATATCTCCGGTGGGGGGCAAATCATGCCCATATTGTTCTCATTCCGAAGCCTGCCAAAGACCCTCTTTCTGCAGCTTCTTACCATCCCATTTCCTTGCTTAACTTCGATCTTAAACTAATGGCAAAAATCTTGGCGGACGGATTGGCGGACGTTTTGGGGGGGCTGGTTCACGGATCCCAAGCAGGGTTTGTTAAGGGACGGTATGCGGTCCGTAACCTCCGCAAAATTATCGCCTCTCTGGAATGGGCCCGATATAAACGCCTGCCTTCCCTGCTCATTAGTTTCGATGCTGAAAAAGCCTTTGATAGGGTGGACTGGCAGTATTTGATGACCCTTCTCCCACACTACGGAATTGGACCCATGTACTGTAATATGGTCGCCAGCTTAGATGCTGCTCCGACCGCAGCGATTCTTTGTAATGGGGTGTTGTCCGAGGAGTTCCCACTGCAGAGGGGAACCCGTCAGGGCTGCCCGCTCTCACCTCTTCTTTTTGTCTTGTCCTTAGATCCCCTTCTGCGTAAAGTGGCGGGATTACGTGAGATAAGGGGGGTCGGAATAGGTGCACATGAGTTCAAGATATCGGCATTCGCGGATGACTTGTTGGTGCATTTGCTTTCACCCAGAGAGTCGCTGACTAACCTCCTTCCATCTTTGGGCAGTTCGCAGGGCTGCGCATTAACCCGGAGAAATCTGTGGCTCTGGACGTGTTGGGGGATCTCTGGGGGGCGTGGCCGGGTGTGTTTCCACTTAGGTGGGCTGACGCCCAATTCCTATACTTAGGGATCATTTTGCCTTGCCATCCCGCACAACTATACGAGTACAATTATAAGCGGATGCTGACTAAGGTGCAGTCTCAGTTGCGGTCCTGGCGGCCTCTCCCCCTATCCCTGGCAGGGCGAATAGCGGCGATTAAGTTGGTAATCTTACCACGGCTTCTTTACTGGCTACAGACCCTTCCGGTCTGGCTCCTCCGACGTGATATTCGGCGTTTCGAAATGGAGTTTCGGGGCTTTATCTGGGGGGGGGGCAAGAGCCCGTATTCCCTATAGTCAATTGGTGGGGAAGGGGAGAGATGGGGGGTGGGGGCTCCCAGACTTAGGAGCTTATGCACTGGCATGCCAAGCGCGGCATCTGGGGGATTGGCTTGGTAACACGGATGTTTATACGCCCCGGGGGTTGGAAGAGGCTTATGTGGCCCCCCACTCTTTACAGGCCCTCTTGCATCTGGAATTTAGCCGATGGCCTACTCATTTGGCAGATAGTGTATTATTGACTCCGGTATGTCGGACTTGGCGGAAGTTGAATGTTTATTGGGGCCGTAATTGGAAAACCTCGACCTGGCTACCCATTCGGGGGAATGCTGAGTTCACTCCCGGTACTGAGGCTGCGTGGTTCCGTGTTTGGGAGGTACAGGGTATCCGGAATCTCGGCCATGTGGTTGATTTACAGGGAAAATCCAAACCTTTTTCGATATTATCCCGGGAGTACGAACTGGGTCCTCACCACTTCTTTGCATATCTGCAGCTGGCCCACTATGTGGCATCCCTGCCCAGGGAAGAGATGCACAGTACTCGCTCGGCTCAGATTATCGAGTTTTTTGGCCTGGATGGGGACGGACAATTATCTATTCGCATCTATCACTCTAAACTGATGCACTTTCGACCACGACCGGATTACCAGCAGGTGGCACTGGGTTGGGGGGCCGAAATGGGACGGGAGATTTCCCAGGATACAATTCTCGTGGCCCTGGAGGGAAGTGCAAATTAAATGCTTGACTAGGGTCTACTTTTCCCCGCGGCGAGCCCTACGGTGCCATTTGACCTTGGATGGTAGCTGTCCGCGGTGTGCGGTGCCGTTGGCAAATTTACTGCACATGTGGTGGAGCTGCCGTAAGATTCATCCCTACTGGCAGAGAATCTCTCTTTTTATGGCATCCTTGCTGGGCCAACCTATCCGTTGGGACGCTGCCCTGGTTACCTTGGACCTCCTCAGCCTTAATTCCCCCAAAGGGAGATGGGAGCGTTGGTTAGTCCGGAAGGCTTGTCTGGTGGGGAAAGGACCTCTTTTGCGCCGGTGGAGGGAAGACCGCCCCCCCTCCTTTTGGGAGTGGCGGAATTCCTTCCATCAGCTCATGCTTATGGAGTGCAGAGCCGCCCGCGGTCATGTGAAGCGCTGGTCCGCCTTCATGCTGCTTTGGGACCCCTACATTCGTGGCCTGAGTCCCCGGGCCCGTAACCTTGTATTGCAACAAGGCTGTTAATTTGTTCCAGGCAGATTTGTGGCACTGAGTCAATATTAAGTAGAACCCTGGGGAGCGGTTCCCTGTAGAACACAGTGGGGGTGCTGAGGAGGGGGGGGGCGGTGGGGGGGAGGAGGGGAGGGAGTGGGGGTTTAAACAATATATAAGAAAACTTTTGTGACCATCACTGAGCTCCTCTCGGGGATAAGAATCCACCCCGGGGAGAGAGTGTATACTATTGTATATGTACTGTTGTTTATTTGGTGGTTCAAATAAAAGATTGAAAAAAAAAATGGTTTTGTATATATTTTTTAAAGCAAGGTTACTTTCATTTTTGCTGTTTTAGGGGAACTTTACTTGAGCACAGTAGGTTGCTGACTCCAGTAACCTCCTCAGGTTTAGAAACTGCTAACACCTAATCAGGAGTTAGTGGGCCTGTTTCCTGAGTGCAGTTGAAGCCTGCATAAAAGGCCCCTGTGCCCTTCCCTTTTGAGGCTTTCCTAACCAGGGCTCCACATCAAACAGTAAGGATTTGAGGGTTTCTTTGTTTTATTTTATTACATTGCTAGCTCTCTGACTGGGAGCTCTTAAAAGGGTTTTGTGTATATTTTTTAAAGCAAGGTTACTTTCATTTTTGCTGTTTTAGGGGAACTTTACTTGAGCACAGTAGGTTGCTGACTCCAGTAACCTCCTCAGGTTTAGAAACTGCTAACACCTAATCAGGTGTTAGTTTCCTCCCTACCCACCCCGACTCCCACCCACCCCTAGTGAGCAGTCTTGCTTTATAGGGCACCTCCCCCTTTAACAAATCACAGTGAATTGGACCAACACATTTGTATATAATTAAAGAGTTTTAACTGCTTTTTCTCTGAAAGGACAGCTGCGAAACCGGCTGGTACTTGGTAGATCTCTCTCTTTTGCTCTAACAGATACCTAAGCTCCACGAAAAGAACAATGGCTGGGAAAAATCGTATTGCTAAAGCTGTTGCCCCCGTTACAGCTTCTGCCTCGGTCTAGACAGAGGTCCTAATGCCAGTTGAAGGACCGGTTCCATGTGCAGGGTGCCTGCATGCTGAAGCTCTGAGGAAACAGGTGGAGGAACTCAGAGAGGAGGTGGCGAGGCTGAGGAGCATTCAAGTCAGTGAGAAGTACATTGATGAGATGCTTCTTGCAGCAACCAGGCTCTCCAGCACAGGAGAAGATGGGTGCCAACAGAATGTTGATGGTTGGACACAAGTCACCAGGGCCTGCAAAATCACCAATCCAACTTCTCCAGCCCTTGAATTGAAGAACCATTATGCAGCCCTGGAAGTGGAGGAGGTGAAAGCACCCCTGGAAAGGGAAGAACCAGAGTTCAAGTACCCCAAAGTTGCGGAATCAGTGACCAGAAGGAAACGAAGGGTAGTGGTGGTTGGAGACTCTCTTCTGAGGGGTACTGAGGCGTCCATCTGCCGACCAGACTTGATGTCCAGAGAAGTATGCTGTCTGCCTGGTGCCAAAATCCAAGATGTTACGGAGAGTTTGCCGAGACTCATCAAGCCCACTGACTATTACCCAATGTTGCTAATCCATGTTGGAACAAATGATACTGCCAGGTATACCTCGGAACGTATCAAAAGTGACTTCATGGCTCTGGGACAGAGGGTGAAGCAGTTAGGTGCACAGGTGGTGTTCTCTTCAATCCTCCCTGTTGAGGGTAAAGGCCAAGGCAGAGAGGCTCGCATCCTGGAGATGAATGCATGGCTGCATGGATGGTGTTATCGAGAGCGTTTTGGTTTCCTAGACCATGGGATGCTGTTCCAAGGGTTGCAAAGCAGAGATGGCATCCATCTGTCCAAGAGAGGTCAACGCATCTTTGGTAGTAGACTGGCTAATCTACTGAAGAGGGCTTTAAACTAGATTCGTTGGGGATGGGTGAAGAAAGCCCCCAGGTAAGTGAAAGCCCCCAGGTAGGTGATACATTAAATACCTTTATGGAAATGGGTAACAGGGGTAACATATGGAAAGCAGTGTGTATTAATGCCCGTAGCATGGGAAATAAGATCCCTGAATTTGAAGCTTTGGTGGGAGTGGCTGATTTGGATTTAGTGGCAGTTACAGAAACATGGTTCACAGAAAACCATGACTGGGATGTAACTATACCTGGCTATACTTTATTCAGAAAGGACAGGGTAGGAAGAAGGGGAGGAGGAGTGGCACTATATGTAAAAACTACTATTAAAGCTTTGGAATTACAGAGCTTAAAAGGGAGAGAGGAGGCATTGTGGGTTAAACTAGAAAGAGGGAAAGAGAAATCTATTTGCATTGGAGTGATATACAGACCACCCTCACAAGAGGAAGAGGTGGACAGAGATATAATTGAAGACATACGCAGCATTGCTAGGAAAGGGGAAGTGCTACTGATAGGAGATTTCAATATGCCAGATGTTGATTGGCACATTCCTGCTGCAGTATCATCTAGAAGTAAGGAGATCCTGGATTCTCTACAGGGAGAACTATTCAGGCAATTGGTAACAGACCCCACACGTGAAGGGGCCATACTGGACTTGGTGCTTACCAATGGTGAAAGTGTTTCTGATGTTGTAGCGGGAGATCATTTTGCATCCAGTGATCACCAGATGGTGTGGTTCAGTATTAGGACTAGGGCTGTTAGAATCCATTCCAAGGTGAGGATCTTAGACTTTAGGAAGACTAACTTTGCGAAGATGGGCCAATACCTCAGGGAGTCGTTAGTGGGATGGGAACAGCTGGGGGATGTCGAAAAACAGTGGGCAAAACTGAAAGGGGGTATTTTAAAGGCAACCAACCTTTTTGTTAAAATGGTAAATAAAGGCGAAAGGAACAGGAGCCCGCTATGGTTTTCGAAGGAAGTAGCTGAAAAAGTGAAGAAAAAGAGGGAGGCCTTCATGAAATACAAAAGATCACAGAGAGAGGAAGACAGGCTTCTGTATTTGGAAAAACTTAGAGAAGCTAGCAAAGTAGTCAAGAAGGCAAAGATTCAAAAGGAGGAGGAAATAGCCAATGCAATAAAATGGGGGGATAAGACATTTTTCAGATATATTAGTGAGAAGAGGAAGGGCAAAAGTGGTATTGTCAGACTCAAGGGTGCAGGGGGGGAATATGTAGAAGCTGATAAGGATAAAGTGGAATTGCTTAACAAATATTTTTGTTCTGTTTTCACAGATGAAGAACCAGGTGCAAGACCTCAGAAAACACCCACAAATAAGAACAGAAGCGAGGGACATCTTGAACAATTTTCAGAAGACTGTGTTCGTGAGAAACTAGCTCAACTTAAAGTAGACAAAGCGATGGGACCGGATGGGATACACCCTAGAATACTGAGGGAACTTGGGGACATTCTAGCAACTCCACTGACTGACCTTTTCAATGCCTCGTTGGAGTCGGGAGTGGTGCCAAAGGACTGGAGAGAGGCTTATGTGGTGCCTTTACACAAAAGCGGAAGTAAGGATTTGGTTGAAAACTACAGGCCGGTTAGTTTAACTTCGGTGGTGAGTAAATTATTGGAAACGCTGCTGAAAGAGAAAATAGTGAGGTTTCTGGAGTCCAGCGGATTACAGGATCTGAGGCAGCATGGATTCACCAGAGGCAGGTCTTGTCAGACAAATCTGATTGATTTCTTTGACTGGGTGACCAGGGAGTTGGACCGAGGGAGAGCTCTAGATGTGGTGTATTTAGATTTCCATAAAGCCTTTGACACTGTTCCTCACAGGCGACTTATAAACAAACTGAGCACCCTAGGGATGGACCCTAAAGTTACTGCTTGGGTTAGAAATGGGTTGGGTGGGAGGCGACAAAGAGTACAAGTAAATGGAGCTTACTCTGAGGAGAAGGATGTTACCAGTGGTGTGCCCCAGGGATCTGTCCTTGGTCCGATTCTTTTTAACATCTTTGTTAGTGATATAGCGGAAGGGCTGTCGGGTAAGGTTTGCCTCTTTGCAGATGATACCACCCAGGATGGTGTAGATAATATGAGGAGGGATCTAGCCTAAGCTTGAAGAATGGTCTAGAATTTGGCAGCTGGGATTTAATGTTAAAAAATGTAAGGTCATGCATTTGGGCTGCAGCAATCCAAGGGAGCAATACAGTATAGGAGGTGAAGTACTTTTGTCCACTAAAGAAGAGCGGGACCTAGGCGTGGTTGTGTCTGATGATCTTAAAGTAGCTAAACAGGTAGAAAAGGCGACGGCAAAAGCTAGAAGGATGCTTGGGTGCATACGGAGAGGAATGGCTAGCAGAAAAAAGGAGGTGATAATGCCTTGTGATGCAGCAGACCAGCAGGGCATAGAAGAAAATGTTTTAAACGTGAAAAAAGACATGCATAAGCTGCAGTATTTGCAGAAGCCTGATAGGGGGAGCAAGAGGGACCTCTGGAAGACTGAGGATCCATGCCCTACAGGGTGTAACCTAAAACCAGCCAGCCTCCAATCCAGGAAGACAGGAACTCCTTTTAAAGGAAGTCAGGAAGACTGGAGACAACACAGGAGACAGCACAAGAGTCAGGAGTACAGGAGACGGGACAGGAAGAGAAGTAAGAGCAGTGAGAGCTCTGGAAGAAGTGCTTGGACAAGCAGAAGTGGCTGTAAAGGCAGAAGTAGCGGTAAAGCCAGAAGCAGCAGAGAAGGCAGCAGAGAAGTTGCAGAGCCTTCAGAAGCCGGAGGAGCGGCAGGAGCTGCAGGAGTGGCAGAAACTGCAGACGCTGGAGAAACTGCAGAAGCTACAGACACTGCTGGAGTGCAGGAAAGAGGTACAGGCCAAAGGAACCTGAAAGGACAGAGAATACAGAAGGGTCCAGGAGATTCAGGTACGCGAAAGCTGCATTGTGATTGCTGTGGGCAGAACCCAAGCCATATTACTGGAGCAAGGCAGAATCTCTCTAGGAGTAGGCCACAAGCCTCATCCCCAGGAAAGAAGCAAGAGTTACAAGGTAGCCCATATTGTATTGGAAACAGCCTTCAGAGGGCTAGCCTATGGAAAGGACAAGAGACAGAAGCTCCCTGTACATGTCCCACTGCTCAAAAGAAAAGGTATGAAAAGTTTTTATTGAATAAGAAACTTTTAAGTAAGCCAGGTTTGCAGGAAGTGCAAGTAAACCCTGAGAAGAGAGAAAGATATTCACACTGTAAAAATGCTCATGGCCGACGCCCCACGCTAAACTCCAGACACTGGGAGGTCATACAGCATTTGGGTGAGAAACCTGACTATAGCTTGTCGGGAACTGTGGACTCTATCTCAGATACGCTGCAGGAGGAACCGATGCAAGTGGAAGAGGTAGAATCCTTTTCAGAGGAAGAAATGGATTGCAGCTATTGCACCACGGGAAGCGTGGAATGCTTGTGTAACAAGTGAGCACTAAAACCTGTGTAAATAGAAACGCTTGTTTTTGTAACCTTTCTGTGAAAAGAACAGTTTTTGTTTTGAACCTGAGTTGTTATTTTTCTAACCTGATGTAAGGACATTTCTGTTGGTGTTTGAAGCCGATCCTTTGAACCTTTGTGCAAACCAAGGGAAATAAAGCCTTATTTTTCCCTACACTCGATGACCTTTTGTTCTCTGGGTATTTTTGGTAATTCAGGACGCTACCAAGGTTATACAACCCTGGGCCCTAGAAAGAAACACCTACCAAACCCAACCTTACTTTTATTTATGTCCGACCTGCCTTGACCACCATTAACCACCAGGGCGGCGTTGTGACATAAAAATGGCGTAGTTTTTGGATGCCGGATCAGAGCCTTCAAACTACCACGGAAGGAAAGAAAAATAAAGCTCCTGAAGTTAAAAGTAAAAAAAACTCAGATTGTTCTGCTGAAAAACCTGGAGTGAAAGCAAGACCCAGAGTGGATCACTTGAAAAACCCGGAGTGGAAGAAGAAAGACCCGGAGTGGAACAGGTGGAATCCGGAGTGGGTTGTGAAAATCCTGGAGGCAGAAAATCCTGTTGCCGGTTTTCGGAGTGGTGAGCTGTGAATGCAACAGCAACTGATGTTCCCAAGCTGAATTCAACACTTACCTCAGGTAAAACGTAATTAAGCCGGGGCAGTGTTGGATGTTAAGGGAAGTTTGAAAAAAAAAAAGGAAAAAAAAAAAAAACTAGTGTTGTGAGAGCCACACTTGGTTTTCGTTTTTCTTCTGTTTGTCTCTCTATACAGGTTCACCATGGAGCCAAAGGAGCTCTGTGCCTGGATGGCGCATCAGTTCGACAAGCAAGCCGAATTCTCCCAGGCGAACCAAGCACAAGCTCTGCGGGCCATGCAGGAACAGCAACTGCCGGTATTGCAGACTATGGAAAACTGGTTAGCATTACAGTGGGAGGCGATGGCAAAGGCGAGCGCTGAAAAGCTGCACGCTGCCGGACCGACTAACCCAGTGAGCGGACAATGGACATGCCACGATCTGATCGTGGGGAAGCTAAGTCCCAATGATAATATTGATGACTTTTTAGATGCGTTCACTAGGATTGCAGGTTCCGCACATTGGCCGCCTGAACAGTGGGCCATTCGACTCGCAGCGTCCCTTACAGGGGAGGCCCTTGCTGCGTATAGGTCGATGCTCCCAGCCCTAGCTAACAGCTATGAGGAGGTAGTCACCGCCATAAGGGATCGGTTAGGCCTTACACCATTGTCCTACAATAAAATGTTTAGAGCCACCACCCTTAGAGCCGATGAAACCCCAAAAGCCTTAGGCCATAGAATACGGTCTGGCGAATAAATGGCTACAGCCAGAAAAGAAAAACATAGACACATTAATGGACGCGATAGTACTTGAGCAGTACATGTCTGCCGTACCAAGTAGGGTACAGAATTTCTTAATTTTGCAGAATTGCTGTACCACGACCGAGGCAATAGCTCTCACGGAGCGCTATTTAGAGGCCGAGAGAGTCACCCAACCTAGGGTAGGGACTCCCAGACTGACACTGGGTATGGAGGCCCAAAGAGTGGAAAGCCCCTCACGGTCCCCATATGGTGTTGTGAAAAGTAATAAGCCTCTAGCAAAAGAGAATGTTAAGAGATGTTTTGCATGTGGGAAAAAGGGGTCATCTGAAAAGTGACTGTTACTCACGTACTGCTCTGGTAGGGGAAGCCCCGAGAACAGTACGCGAGGGTTTCGTATTAAATGTGAAGATTCATGGAGTAGAGGTAAAAGCGCTCCTGGACTCAGGAGCTGACCAAACCATGATTTCGAAGAGGTTATGGTCTGTGATCAGGGATCAGGGATGGTCAGTTCCGGAGTGTCCAGAGGGTAATGTTAAGATAAAGTGTGTCCATGGAGCGGCTACCCGCTACCCTGTGTATAAGCTGTGGGTGAAGGGATTGGGCATTGAGAAAGAGATGTTAGTAGCAGTCGTGCCAAGGCTACCACAAGAATTGGTATTAGGTCGCGATTGGCCACAATTTAGGAAGAGTATGAAGGAGGGTTTAGCCTCTCAGACGGTACTAACTTCCACTTGCATTCGGCATGAGCCTGTTGAGGATCCCAAGCCACAGCGGAATAGCCCCAGGACTACTACGAGTCCTATAATTCCTAGCCCACTTTGGGAAAAACCAAAGAAAACCACCTTAAAAGAACAGGCGGACTCCCCACAGAGGTTCGTGCTAAAATTCTGTAAAACCTCGGAGAAAGCCTATAGTCCTCAACGGGCGTCTGCGCAAGCGGCCGGTTATGACCTCCATAGCGCCGAAGACCAGGTTATCCCAAAGCAAGAGCGTAGGTTAATTACTACGGATCTCCAAATAGAATTACCCCCAGGGTGCTATGGGCGGATAGCACCGCGATCTGGGCTTGCTGCTAAACACAGCATTGATGTGGCCGCCGGGGTAGTCAACCCAGACTACAGGGGTATCTTGAAAATTCTTTTATGCAACTGGTCAAACAAAGACTTCAAGGTCCAAAGAGGGGACCGAATAGCGCAACTGATTTGCGAGCGGGTGGGATTTCCCAACCTGGAAGAGGTCGACATGCTAACGCCAACGAGCCGAGGGACAGGAGGTTTCGGCTCTACGGGGAAGAGGGACCTAGAGGGCTTCATCGCTGTCGGAAGTGAACCCCCAGAGGAGGATCTTGGTCCCCGTATAGAGGAGTGCAGAGAATCCCCTACGCCTAGGACTGGGGAGGAACTCTCCTTGAGGCAAAAGCAGGAACTGACCCAGCTGCTGGAAGGGTACAAGGATGTACTAACTCCTGTGCCAGGAGAAACTGCCCTGGTCGCCCACGAAATACTCACCCCACCGGGAAAATTATTCGGCAACGACCGTATCGATTGCCAGAGGCGAAAAAAAAGGAAGTCATCGAGCAAGTGCAAGAGATGCTGCGCTTGAACATAATAGAAGAATCGCATAGTCCGTGGTGCAGCCCGGTGGTATTAGTACCCAAGCCCGATGGAACTATGCGCTTCTGCATTGACTTCCGACAAGTGAATGCTGTGTCCACGTTCGACGCCTCGGATCGAAGAACTATTAGACCGGCTCGGGCAGGCGAAATTTCTAACAACTTTAGACATGACCAAGGGATATTGTCAAATCCCTTTAACACGTCATGCCAAGCCCAAAACTGCCATTAGCACACCTCTAGGCCTTTTTCAATTCCAGTCTACACGGGGCAGCGGCCACGTGCCAACGTCTGATGGACATCATTCTCCGACCGTACCAGACCTTTGCAATGGCCTACATGGACGATGTAGTAATCCACAGTGCCACCTGGAAAGAACATCTCCATCAAGTAGGAACGGTCTTAGAAGCCATGAGGAAGGCGGGATTGACGCTAAACCCAAAAAAATGCACCTTTGCGGCCAAAGAAGTAAAATACTTGGGCCATCTGGTCAGACGAGACACAGTGCGACCGCTACTTGACAAGGTGGAGAGCGTCAGGAGGTTTCCCGTACCCCAGCACAAGAAACAGCTAAGAGGTTTCCTGGACCTCATCGGTTATTACCGTCGTTTTATACCGCACTTCGCGGAAGAAAGTGCTATATTTACCGAGATGTTGAGAAAGAATGCCCCAAATGTGATACAATGGTCGCCTGAAGCAGACACAGCCTTTCAACATTTAAAGGAGAAATTGTGCCGGGCCCCCATATTGAGAGGTGTGGACTTCCGACAAACATTTCTATTACAGACGGATGCGTCTGAAACAGGATTGGGTGCCGTCCTCTCACAAGTACAGGAAGGTGCAGAACACCCCATCATGTTCCTTAGCAGGGAGCTATCACTTGCTGAAAGGAAATATGCCACAATCGAGAGGGAATGTCTCGCCATTAAGTAGGCCATTGAAGCTCTAAAATTCTACCTGACGGGGAGAAGATTCGTCCTCATTACGGACCATGCCCCGCTAAAATGGTTGCACACCATGAAAAATGAAAACAACCGCTAAACTAGGTGGTACATGGCTTTGCAGCCCTATGATTTTAGAGTGGAGCATCGAGCTGGGAAGCTGCATTTTAACGCAGATGCCATGTCGCGTATTACATGCGTGTAAAAGAAACTTCACCAGCCCGTAATATTTTAAGAAGGGGGATGTGTGATGCAGCAGACCAGCAGGGCATAGAAGAAAATGTTTTAAACGTGAAAAAAGACATGCATAAGCTGCAGTATTTGCAGGAGCCTGATAGGGGGAGCAAGAGGGACCTCTGGAAGACTGAGGATCCACGCCCTACAGGGTGTAACCTAAAACCAGTCAGCCTCCAATCCAGGAAGACAGGAACTCCTTTTAAAAGAGTCAGGAGTACAGGAGACGGGACAGGAAGAGAAGTAAGAGCAGTGAGAGCTCTGGAAGAAGTGCTTGGACAAGCAGAAGTGACTGGAAAGGCAGAAGTAGCGGTTAAAGCCAGAAGCAGCAGAGAAGGCAGCAGAGAAGTTGCAGAGCCTTCAGAAGCCGGAGGAGCGGCAGGAGCTGCAGGAGTGGCAGAAACTGCAGAAGCTACAGACACTGCTGGAGTGCAGGAAAGAGGTACAGGCCAAAGGAATAATGCATGACCAACTCAAGAAATCTATAATAAGACCAGTACTAAAGAACAATAAACTTAACAAAACAGACCCAACATCTTATCGCCCCATCTCCAGCATATCCTTCTTAGCAAAAATCATCGAAAAAGCAGCCCTCATACAACTTCAAGAGCATCTAGATGACCACAATATACTAGACATGCAACAATACGGGTTCAGACGAAACCATGGGGTTGAAACGCTTTTAATAGCACTACTCAATAACCTCCACAAAGGCTTGGAAGACAGGAAGAAAACTTTCTTACTCATCTTCATTGACATCTCCGCCGCCTTTGATACTGTACATCATGGTATCCTACTAAAAAAACTGGAATCAATAGGAATCTCGGGAACCACCCTTAAATGGTTCTCCTCCTATATAACGAACCGAAGTCCACAGGTACAATTCAATGGAGAAAAAGCAGAAGGGTTCACTCAAACGCAAGGCATACCCCAGGGATCAGCCCTCTCGGCTCTACTTTTCAACATCTACATGCAGCCCCTCTGTGACATTTTCAAAAAACATAACATCAACTACCATATCTATGCAGACGATATTATGTTATACACTCAATTAGACACAAATGACCCAAAGTACACCCAGCTTGAATCCTGCCTGTACAAGATGTTAGCATGGCTCCAACAAAACAACATGGCAATTAACCATAAGAAAACGGAAGTAATGTATATATCAAGTAAACCGAACTTTGAACCCCCTCCGACGGTCACCCTCTGCAACAACACATATAACACAAAACACGAGATCAAATACCTGGGTGTCACACTTGACAGCAAACTGCAATTGGAAAAACACCTGCGAAAAACTAACAAAGCCATCTTCCACAAACCCAGAGTCCTGCAGCCCCTGAGGAACTTAATCGAACCCTGTGATTTTCGGACGGTGGCACAAGCACTCATTATGCCGCACTTAGACTACTGTAATGCCATACTACAGGGTCTGCCAAAGAAAACGCTAAATATTTTACAATTGGCCCAAAATGTGGCGGCAAGGATCACCACACGAACAAGAATCACTCAGCGCATCACACCTGTACTGATCGAATTACATTGGCTACCAGTTGCGGCCAGAATACAATACAAAACTTTGGTAACCACATTCAAGCTCATACATGACATAGCACCCTCATTCCTCTCAACACTGGTCAACAAGCAACCAACCAACAGAGACAGGAGAACTATCAACTCTGACACACTACAAGTTCCTAATAATATCAGATCAGTAAAAGCAAGCACCAGCAACAAAGCATTCTCATTCTCAGCCCCGATAACCTGGAATCATCTACCACATGAACTGCGAGCTATAAAAGACATAAATGACTTCAGAAGGAAAATAAAAACCCATCTTTTTAAATGTCACTATAACCTGATGTAAAAAAGTGACACCATGATGCCGACCTGTGTAAATGTGATTATTAGAGAACTGTAAATATGTAAATATTGTAAGCCTAACTTTTGAAGTGTCTAACCCTGCATGCTGTGCCTAACCCTAAATCTATGTATATATGACCCAATTTTCCTGTCCTGATTTGACATCTCCCAAATTGGTAATCAAACCGCTGCTGATCGCTGGAAGTAGCGGTATATAAGTGTAAACTAAATAAATAAATAAAAATAAAGAATACAGAAGGGTCCAGGAGATTCAGGTACGCGAAAGCTGCATTGTGATTGCTGTGGGCAGAACCCAAGCCATATTACTGGAGCAAGGCAGAATCTCTCTAGGAGTAGGCCACAAGCCTCATCCCCAGGAAAGAAGCAAGAGTTACAAGGTAACCCATATTGTATTGGAAACAGCCTTCAGAGGGCTAGCCTATGGAAAGGACAAGAGACAGAAGCTCCCTGTACATGTCCCACTGCTCAAAAGAAAAGGTATGAAAAGTTTTTATTGAATAATGTCAAAAAGTCCTTCTTATTCACCAAGCCTAAACCCAGCCCAGAGCCCTGCTTGGCCTTCTGGGATATGTAGTTCAAGAATCAGTTGTGGCACCGAGGTAAGGCTTCAAAAAGGTTTTATTTCCCCTTCCAAGAGGTTTCTTTTGGGTGAGTCAAACAAAACATGTACATCCCCACTTGGGCAAAAACAAAGCAAGAACAGGAACAAAAATTGCTTACTTTCAGCTTTTAAACCAGTAAATGAAAAAGTACTCAAAACAATTCTTTCCAGCATACAAAGAGCATTTTCTTTGTGGCTTTCAAGCTTTGGCAATTATACTCATTTATCTTAGAGACAACACATTATCTGAGATCGTAAGCGTACAGTCCATGTAATCAGTGCTTACATTATCTCCCTGTAGCTCATATTGCATCTCTTCCGGCTCTTCTGTTATGAATTCATTCCTTGCAGCATGTGGTACATTGCTAAACAGTCTCCCTCTGCTATTCAGGAAGTCTCTTTCCTTCTGGGTGAGAATGCTAGCTAAGCTGCTACCGTATTCCTTGGAGTGTCTTTCCTGGGAGCTTCTCAAATGTGGTGGGAGATAGAGAGAATTCTTATTTTTACTTTTCCCTCTATTAGAAACATTAGGGTTACCTTGAACAGTCTTTGCCTCCAGCTATGCTCAGCTGCTATCGACGCTGGGATAAAATTATGTAAAAACTTCTCCTGGCTCCTGTCTTTAAAACCTCTCCTGGATACAGGCTTATGCTCAGGTATAAAAGCTTTACTATTTTTCTGCCAGTTGTTTGTATAAAAACTTTCTTCTGGCTTCCTCCAGCTAACTTCACCATTAAATGTTTGGTTACCTTTTTGATAGCTTCTGCTGGGCTTTGACGCGCTCAGAGTTCTGCTCTCAGCTCCCTTCCAATTAGAGTTTCTCCATTTATATCTCTGGCTTTCAGCCTCACAGCTGCCTGTTCCCGTGCTCCAACCGGGTTCTATTTCACTCCTGCTGTGTCCTGCGTGTATCTTCTCTCTCTCACCTTCACTCTCACTCTTACTTTCACTCCTGCTCCCATGCTCATTCCATCTGTTGCTTGGATTCTCAAGCTGGCTCTGTCTCTCAAACAGGCTCTCTCCACACTGGCTCTCAAACCAGCTCTGTCCAGACTGACTCTCTGGCCCACGCTGTCTCTCTCCAACCCCACGTTGGCTCTCTCTAACCCCACGTGCACTGAGCTTTTCTATGTGCGTGTCAGCTCCACCCACACCCAGCTGGCTTCCATTAGCTCCTAATCTCTTAGCCTTTTTGCTGTTTGGGCGTGTTTCCCTTGCACGTGAGTTGTTTTGTTTAGGTTGCCAATGGCAACATCCTATCTTGTGTTCCTCTGAACTGTCATGATCAGTCTCACTGGCTGCATTATCGCTTGTTTCCATGGGCACTGCTGCATCTGCCCTGTGACAATAAGAAACTTTTAAGTAAGCCAGGTTTGCAGGAAGTGCAAGTAAACCCTGAGAAGAGAGAAAGATATTCACACTGTAAAAATGCTCATGGCCGACGCCCCACGCTAAACTCCAGACACTGGGAGGTCATACAGCATTTGGGTGAGAAACCTGACTATAGCTTGTCGGGAACTGTGGACTCTATCTCAGATACGCTGCAGGAGGAACCGATGCAAGTGGAAGAGGTAGAATCCTTTTCAGAGGAAGAAATGGATTGCAGCTATTGCACCACGGGAAGCGTGGAATGCTTGTGTAACAAGTGAGCACTAAAACCTGTGTAAATAGAAACGCTTGTTTTTGTAACCTTTCTGTGAAAAGAACAGTTTTTGTTTTGAACCTGAGTTGTTATTTTTCTAACCTGATGTAAGGACATTTCTGTTGGTGTTTGAAGCCGATCCTTTGAACCTTTGTGCAAACCAAGGGAAATAAAGCCTTATTTTTCCCTACACTCGATGACCTTTTGTTCTCTGGGTATTTTTGGTAATTCAGGACGCTACCAAGGTTATACAACCCTGGGCCCTAGAAAGAAACACCTACCAAACCCAACCTTACTTTTATTTATGTCCGACCTGCCTTGACCACCATTAACCACCAGGGCGGCATTGTGACAGCCTCTGTATAAGTCTTTGGTGCGACCTCATTTGGAGTATAGTATGCAATTCTGGAGACCGCACCTTCA
This sequence comes from Ichthyophis bannanicus, assembly GCA_033557465.1. Classification (NCBI taxonomy): domain Eukaryota; kingdom Metazoa; phylum Chordata; class Amphibia; order Gymnophiona; family Ichthyophiidae; genus Ichthyophis; species Ichthyophis bannanicus. The sequence continues at coordinate 741,889,305 of CM066032.1, read as the reverse complement.
AAAGGATGTGAACAGGATGGAGTCGGTGCAGAGGGTGGCTACTAAAATGATTAGTGGGCTTCATTATAAAGCATATGAGGACAGACCTAAGGATCTTAATATGTACACCTTAGTGGAAAGGCAGGATAGAGGTGATATGATTGAGATGTTTAAATACCTCCGTGGCATAAATGTTCAGGGAGAGAGCCTCTTTCAATTGAAAGCAAGTTCTGCTACGAGGGGACATGGGATGAGGGTGAAGGGAGATAGATTCCGGAGTGATATGCGGAAATATTTCTTTACGGAAAGAGTAGTGGATCCATGGAATAGTCTCCCAGTGGAGGTGGTAGAGATGAGGACAGTAACTGAATTCAAAAAAGCATGGGACCAACACAGAGGATCTCTAAAGGTAAAAAGTGGACTGTTGTAGTTGTTATGGAAGGACAGACTAGATAGGCCATGTGGTCTTTTTCTGTCATCATGTTTCTATGTTTCTATTTGGGGGCGCCCTCTGCTGCTGCATCTCTGCCATTAGACCTTCTCGGCAGCTGCCCATTGAGACCATAGAGTCTAGCATAGACCCTCACAACCAAGTGGGACTGCACGTCCACACGCTCAGTATTGCTACAAGCTCACTTCTAATGGGCGCACACCCATTAGCACTACACACTGCACATTGTTCAGTGTGCTTGCACATTGCAGGTTGGCACATGGCGCGCTGACGCCACCACCAGGTATCCAGGGCACATCTTTAAAACATCCAGCCCTGATATCGTGTCTTCAGAACCTGATCTCAGCCTCCCCCTTTCCACCGCATCGCATTACAGCTTGGGAGGCACCAGGTGTGGCTGACTCATCCTGCTGTCCTCGGAGAACTCCTGTTACAGGTAAGTAACTCTGTTTTCCTGTCTCTGCACTTAACCTGAGTGACTAACCCCTCCCCCCGCTGAGGTATTGTTCAGCCCCTCTTCCTGTCTCCCCCCTGTGCCTAGCTCCCTGTTTGCCTCTCTGTGCTCTGGGAAGAGCAGTGCCCTCCTAGTGCTCTGCTAGAGAGGTGAAGTTTAGCTCCTGTGAGTGAATTTGCAGTGAGTTCTGTCTGTCTGTTTCCACTTATTTATTTTATTTATTTATCAATCACTTTTATACCGCGTTTTCCCATGGATCAAGCGTGGTTTACAGAGAACAATGGTGTGAAAAGTACAATTGGAGCGAGTACTTATTCACATTGCATAGAACGTTTAAGAACCTTTTACATGGAACTTCATAAACTATTTACATTACGATATGGAATAACCGTCCATAGTGCGGATAACAATGCAAACTATATACGTGAAAAAGAGTTTGACTGAATATTATCTCTAACCAAGCTTTGGGAGCCTGGGTTATGCTATGCTTGCATTTCTGTTTGTGCTGTTGTGAGGGTGTGGTATGTTGTTGTCTGTTTGTGTGTCAATGTTTGGTTGTGAGCCATAGTATGCAGTAAAAAAGGTGTGGTTTTAGTTTTTTTGCAGAATAACCAAATGTTATTTATTGATTTATTTGTGCTTATTTACCGCTTTTTGTGAATCAAAGCGGTTTACAGAGAACTCAAAAGATTGAACATTGCATTAAACAAAATTACATGTAACCTTTAAACAGGAGTGAAAAGGGGATAAGGAAAGAGCACTGATTTAAATGATGACTATGTACATAGGAATAAACAGTTATATAAATTAGTTACAATGCATTAGAGGTCATCTTGTAAAGTGGGCGAACTGTAACTTTACAAGGGGTATTTTAACTAAGTGACTGGTTCACTATAGTGCTCCTTGAACAGGAATGCTTTTAGCAGCTTACGGAAGGATTTAGGGTCCTTAGTGTCCCTAATGAATGAGGGAAGTGAGTTCCATAATAGTGGGGTGTAAAGGGAGAAGGCTCTCTTCGATGTAGTTGAATTGCAGCTTCTGAAATCGGCGTGTGCCTCAAGAGAATTTCTATTGTTACTTCTCCGTGGTCTGTTTTCCGCACTGATTCCAATATAATCTTTCAGGCAGGTGGCAGGTTCTGATTGAAGGGTTTTTAATATCGTGTGGAGGGCTTTGAATTTTATTCTGCTCTCTATTGGTAGCCAGTGTAACTGCTTTAATATTGGGCTAATGTGGTCTTTGATAGAAGCCTGCAATCTTACTCTAGCCGCTGTATTTTGAGCTAGTTGGATACGTCGGATGCTTTGCTTTGGGAGGCCCATTAAAATGGCATTACAGAAGTCGAAGTGTGGGAAGATTATGGCCTGGACTTTTGTTCTGTAATCACTTGCGGAGAGTAAAGGTCTTAGATGTTGAAGCATTTTTAGTTTGGCACAGATGGCTTTTGTTAAGTTGCTCACATGCTTGGTGAAATTAAGGGGTCTGTTTACTAAGATCCCGGTAAAGTGCGGGCCACGGCAGAGTGCGGGTGCCATATAAGGAGTGGGCGTTTCGCGTTGAAGAGGGAAATGCGTGATTTGCATATGCGGTAAGGTGCGGGCCACCCATATGCGTCCCGCACATTAGCGCATGAGGTGGATGCACGGGAGGAATAAGTGGCGTGCTGATGTACAATCATGAGAGCAAAGCTACAGCACAATGTTTAGCCCACTAACCACTGGTGTAGGGTTCAGTGGGTCAATCCCCCACAGTGCACAATGAAGATAGCTGTCTGAGGCCTAATCTTAGGAGGCAGAGAAATAATGGGCGTCCTAAGGTGTTGTGCTGCTGGGCCCAAAGCGGCGTGCGATTGTTTTTGGAGGCCTGTGAATCTTGGGAGGTATAAGTGGCACATTGCTTTGAAAGCAGAAGAAATGAGCCACAGCACAATGGTGAGAACACTGACCAAAGGTGCAGGGAGCATAGGTTCGAGCCACCACAGGGCACACTGAAGGAAACTGGCTGTGGCGTTTTTTTAGAAGGTACACAAAGTATGGGCGTCCTAAGGCGTTGCGCTGCTGGGCCTAAAGCGGCACGCGATTGTTTTTGGAGGCCTGTGAATCTTGGGAGGTATAAGTGGCACATTGCTCTGAAAGCAGAAGAAATGAGCCACAGCACAATGGTGAGAACACTGACCAAAGGTGCAGGGAGCATGGGTTCGATCCCCCACAGGGCACACTGAAGGAAACTGGCTGTGGCGTTATTTTAGAAGGTACACAAAGTATGGGTGGCATAAGGCGTTGCGCTGCTGGCCATAAGGGTGTGTGCTAATACTTTTGGAAGCATAATAATGTTGTTGAGCCATATGGTGGTGCGCTGATGTGCAAGGCCAGAAACAGAATCACATCGCAATGGGTAAGGGAATGAGTAGGGGTTAGGGGTGCAATCCCCAACAATGGCAAATGAACATGGCTTGTTGAGTGTTTACCTGTTAGGGTTAATATTGCTTTAGGAGGCACATCTCGTATATCTGTGCAATAACATATTCAAGCACATGTACTTTCACAGCACTGTAACATAACATGCCCCTGAAGTTACCTCACATGACACATTTGTAAATGAATTGTCCGCCATGGCACCGTACAATGTTGTGGAAAGCGTGGGCGATGGGGCGCCATGTAGGGTGCCCTATGAGGCAGGTAAAGGTCACAGCACTGTTTCTGATGGCAGCACTGTGCATTGTGATGTATGGAAATGGTAAGTAGGTGTGCTGACCCAGGTCTGACATCCTTGTTTTCGTAGTAGTGAGGGGCTGTAGCCAGCCCCTGGTGACTGATATCAACAGGGGTGCAGAGTAAATGTCATTGTAATCAGTCGCCTGGGTCTGTCTGCGGCCCCCCCCCCCTCCTTGCTAAATCATCAATGGCAGACCTGCGTCTGCCATTACTGATTTAGCTATGAGGTGCTGCAAACAGGCCCCGGGGATAGATATGAACAGGGGATCAGAGGTACTATTATCTTGCAAAATGCCCTATTCCCTTTGAAGATTGAAATCCCAATATTAGCATAGGTCCATTACATAAAAGGTATGGTGAAAAACCACTTACTCCTATGTAATGTATGCTTACAACTGGTGAACACAGTCAATGATGTTGCAGGGGTCATGGTTTACTATTTTCTGGGAATCAGGTTAGCTGAGTTTTGTTCCATTTCTGTGTGCAAGTGTACAGAAATACGTGCGTCCATCTAAAGAGAACTACACCCTTGTGCCATATATGATTGGCCATATTACGGTGCATCAGATGGAACATCCTCTACATATCCCGTTAGCAAAGTAAAACCTTAATATCTACCTGAGGCCATGTTCAAAGTCTGTCAACTCCCAATGCACTATCGTAGGCATCCCATAAGCTGTCTGAATCAAAGGTGTGGCAGAAGATGCCCTAAGGATGTATAGGTGAAATCAGCAATGTTAGGCAACAACAGCAACATTGCACAATTTGAATGTTAAAAGACGTATGTGCCAAACACACATGTAACATGAACACTGCACAGAGCAGAGAACATAGACAATATCAAACTAAAAGAACGACGTAGATAAGTCGATGGAATGCAGAAATCAGCTTCAGTCCATGTGACAGCCATAAAAATGGACAAACATGTTGTGTCCAATGAGATCCATGCACAGAGTGATGGTAATGTGCCATGCTGTAATTACTGTGTGTGACAGAGGATGGGAAGATGTTGACAGCAGAGGTGGCTGCAATGGCAGGATAAGTGAAATATCAGGATGACTGTGGAGTACAGGTGCTAGGCTGAGCACACACAGGGGAGGCAAGCAGGGCGAGCTGAAATACATGAATATGAGGGAGGTCATGATGTGGGGAAGCAGCATGCACATCAGGGTAAGATGGTGCACAGCTGACAGACAGTGGATGGACACAAGGATGTTTCACAACTCAGATGAAGGTACAATGTGGTCATACCACACATCACCACAGATATGACACACACACGAATGAAATGCACCAATGCAGGACAAGCATACAAATCCAAGACATCAGACAGGGAGCACACCGATTACCACCACCACAAATGGCCATGCCTAAAACGGTAGGCCACACCGCCAAAGTGAGCACATTAGCAAAAGCTGCATACAAAAACACTGCATATCAATACCCCAAACGCCTGCTGGGTGTCAGAACAAGCAATTCACCAAAATAAATACTGAGCAAATGCACATGCACATCTGCTATGTACATATCTATGTCCACTCTGTATATGGCACCAGGGACACCTGCACAAGCACAAGGGAATGTTCTGTAGTGAATACAGCATGTAAAACTTAAAAAAAGAAACACCATGGCAGCACATGATGCTCTGTGGATCAGGTGAATAATGATGATTGTGGCGGCATAAAGTTCAACATGCAATCAGGTGTACCACACACACCACCAGAATCACAGCCCAAAAAAATCGCTACGTGCATTGGCATGTTAATACCATAAAGTAAGAGACCTATGTAACAACGAATATGTTAAGGGGATGCAGCACACAGGATGCACCCTGTTGTTCAGTGAAAATAGGGAAGGATGTGTGTAGAGGTGAGGAAGCTGTTGGTACCTAATGGTGCATTTAAGCCACTGTGTCAAAGAACCAAACAATCTGAATAAAAACCCAAAAATACAAAGTTCAAACACATTACTGTAGACAATCCCACAAACTGCAAAATGAGCACACTGTAACACAAATACCCCAAAGGGTGTGTGTGTATGTCAACCATCCATTCACAGTGATGTGCCATATGGCTGCCACATACACAGCTGGCACTGTGCAAGGATGTGAGCACATGTGCACCATGTACATGACCAGTAAAGGACCCCATAAAGGGACAGTACGCTCAAATAGTGTAAAAGTAACATAGTGAATAGAAAAGTGGCTTCCCCCCAAACAACCAGTGATAAATTCACATTAGCATTCCCTGTGGCATAGGGCAAGTCTGGTAACCCTCCATCGTCACTGAAAAAATACCACATCATCTACATACAGTGACATTGACAAGAGAACAATGTACGCTGTGGGTCACAAGGAGTCAGGACTGATAGAAAAGCACACATTGCAGTCCAGGTCTGTCACCATGATCAATCATCAAATGGAGAAAATGTTTGTCAAATACATATATTTATTTTGCTAACACATCACAAATACTGTAGACAGTGCAGCACACAAATCCACCTCCTACACTAAGGTTACCTTGTTAACCACACATTAAAGGCTCAAAATATAATGTGCATCAGGTGCATGCTGTGCACCCGGCAGCAGACCCCCTGCCCCCACCTGTTGTTGCTTTGCGCAAATGTGTTAACAACATATGAGTGCAGGTACATAGTAGACGCTGCATGCTGCGGACCCAACACACCTCATCTGTTCCTCAAAACATACACATCTGACCACACAGGTGTCAGACACAGATCAAAACATATCTGGGCAAATGTTTTACATGTCAATAAACATGCAATAGAGGTAATGTGTAAGCTCTCATTCTAATGCCTGATTTACGAAACAAACCAGCCACAATGTGGACCAAACCAATCATAAACATCACAATTAGCACATGGTAACAGGTAGCACAGGCACATGAACACAGGCATAATCCCAAATAAACATCCTGCAGAAACATGCACATATAACACCATCAAGGAGGTCACCCTGCCCGTTCATTTTGGGTAGACACTGTGTGGCCACATATAGCATGATACATGGAATGCACAAGTGAAGAAGAAGTAGAACGGTCACACACACTGCCACACTACAAACATAATGTGGCAAATGTGAGTGTCCCTAACACAGGCCATAATCTGGCCCATTTAAATGGCAAATGGAAGGTCTGTACATATATGCACACTGTCATGTATGCACAGTAAACAAACACAAGATGTAGCATGTGAAGAAGGACATATTGTTCAAACTTATTACAGTGAACCACACATAAGTCATAGCCCCACATGCTGTGTCTCCAAAAACACAGTCAGTCATATGCACAAGCAACAGTCACATTGGAACATGATACAGTGATGACACACATGCCCTTAAAACCCTTGGGTCATTGACAACATCAGTCCAAGATGTCGGTGTGCTTGAAAGCATTGGGGAGTTAAAGGCGGTATCATGTCCAGGTGGAAAGCAGGTAGACGTTGACAAGAGGAGTGGCCCATCATCAGCCACATGCAAAAAACATGCTCCTGTAAAGCTCAACTGTGTCTGAATGTAGCACCTACACTGTCCATGTCAGTTGCTGCTGCACAAGGGCGGATCAGTGTCCAAAGTCAAAATAGTATCTGCAATCCATCAGGTTAAGTTAACAGTTTAATTTCAACTCTGGCCATGCATAGTCAAGTATCAGTGTGCAATATGGCACAGTCCCCCAAAGTTTATGTGTGTCCGCTACATTGAGCATCACTCACTACATAGCCAGAGCATCAACATTGCGTTCGACACCTCTGTCATGGGGAAATCAGCAGGTAAAGAGTAATACTGTCCCTCGCAGTCATTTCATCCACTCTCATAGCTCAAACATCCAGTGGGGAAATGTTGTGGTAAAGAGTTGCATGCTGTTCTGTCCTCCATCAGGTGTTTGGTGGTGACAACAGATGCTCTGTAAGAGATGTTCTGGTATGTCCTCTGTGCTGTGTCAGGAGAGGATAAGTATGTTATTTTCTGACCCTTTGCAAAAGAAACACAAATGTCAGACCGTCACAGCATACTAAATGCAGAATAAAGGGATGCATAGGCAAACATGACCTGATATCAATACTAAAACAAACGTTATGGCCAACATAACTAATGGTAACCATAGACAGGGGTAGCATATGGATATGGTCATGTCCATGCTCATGTCACACAAGTGTCTCACAGCTACACACAATATGCATCTGTTCATGTGAGCATAAAGGAAATCTAACATACACAGGAGACACACATGAGATCATCACCAGTTAAATACAAATGTACATATCAAAATAACAAAGGTGAAACCCACCTTGTGTTTGCAACAGGTGTATGTCATCAATCCCTTGAGCCACTAAACATCCAGCTTACGTCACAATGAAATGAGACAATGTCAGCAAAAGGTGTAGAATCACAAGGTCAAACCACTGTTGCTGCATGTCACCATTATGTCCATATCTGAAAGGCACCAAAGTTGCACACCAGTGCTTACTCTAAACACCAGACACATGTCTCAGCACATCACACAACACATGCAGATAATGGTCACAAGGTAAACCCCCCTATGTATGAGTTATGACTGCTGCCAATTATGTGAAGGTGCACAGACCCCTCACTGCAGATTGAAATGTACTATGTCTGATTAATCCATCATCACACATGCAACCTATAAAAACAGCCACACACACAGTATGTAAAGTTCAGCGTCCCATCTGTAAGACATGGCCTGTATGTGCACAGGTGGATGTTTGTAGATATAAAGACCCAGGGAACATGCTATGATACCGTTTTGTTGGCTGATAGTATATTGTTGGGGACGTTGAAAGTGGTGGTCAACCACACCAAACCACAACCTACACACACATGCATGTATGTTGTACATGTCGCATTGAGACTGTGCCAGAGCACGTGCTGAACACAAGCACATGGGGATATGATTGAACATAGAAAGAGATGGGTTACAGAGGCACAGGTGAAATAAATGAAATTACAGCATCTGCCCAATATGAGAAATCTCAGAAGACAGATTATTCACATGACTACATCCACACACAATGTCTATGTAGATCAACCTACCTAAAATCACTGCATCTTCCAGGATGTAGAGTCACATGGCAATGCGTCTCAAAATCAGTATCCAAACAAATTATGTCCTGTGCATTTGGAGACACAAGAGAAGCCAACATATGTCATGGTCTACCTGTGTATCACACACTGCACCTTCATGTCCCCAGCTGTCAGACCCCACAACATCACACAATGAGTGGCTGCTGTCTATCACAATGTACAGATGTCTCACATGTAATAGGCATCACGGAGGTGTTGTAGGCTATCTTTATGGTGTCCGTAATCTCACTTTGTTTAGTTTCTTAACTCTCTGTCCTTTTACACACAGAGAAATAGATGTGTGTGCTACCAGCATGGTTCCACCTCATGCCAATCTCGTAATAATACCATTGACGCACCATATTGCCAACAATGACCCCTGTCCCTGTTTATTGGTGACCAGATTGTGTATGTTAACCCACTGACAATTGCTACAACACATGGGAAATATGCAGGTGGACCTCCTGTATCCACTGTTCAATTATATATCGTGCTGTGTACATCTCATACCTGCAGTAATAATGACACCTATGTGCAGATGATATGCACAAATAGTTTGCCAGATTGCCGTCATGTAGGCAACAACACACACACATGTCTGCCTGTGAGTAAACCATGATGGCTGTATGCCATCCCACTGTGTGTCAATGACAATGTCAAAGCATGCATACCCTAGATGTGTAGGCATGTAAAAGACTTTTTCCATAGCTCCTTGTTTGTATGCCAACATAACCGTAACTTGCTCGTGTCTGCAATGTATTTCGTCATATAGACTCTTTTCTCCTGACCTACACACATACCCAGCCTGTAGCACATGCATGTTGTCAGATGTTGTGATAGCATCAGCGAGATATGTTATGTACACAATTAAAAACCTGTAATACCACAAGCCACTCCCACATATATGGCTCATCTTGGCTACTACTACCCACTCCTTGCTGTTTTGGCCTGTTTACATCTCACCATGTGTGTAGAGATGCATCACTGCTGTGACGGTATACTCTACAAAGACAACATTTCGCAACCCCACCCCCTTGATGGCCAATGGCAGGTCACCATCCCTAAACATATCCAGGTCATGTCTACTTGTTGACCAAAACATTTGGACACACTGTTGGGGTGACATTTACAGTCTTCAGACATAGTTATTACCATCCAGACATAGTTGCACTAAGCATGTGTACTCTGCTATGTATGACTTTTTGCAACACACATGATGAGAACACAAACATAGACATGTCAGAGGAGCTGAACAACCACCAAACCCACACTATTTGTTGTAATATTAACACACCCCAAAGGACAACTGGCCACAAACACGGACTACCCCCCAACGTGTAAATCTCAACATATGGCAGATACTGTGCTCATACCATAGCATCTTACCAAAAACCTGCATGTGCACAACAGCTGCATCTCCCAGAAGCAGACACTAGATGGGAATGTGACCGTTAAAATTTCCCAAACAACGGATCAACAACCACACACATCACCAGCCAACAAATGCTGTTGTGCCCTGCCCACATTATTTGCGTCACACTCATGCCTATATGTGATGTTGGCATTGTGATTCAAATGCACATGGAGTGTGGTATCCACATTCTATCTTTACATACACATCAAACTCACTAACCATTACGCACATAGTATAAAACATTAATGTGGAAAGATAACTAATACGTACATGAGAAGATCTCTGCAATCAACCTCCTCCTGACCGCTGTGCCCTCCTGTGTGTCAGCACTGGCACGCTCAGGGGGGCACGTTGGATCCTCCTCCAGATCCTCATTAATCTCTGCAGGGATATCGTGCCTGATAGCAATGTTGTGCAGGATGCAACAGGCTATGATTATCTCGGCAACAGTGCATGCTTTATATTGTAAGGCCCCGCCTGTCCTATCCAGACACCTGAAGCGGCTCTTTAACACGCCAAAGGTGCGCTCAATGACTGAGCGACTGGAGGCATGGGCCTCATTGTACCTCTGCTCTGCACGTGTCTGTGGCTGACGCACAGGAGTCAGCAGCCAGGGGCAACAGCCATATCCTGCATCACCTGCGGAAAGAAATGTTGCATGTGAATGCAGGAGTCCATGCCAAACATTACTTCCACTTGATTACACGTGAGAAAACAATGCATAACACATTCTGACTGAACGATACAACACCACAACTAGTCTGCGTGAAAAATAAAAAATAAGATGATGACAGAAAATGAGCACATGGCCTCTCGAGTACGTACACCCATCGCAAATAAAACACCACGTCCATCTATCCCTCCAGAGATTGTGTGTGTGTGTGTGTGTGTGTGTGTGTGTGTGTGTGTGTGTGTGTGTGTGTGTAACATGCATCTTGTCATGCAGTTACTGTCCAGATCTGCCTCACCGCCACTGTGAGACCACAACAGCAATCCACATAATCAAAGTGTATGTCTGAACAGTAACCCTTGAAAAACAGGCTGACATCTACGTCTCCGACACCCCCCCCCCCCCAACATGTATGCAATGGCACAATGTACACAATATCACCCATACACATCATGTTGGGTAGGGTACACATATCCATATGTGTTAGTAAATCCCCATATGCTGTATAGTGTTGGTGGCAAATTACTGTAATAGCCATCCTGTGCTGTATATCCATTTTGTCTGCATTCTTCGGAAGTTGTGGATGTCAAACATGCATACTGTACCCCTCATGAGTGAGGACCAAAAACATATAAATACGCAAATTACCCTCCTGTGTAGCTGGTTGTGAAACCTGTTTGTATGCACCAACGTATTGCCCTTGCTGTACCCGTCAAAAACCCATAATGTTAACATATATGAGGATGTCCAGACAGGATGATACTAACTTCTGTGCATCTACAGTGCACAAAGGTACTGTAACACCTATATTGTCTTTCCACCCAGCTGTGACATAGCCAAGATGTGTGGACACAGATATGCACACATGTTGTCACTGTAGAAAAGCTCAAAAACACCCATAAGATATTGCTCAACACCCCCTCATTCTATCCTTTACCTGCAGGGTGACAACTGCATTACAGAGTGTGTGGGTTAAACTAAGACACACATGACACGGGTTACATGTATGGATTATCAACAACATCAATGTTAAATAGCATACAATTAGGAGGCAACTATTAAACATCATCACAGGTGTATGTGAGGGGCAACCCCCCCCCCCCATGTTTGCTGTTGCCTCCAAAACACATTTTGGGGAAATCAGCAACACCAGAGCCATAAGCACAGGGGGTGTCATCACATGTACACCATGTGCATGTTATGAACAGATACTGTTAGGATGCTCATGTGCAATGGTTAATGTTTGTAGTGTAAATGGACCTATAGACGGATGTAATAGTGTAAACGTACTGCAGTCCTCAATATAACATATATCAAATATTACCTGCATGTTCTGATATCAACATGTTGCATCATATGGGACAACAAATACACACATGTGTAAAGTCATACATCGATAGGTGATCCTGACATACTCACCCAGCAATACACAGTCCCCATAACGGTGATCTTCAAATTGTGTGAATACTGCCGAGTGATGCAGAATATAGGAGTCATGGGTGGACCCTGGAAACCTAGGGACCACATTCAGAATATGCAGATTTGCATCACATACAACCTGAACATTCAGGGAATGGTAGTGTTTGCGGTTGCAGAACGCTACCTCCCTGTCTCTAGGCGGGACCAGGGCAACATGTGTGCAATCAATAGCTCCCATCACGTGTGGTATCCCGGCTAATGCCTCAAAAGCCTGGTTCAGGGTCCTCCATTGTTGCCTAGTGTGGGGCATGGCTATGTAATTCCCCACCCGGCTGACCATGGCACGCAGTACCTGGTGGAGACATCGTGAGAAGGTGGCCGGCTCATACCACCTACTGCAGCCACAGATGATTGGAAACAGCCAGAGGCAAAGAAATGTAAAGCAGCAAGGAGCTTGACTAAACCTGGTATGGCATGTGACCGATCAGTCAGGGGCTGGAGGTCAGGTCTTAGATCCTCATACAGCTCCCTAATAGCCCTTGTGCTCAGTCGGTAAAGGGAGATGACCTGGTCCTCTCGCATGTCCTGGAGCTGGGCCCTGGGCCTGTAGAGGTGTGGCTGCCGAGCCTGCACCTTGGCACGCCTTCTGTGCCGTGCACGAACAGCAACAGCTTGGACAGCCCCCACAGCTGCAGGTCTGAGTTGCTGCGGGACCACACCCATGCCCTGTGCCACAGCTCCATGGACACCACCCCCCCTGTCCGGCAACCGCAGCATCTGCCCACTACACAGGACACATGCCTGCAGATAAATATGTGCCATTAACTCCTCCCGCACAACTACACAAACACAGCCAGACACACAGACAAATCTAACTAAGCAGTCTCCAACCTACAAACCACACAACACCATACACACACAGGATAATACAATAACTACTACAAACAACAACAACAGAATTTACAAATACACCTGTTTGGATTCACCTCCTTTCTGTCTCAAAACACACTCCTACTCTTCCTCGCCTACAACCCTCAACGTGGAGAAGCATGGCACGTTCACTTATAGGGTTTGTGTTTTTGCACCTTCCGTCTAACGCGCATGCGCATATGCTCACATGCGTCGCTTTTGCGTCATGCACATGTGCCAACCTATGCATGGGTGTCCACCTGTGCGTGGAGTCACGCACATGCGCATCGCCACACGCATGCGTACAATGCACACAGACGCCCATGCGGCACTCGTCAATAACAGTGTCCCAGGGCGCATGTGCGTGTGTCCACGTACGGACACCCATGCGTAAGCATGCACGAGGACGGCGCACGAGCGCCATACCTGCACAATTGCGCATGTGCAATGAAAAAGCGTGGAAAAACCCTATAAATTAGGCTGCACACATGCCACACATTGAGGGTTGTTAGAGGAGTTATACAGACAGAGAGTTACAGAGAGAGCTAGAGACACAGCCTGTGTTCGGACTATTGCACAGGAAGGAGTCACATAGACAGTTACAGGGAGCAATAGGGCAAGAAGTGGTGGTGAAAGTGCCTCAGGCAAAGGAGGGAGATAGAGAGGTACATCGAATTAGAAGGGGACCGTCTGCCATAGGAGTAGGCCACACAGGACAGAGAGAATAATTGATACCAGTATAGTTGGATTGTGTAAATTTGCCTTTTTGTCCTGAAAGGTTACCTGTGCTATTGTGTTGTGGACTCTGTGCTGTAGTGTACTGCCCTGTCCCCTTTTTTTTGTCAGTCTTCTGTTCTGTTCAGGTGAGTCTTTTTCATTGAGAGGCTTCTGTGCTGAGGAGTGAGATGGAGAGGGACAGCGCCAGAGAGGATCAGGGGAAGGGGGTGGAGGATGTGAGGCAGCAGGTTGGTGGTGAGACACCCAGAGCACACACCTCACAGCCTAGCCAGGAACAGGCAGGACCATCTGTTGGGCCACAGCAGGTAGAGTACAGGCAAACGGGCAAGCGGAAAAGGATACCTGTGCCTGTGACACAGAGGAAGAGAGCTGTAAGGTTCAGTGACAGGGAGAACCATATTTTACTGTCACAAGTGATAGAGAATTATGATGTCTTATTTGGGCGTATGAGCAGCCGCACACCAGTGGCCACCAGAATGGCAGTGTGGGAGGATGTTCGCGAGGCACTGTCTGAGGCAGGGTGTCCCCCTCGTGATATAGAAAGTCTTAAAAAAAGGTACTCAGATATTAAAAGAGGGGTACGTCAGCATATGCATGCAGAGAGACAGCATGCTATGGGCACAGGTGGCGGGGGCCCCTTTATACCAACACTCTCGCCCCTTGAACAAGAGCTGGCAACACGTTTGGGACACATCTACCTCCGTGGACTTCCTGAGGCCCTAGATACGGCACATCCTCGAGCAGGTATGTATACTAAGCGTCACCTACAGGTTCAGGTAAATAATTACTATTCCTTAGAGATCAGTCATCTGCACAGACACTTACATACGTGAGAGCAAATCAACATCATCTTGCTATCCTGGTGGCACATGTGTGTGAAATAGCCTTCTACAACCTGTTTCTTTGTCACGTCCCTGGTCAACATAAACACTTTCTTTTGAAAACCATCCCCTACACATCTGTAACTATGAAACACACACACACCTGTGACTACACCAACACCACACCTGTGATTGCCATCCTCTGTATGAGTGTGAGGGCCATCGATCAGGTCATGTTTGTGTGTCATTCTATCAGCACAGAGCTACATGTGCATCTCAATGGGGCAGAGGAGCAGGCTACTTGTCGTCCGCTGCACAATGGGTCCCTGTCGATCACATGTAGCAATGAGCACATAATATGTCAGAAAACATATGTGCCAGATTCACTATCCAACGCAGACATACAGTGTTTGGCAAAATCAGGTGTAAGGGTGTGGGCATCCACAGACATGTGTGTACATATGTGGCATAGATGCCGAAATGGAGGGGATGGTGAAACATGTGGAATTGAAACATGACCAGAAACATGGCAAACATGCAATCTGTGCTCTGACAAACCACACACATGTGGCGCAGGAAAAGCTACATGGTGTGGACACAGACGTATGGGATGGTGTATTGGGTACTGTATGCAGCACAAATGCGCCAACCCAACACATCATGTCTGTGGTGTCTGTAGCACACACGTAAGGATATGTGTTATGCTTAAACATAGGTGTTCTCTCTCTGATTGTTCACAATCCAGGTGACTACAGTGAAATGGTGGCTGAGGAGGAGGAGGAGGAGCAGGAGCAGGAGGGGGAGGATTTGTTGGAGGAGGAGGAGCAGGTGGACATCCCAATCACAATCCCAATGAGTCTGTTCGAGGCAGAACCTGCAGTCTCAGGGGGCAGCATAAGTGCAGGTGCGGAGTCCCTGGACCAACCCGTACACACTATATCACCACTGGGTGCTTCAGCAATCGAGCACACGCAACAACCCAGCCTGTCCGTAGACACAGCTACATCTGTCCCAGAGATGATGATGGCGGAGATGAGGGCCTATGGTGCAGCAACACATCGCGATGCTGACGGTGGGTAAAAAAAGGACTGTCACAACCACAACACAAGCAGCACTACTCTGTAGTTGTTGTTTGTGTGCTGGATGTTGCTACTTTACTTTACACAATGTTACATGTTTGTGTCATTTATATGGGACATGTGCCCATAAAATGGTTTTCGCTATAGGAAATGGGGTTAGCATGTTAGAAAATCACAACAGCGTAAGGTCAGGTGAGACACACAGATGCAGACCTAAGAGCAATGGTGTGTACGGTGCAGCAGGTAATCCGTTAATTACGGGATGCAAATATTGGCCTGACACCAGTATGCCTCTTTGCAGACATTCACATGTCTTGTAAACAACAGTATGACAAATAACCCATAGTCATCCAAAACAAAGACCATATATAAGTCAATGTAACCCTCCTCAGTGATGTAACCTCACAAAGCCACCATTACCCACAGTCTGGCTCTCGAGGTAAGAAGCAAATAGCAATCAACCAAGAAAAGGACCTTCGCCTTCTATGCACCTAAATGCTGGAATGACCTCACACCTGAAATAAGAGCGATTAAAGACCTCTCTCAATTTCGTAAGGCAATCAAGCACCACATCTTCCTGATCCATTTTGCACAGACTTCCAATCCTCATCGGACCATCAGCCCTCCTAAACCGACAAACTCTCACTCTTCTCCCCAATTCCCTCACAAGTAATTTCTGCCTCAAGTTCTTTTATGCCCTATCTTATCTTATTCCGACCATAGTCTGCCTGTGAATACTAAAGAACCCAATATGTTTATACATAGCTCAGTTTTTACACTGTTTTTTGTATATAGTTTTACTGTGTGTACATAGTTATAGTTTTATTACCCCTTTTCCAAGTTTAAGTTACCTGTTATAATGTAAGCACACCAGTGTTTTCTGATTGTGCAGTTCTGTTACTTGTAAACCGCACTGAAAACAAATAGCGCGGTATATAAAAGATGTTAAATAAATAAATAAAATAAATATGCAGCGAGCTAATCAAATGGGTAAGGTCACCCATATACAGGGAGTCCCAGAGGTGTATCACGCATACACAAATTACATCTGTGTGGTGTGGTAAAGCACATAGTGCTATATTCCAGGACAGTTCAAAACTAACATAGACTGAATTTCACACAGACAAGCCCACCAACATGTCCCCTGTCAGTAAACCCACCAAACCATCACCAAATCGCATCCGTTGTGAGCAAATACATCCCAGTCTGATAGCGGGCCTATGTGTCATTGGTCTGTGATGGTCCACATTATCATAGGTGGCTAACGTGACATAGGTGTTGTATGTAACCATACAATGATGAGGATGACACATGCATATTAATGAGCATATGGTTAATAAACAGGACTAAAACCACAACCACCTTGTGCACTGCACTGCACAACACAATACACAGGAGGGACCTCTACAGAATCTGCACATGTAGAGACAATATTATACACACTCTATCCTGACCCCAATACCTGCATTCAGATATCCCCATACACAACCTAGCAAACAACAACACTGACAATATCACAGCAGGACATTACATAACGTACTGGGGAATGTTAGCAATTGTCAATGTCAGTTCTGAGTGACCGAATCAAATTACCTAATTTGCCTTTCAAAATACAACCATACAACATCATACACCAGCTACCAAACCTCACTTACATTAAGACAGACATTACAACTCGAGACCAAAAAGGCAACCATGGAATGAGAGCCAACAGTGTAGAGGGTAACATGTGAATGAGATCTGAGGTCGCAATAATGAGATCTATGATCAATCAGTACAGTGACACATACATTGTCCCCTGCACAATACACAGTAAACAACATCATGTCTGTAGTTATGTTAAACCTCCATATGTCCATAGAAATATATGACAAACGTCTACTCTGACATATTTTGCATGCTTTTTCAAGTTGCAATTGCTCCAGTCACAGTCAGCAGGACTGTGCATGAGGTGTGCTCACTCAGCATCGTCACATGTCTAGTTGGCAGACTGGCTCAAAAATATGGTTCTGTCCATCCGAACATTTACCTGATACCTGAACATACTCAGCATCTCCCAGTTGTTTGTCCCGCACGTCCCTCACAGTTACTCATGTGCTCATCATGGCCTTCTCAAATCACACATAACCTCACAGGAACAGGTATATGGTAGATGTATCACCCCTCCCATACATAACATCTATACCTCTCTGCCTCAAAGTGTCAGGGCACCATCACATTCTGTTCATTCGCCAGCATCGACTTCCTTGCAGTTCCTGACTCACCCAGCATCCAATTCAGTGCAGTCCTTGCAACAGGATATTTGCTCAGAAACCTTAGTCAGCCATTAACATCTTGGAAACCCCCCATCAGCCAATAGTTAAGCTAATGTCCCCATCACACCATACATAGTCGTGTCCTACAACAAAACCCCATCCCATGTCAAACCTACGTCAACATCACACACGGTGATGTAAGCATAACAACATCCATGATGCTACAAACAGTGCACTCAACACAAGCATCGTATTGTAACCCAAAAGCCACACCAGACAATGTAAGACACAACATCCCCAAACATCTCATGTGCAGGCCTATCTCTGAAACCCCAATATCCCTACAGCAGACATGGGCCTGCATTCCACAGCTCATTAGTGCTCCAAACTCCCCATAGACCATTAAGGGTACTAGCACAACACAAATGGCATCCTACGCTGTAAACCCACAATTGGAAAACATATTGTGTTGGAACCCAACACAAGCAACACCCCTACGCATGTCACACCTTCACCTCCACAACCCCATTGGCTCTGTGATGAATTGACAATTTGCACTGTGCAATTGCCATGTTGTTGCACCAGTAGCAGATTGGGGGGTGGGGGGGAAACACGCCCTCACTCTGCTAGGTCCCTCTGGAGAGCCATAAGGTTTGCAGCCAGAAACATAGTTTGCATTGGGTCTCATCTAAGACAATGTTTGTATAAATGTCCTATCCATCGCACCCGTGTGTCTAACAGAGCCTAGGCAAATCATCAAATGCACTCATGCGTCCTAAACATAAACGGAAGGGAGACACTCTCCATCTACATGTCATCTCAGTCATTGTTGAGGTAATAACACTACATTGGGAGACCTGCAGGGCAAACCATTCTGTCATTGGGGCCACGTCAGCGGGGTGAGGTTGTTATGGCAAATCATCTGTGGGATTTGGGGACAAAAGTGTCCCATGCGTGGTGACACCTGAGATGGCGGTCCTTGTGCAAATAGATAAGTGATCCATGTATGGCTTAACACTGTTTGGAACTCTCACACATCAACACATATATCTGAGAAATGCCGATGTTGTGATGTGAAAGACTAGACAAACAACAGCCACCACCCCTCATGCCTACTGACATACGAAACAGACCCTGTCAACTCAGGCTCTCACTGCCCTTCAACAGTTAGTACCAGTAGCTGGGTATGTCCCATCATGCACCGTCATGGTTTCCCTTGGTATGGTCCACCTATGGTGGGGCCCTCTGTGACTCTAGCAGCTTGGCCCACACCCTCCATATTTGTCTCATTGCCTAATATATGATCTCCATAAACCGCCCTCTGTGTTACACAAGGTTTGTTAAAACCCACAGGTCTCACATATGTGCTGCAGCACTACACGTGTGAACGTCAGCTGTCATATCCCTGTCCTTACATTGCATCCCACAGATTGGCAAAACTATCTCCTGTAACCATGAGCAATTGTGTTAATCACTCCAGCCGTGGTCTCACTGTTGCTGGCGTGTTCCATACCTTCCACTGTCCCTCCCTAATGCTGTTAATCACAGTTATTTGTGTGTGCTGCATGCTCCACCTCCCCTACACAATGGAAAGGTGATAGTTATCATTGCTTAATCCTGTTGTGACGTCTGTAGTATTTGGGTGTGTATGCACATCCTGTAGATTGTGGTTTTGGCCTTCCACATCCAGGTCCTGTAAAGTGTCGGATAGGGTTTGGATACCTCTGTGTTAATTCTGTATGTTGACTCTATCCATGTTAAAATTGGACTCTGCCGTATCACATATTCAATAGTGTTGGATGTGCATGACATGTTTGTGTACTATGGTGTATTAGTGGAGAGGTATGTCATTGACCACCCTATATCCCATGCACAGGCATCGTACGCGTTCTGGACAGGATACGCCTTGCAGTGCAGCAGAACACAAGGGAGGTGTGTGCTGAGCTGCGCCAGTCACGTGCGGAGGTACGAGCCATGCCACTCACACGGATGTGGGAAGCCCTTGAGGGCATACTAGATGTGATATGGCGAGCTGCACCTGCACCACCACCATCACCACCACCACCACCACCACCGGTTCCTGAGGTGGCCATTGACCCACGAGGGAGGAGGGGCCAACGTGGCAGGCGTGGCAGACCACGTCGCAGTTAAATTATGATGTTGTCTTTAGTTGTGTAAACCTTTGTCAAAGCCTGTCTCTGGTGCAATGATAATTTGCAGCATTTATATCTTTAGTTCACCTGGGTTTGGAGATGTTTGTAAGTGTTATATTTGAAAAGATCAGAGATGACACTCCTATGTTCATGGTGCGTCCCATACATGGCAGGGATGGAAAACACGCAATTATTATTGACATGTTTGTATAACTACATTGATATGACTTAAAAGCTGTGACAATAAACAGCTGGCATTAACCACATACACTGTGTGTGTCCAGTGACTGTCCACGTGGTCCCGTGTGTATCTATGAAATGGCGGTGGGGGAGGGCCGGACTACATTACTTGCAAGCCGGTCCCGTGCTGCAGCTACCTTGCCACAGGCAGCTACTATGTTTATGATGCTTACATATGCAGGGTGTCCTGAGCACATTGTGTCATCACAGTCTGTGAGCTGCACTGGCACATTGTGCACACACATCCATGTCAAAACAGGGGAACTATTGTTGACACTGCCTGTGTCGCTGCCATATACATCAATGTGTCCAACCCCTCATACACGGCTAATTGGTGGCATATGTGTAACCCTTGCCGTGCCTAGTTTAAGGATCACATTCCGTCCACCCCACCATGGTGCTGCATGTGACAGTGGCAGGGCTTCGCAACAAGAAACATTTGGTTGGTTACATATGTTGACATATGTGGTTCATGTATTTGCAAAAGTGTGAGTTGTGTGACTCTGGGACAGGTGCTACGGTGTAACATCTGACGCAAGGACCTCCTATCAGACACCTACACACATGGTCAACCACCAAAATGTACTGTGGAGGCAGTTGAGTTATCACTAGCATGTTTATCCTTCAATACCATCTATGTCCACACAAACATCACATGCTGACATCCACAGTCCTATGCTGAGTGAGGCACACAAGCATTACATGGTGTGTCTAACATATGTTTAATATAAACAAAATCAAAACGGGTTAACTATGTACATTTGCAGGGAGGGGGATAATACCATCACCCACCCCCCCAAAACACACCCTCCCCGCCCCATTCAACCACACGCCCTGAACAAAGTCCCATCCCCAATCCCCCACCCCCACATGCCCCCCACCCTCCCTCGGCATGTCCAGTGATGGGAGACAGGGCAACACAGGGCACATATGTGGACGTCACTAGCACCATTACTGACGCCAGTGATGCCATTGAGGGGGTGGTTGCCGACATGGTAGATGGACCACCTCGGCTACCACCCTCTCAATGACTCCCGCCAGCCACTGCTGTGAGTGGCTCAGCTGGTGAAGCCGTTGCTCCATCGCATGCAGGGCCCCAGACAGGTTGTCCACGCATCTGCCACCACCACACACACACATTGTGTCAGGTGTTTGGGTTGGGGCATCTGCGTAGCCCCAGGGTGGGGCCCTGCATGGTGGAGCCAACCGTTGTGGCTGAGGGGAGCCCACAGTGCCCTGTGATGCCCTGTCCTCAACATCACTTTCCCACACCCCCTCTGGCCCCCCTCCCACCCTGACCCCTCCCCAACGTCCCACTCCCCATCCCCAACACCCTCGCTCCCCCCTGACACCCCCCCAATCAGCCGTTGCAGATGGCCATCTGGCCCCTGGTGGGGGACATCTGATGGAGGTGCTTCTGTCTGCACCTCCACCACCACCTCCTCCTCCTCCTCCTCCTCCTCCTTGTCCTCTTCCTCCTCCTCTTCCCCCTCCTCCGATGTTATGAGGACCACCACCTCGTCTGCATGTGGTGTAGTGGGGCGTCTCAGGAGGGGTGCGGAGGTGGTGGGTACATCCTCTGGGACATCACCATCTGTGGAAGACGACAAGCATCAGAACTGTGTTAGGTCTCACATCGAGCACGTCTGCATATGCAGTGGCCACACAGGCTTTGTTGCCAATGGGACTTCTGTTACTGATGGGACACTTTGAGAACACTCAGATGCAACCATTGGTGAGCTCTCACCTTGGATTCGCTGCAGGTAGTCGGCATGGTAGAGGCGCAGCTCCCTGCCCTTCTTCTGGAGATCCTCGACCTGTGGATGGTAATGGAAAGGTTGGGGGCATTAGTGAGAGGTCAACCTTCTGCTGGGTCACCCATACACACACACAGCCGTGTAGTCAATGTTTTGCTGCTACAGCCCCACTGTTGTGTGTGTGTCTCACGTATAGCATACTTCATCACATGTCACTGTGGATCGCCATGGGCAACAGACATATATCTTCACATGTGCATAATGTGGGGGGGGGGGAGGGATTGACCCTGTATGAGCAATGGTAGGTTGCTATCTTTGTAGGCCCAAGCCCTGCTATGCAGACAACATGTGTGTTTACAACACCATAGGCATGGGCCAAATCAACATCACATCTGTGGACACCTGTGGTCATGTGTTGTTTTCTGTATGTGTTGGTCAACCACAACTGCTGCGTTTATCATTGGAAGAACATCACTAATGTCCATGTGTGTTATAGGGTTGGCTTTCTCTTATGTGTTAAAATGCTGCAACAACATGTGCATGATGGTGTGGGCACATAGATCTGTTGCAGGTTTTCTTTTTTACTTCTGACATGGTTCATGGGGATGGGGTGCTGTTACACTCATAAACATCTTCCCCTACCATATCATCGGCAGACATAGGAGACATGTGTGATGATTTCTTGACCTCCAAAACTATGGGGTACGTACAACCAATGTGCCATGAACAACCACATTATTTTTCAAACATACCCACCATTACATGATGGCATTTGGCCCCCTGGGGGTGGTGTGTCCGAACACACATCATCAGCTCCATACACCTTAGCAAGAGGGTGACTAACAGGACACATTACCATGCTCACTGGACTCCTGGGGATATTGAAAATGCATATAACTTGTTAGTCACACACAACCATATCCCCATGGTGCCAGCTGACCCAGTGTGATGGGCTGCCTGGACCCCAGGGGATAGGGAGAACACAGCAAACTGTTGAAGCACACACAACCATATCTCCATGGTGCCAGCTGACCCAGTGTGATGGGCTGCCTGGACCCCAGTGGATAGGGAGAACACAGCAAACTGTTGAAGCACACACAACCATATCTCCATGGTGCCAGCTGACCCAGTGTGATGGGCTGCCTGGACCCCAGGGGATAGGAAGAACACAGCAAACTGTTAAAGCACACACAACCATATCCCCAGGGTGATAGATGACCCAGTGTGATGGGCTCCCTGCACTCCAGGGGATAGGGAGGGTAAAGCAAACTGTTGAAGCACACACAACCATATCTCCATGGTGCCAGCTGACCCAGTGTGATGGGCTGCCTGGACCCCAGGGGATAGGGAGAACACAGCAAACTGTTAAAGCACACACAACCATATCCCCAGGGTGATAGATGACCCAGTGTGATGGGCTCCCTGCACTCCAGGGGATAGGGAGGGTAAAGCAAACTGTTGAAGCACACACAACCATATCTCCATGGTGCCAGCTGACCCAGTGTGATGGGCTGCCTGGACCCCAGGGGATAGGGAGAACACAGCAAACTGTTAAAGCACACACAACCATATCCCCAGGGTGATAGATGACCCAGTGTGATGGGCTCCCTGCACTCCAGGGGATAGGGAGGGTAAAGCAAACTGTTAAAGCACACACAACCATATCTCCAGGGTGATAGATGACCCAGTGTGATGGGCTCCCTGGACCCCAGGGGATATGGAGAACACAGGAAGCTGTAAAGGCACACACAACCATATCTCCAGGGTGATTGATACGCCACTGCGATGACCTTACAGCACACCTGTGGATAAGGAGAATGTTTTGACCTTTTACATTACACAGACCAATACCACGAGGATAACAGGAAACCCACTGTGATGGGCTCTCTATTCTCCTCGGGATAGGGTGGATGTACTAAATTGTGTTGCCACACACAACGATATCCACAGGGTGACCAATAGAGCACGGTGATGAGCTCTCAGCACCCCTGGGGATAGGGAGAATGCTCTGCACCTTCACATTACACACAACAATAGCTCCAGGATGACTGGGAACACACTGTGATTGCCTATGTAGTATGCTGATGATGGGGTTGATGTATGAAATTGCCTAGGCACACAGATCATATAGTAAGGGTGACTGATAGGCCACTGTGATGATCTCTCCACACCCCTGGGGATACGGAGACTGGTTTGACCTTTTACATTCCACACACCAATATCACCATGATGAATGGGAACACACTGTGATGGCCTCTCTGTTCTCCTGGTGATTGCGTGGATGTATGAGATTGTCTAGTCACACAGACCATATCTTACGGGTGACTGATAGGCCACTGTGATGAGCTCTACACACCCCTGGGGATATGGATTACGTTTTGACCTTTTAAATGCCACAGACCAATAACACCAGGATGAATGGGAATACACTGTGATGGGCTGTCTAGTCTGCTGCTGATAGGGTGGATGTATGAAATGGACAAGGCACACAGACCATATCTGAGGTTTGAGTAAACGATCACTATGATGCGCTCTCTGCACCCCAGGGGATAGGGGGCATTTTTAACACCTTTACATTAAACAGACCAAGATCACCAGGATGACTGGTAACACACAGTGATGCCCTCTGTCTTCTCGTGGGGATAGGGAGGCTAATGCAAACAGTTTCAGCACACACAACCATATCCCCTGGATGACAGGTGACCCACTGTGATGGGCTCTGTCTTCTCCTGGGGATAGGGTGGCTATTGCAAACAGTTTCAGCACATACAACCATATCCCCTGGATGACAGGTGACCCACTGTGATGGGCTCTGTCTTCTCCTGGGGATAGGGAGGCTACTGCACAGTGTTTCAGCACTAAACAACATCTAGCCAGGATGACAGGTGACCCACTGTAATGGGCTCTGTCCTCTCCTGGGGATAGGGGGGGCTCCTGCAAAGTGTTTCAGCACTAAACAACATCTAGCCAGGATGAGAGGTGACCCACTGTGATGGGCTCTGTCTACTCCTGGGGATAGGGTGACTATTGCAAACAGTTTCAGCACATACAACCATATCCCATGGATGACAGGTGACCCACTGTGATGGGCTCTGTCTTCTCCTGGGGATAGGGAGGCTATTGCAAACAGTTTCAGCACATACAACCATATCCCCTGGATGACAGGTGACCCACTGTGATGGGCTCTGTCTTCTCCTGGGGATAGGGA
Source organism: Ichthyophis bannanicus (assembly GCA_033557465.1). Taxonomy (NCBI): domain Eukaryota; kingdom Metazoa; phylum Chordata; class Amphibia; order Gymnophiona; family Ichthyophiidae; genus Ichthyophis; species Ichthyophis bannanicus. Next base: position 741,863,946 of record CM066032.1, on the reverse strand, counting down.
GGCTACTACACAGTGTTTCAGCACTAAACAACATCTAGCCAGGATGACAGGTGACCCACTGTGATGGGCTCTGTCCTCTCCTGGGGATAGGGGGGCTCCTGCAAAGTGTTTCAGCACTAAACAACATCTAGCCAGGATGACAGGTGACCCACTGTGATGGGCTCTGTCTACTCCTGGGGATAGGGTGGCTATTGCAAACAGTTTCAGCACATACAACCATATCCCCTGGATGACAGGTGACCCACTGTGATGGGCTCTGTCTTCTCCTGGGGATAGGGAGGCTACTGCACAGTGTTTCAGCACTAAACAACATCTAGCCAGGATGACAGGTGACCCACTGTGATGGGCTCTGTCCTCTCCTGGGGATAGGGGGGGCTCCTGCAAAGTGTTTAAGCACTAAACAACATCTAGCCAGGATGACAGGTGACCCACTGTGATGGGCTCTGTCTACTCCTGGGGATAGGGTGGCTATTGCAAACAGTTTCAGCACATACAACCATATCCCCTGGATGACAGGTGACCTACTGTGATGGGCTCTGTCTTCTCCTGGGGATAGGGTGGCTATTGCAAACAGTTTCAGCACATACAACCATATCCCCTGGATGACAGGTGACCCACTGTGATGGGCTCTGTCTTCTCCTGGGGATAGGGTGGATATATCTTAAATCGTCTACCCACACACAACCATATCTCCAGGGTGATGGATAGGCCACTGTGATGAGCTCTCAGGGCCCCTGGGGATTGGGGGGGCGTATTCAACAACGTTGTTTGGGAAACCCATATCACCGGGTTGACTTACATACCATTCATGCTACATTTCACATAGCCTTGTGCTGTACACAAGGTGTTTGGATCCAGATCCAGATTCCACCATATCCATATGATGTGGTATTGATGGATTGAGGGTGATCTATGGGCTTACATTCTTCAGGTATGTTGTTGCAAGGCCACAGCAGCAGATCCCATAGCATCAGGACCTCTGTGACCATTACCAGCATCACCAGGGTACAGCACAAAGCAGTCACATATGATACACAGACATTATGTGATGTCTGGTCATCTGCTGGACATTCCTGACCCACAGAACCTTAGATTACCAGCATGGACATCTGCAATGGACACAGGCTAAATATCTGATTCCAATGAGCTGGCCCCATACACTTACCTCCCTTGGGTATTCAGCGATGCGATTAAAACGTCTTTGTAGCCGCTCCCATGCCCTGCGGACCTTTGAGCTGTCCCTTTGCCTGGTGGGCCCGGGGAACAGCTTATCTTGCCTGTTGGCGATCAGCCGTGCCAGGGAGCGCAGCTCGCGTGGAGTAAAGGAGGGCTTCCTTTGCCTGGGCGCCATTTTCAGATATTGTCACCTGATTGCATTCAGCGACATTCACGCACATGCGCCCCGCAACTGGCGCAGATTGGTGACGTTTTACGTACACATGCGCCCCGCAAATGGCGCGGTTTAGCGATGTAAAACGTCTATCTGCGCCCCGAGAGCACCGTTTAGCAACCTATGACGTCCATCTGTGCAACGAAACTGCCATAGTTTAACGACATCATACGTGGAACTGCGCACCGCAGCTGGCCCATTTTTCCGAGATTTTACAGTAAAGTACGCCACGCAACTGGCGCTGTTGCGCGACGTATTACGTACAAATGCGCACCGCAAATACACATTTCAGCGCATAGACATAGGCACATTCGCAGCACAATTTGCATATACACTGCTGTGTGTCACCTATTTAAGACATATAAGATAGTTTGTGATCATATCGTGTCTACACATTTGGGACTTGAAATAATCAACACTTCCCCAATGTTTATTGGTCTTTCGTATGATGTGATGTACTATGGCTTTCACATTGCAATGTGCTGCACTACAACTGCAAACACAACAAGGTGTCATGGAAGCCCATCAAAGTGGGCTATCAGTCACCCGGGAAATATGCTTGTGTGTGCTTGCACCGTTTAATACAGCCTCCCTATCCCCATGCGTCATGAGAGGCCATCACAGTGGCATATCAGTCACCAGGGTGATATGGTTGTGTGTGCTTACGGTAGACCACAGACCCTCCCTATCCACAGGAGACCACACAGCACAACAGAGTGGTCTGACAGTCATCCTGGTGATGTGGGGCTATGAGTCCCAATATAGCATATTCAGTAGTTCATCTCAATGTGCGGCCAGCAATGATGTGATGGATGGCATAAGGGGGGGGGCCGGGGGCCGTTTCCAACTGGACAGTCTACATCCACATTAGGTTGCGTAACACACATAATGAGCTGATGGGGTTTGCCATGAGACAGACAAGCACGTTGATTTTAAGTAGGTGTTCTGACATACAGACATAGTGGCTGACGTGTGCCACATTAGTGGTCAATTCTCCTTATGGTACACAACTACTGTTTCCCTTGACACAGTCTGCCTAATCAATATGACTTGGTGGGACATTACTCTCTAATATCAGCAGTTGGTTTGTGTGTCCTTGGGTTATGGTTTTCCTTCTGACAGCAAACTCACTGTGACATTTCAATAATCTTGCATGGCACATCTGATACCCTATGAGCCACTCCAGAGAGTGCAATATGAGTTGCAGTGTCCGCCACAGCACCTTCTAATGTTCCATTTCAGCCACCGTATAGGGTGCGTTTGAAGAAGGTTCAGGCTACAGCACTGAGTGTGTTGTTGTTGGCAGCAGCAAATGACGTTATATAGGAAACAAACCTCAGAAACCCATATCACATTACTCAACTGGAGGATCAGACGCATGACTTTGGCCTCCAGACACTGTGAGGTCACAGGTGGCCCACATCTCCATAGCTCAGCGGTTGTGGAGTAGTCCTCGTTGAACCCCTTGGCCTGTCGGATAATCTGGATAGGCCTAATGACTACGCATGAGATCGCTATGCATCAGAGCTATCCTGCAACCTGACTGTTTTGTGGCTCTATAGGTCTGGCTTTAGGGACACCTGCCTTACACCTCTGTCATTTAGGTGTGTGAGTGTGCAAAGCACAGATGACATAGACATGAAAGGCATAGATAGACTGTGTCACATACTTTGTAATTTGTCACCACCACCATGCAGTTGTATACTGAAGAATATGTTGTTGGTGGTGACAGGCAAAGATGCATGCTACACATTCAATCTCACCTTTTTGATGTGTTCAACATCAGCACCTTGGCCACTTACAATGGTTGATGACAGAGGTGTTGGCCAGGAGTGTTGACAAGTAGTCCTGGAGGGCCACACACCACTCAGCTTGACAAAAGATCGCAATTGCTTATATATATCATGCATCTTAATTCGGGCGATCATAAACACCCATCTTGCCTAGGCTTTCACGGAGGACTGGTTCAGAACCACTGCCATAGCTGCTAAAACACCCCTGGCTGCCTGCAGGTGGACTACGGGCCAACACATGACCTGTTTGCTTTCTTTAACAAGTTCGGGTTAACCACACATACCAATGATGCACTGCACATGTAAATCATCAGTCTACAAATAACAGCAAGATGGTTTATGCAGCCACAAACCCACCTCAACCTGTATATATTTACTGAGCGTGTAGGTTGATGACACAGACTTGGTATTGACTGTCACATTGTGCGGGTCATGTGCTCACCCTAAGAGTGAGAGGGAACACACAGCACCATGTCCACAGCACCTGGCTTAGGTGAGATAGGCTATGGTGTGAGTCCACATCAGTGACAGTGTTTGATGGGTAGTTGTTGTAGATGCACTGCCAAATACACTTGTGGCCATCTGTTATTTCTGTATGATATTTAGCCCTTCAGCAATTTTCACCAACCACATTGGTCTTATGCTGTATGGAACCAATGCCCACATAACTTATGTAATAGGGGAGGGGAGGGGAGGGGAGGGGGGGAGGGGCTGGGGGGAGGAGGGGCTGGGGGGAGGGGGGAGGGGCTGGGGGGAGGAGGGGGGGGGGAGGGGCTGGGGGAGGGGCTGGAGGGGGGGAGGGGCTGGGGGGGGAAGGGCTGGGGGGGGAAGGGGTGGTGGGAGGTGGGTTGGCCAGATAGACGGCTTCAGTAACAACACCACTGGAACGCACAATCACCCACAATACTGCAATGGTGCTGCTGGTTAGAAATGATAACCTGCATCCAGCTGAGGAAAAATAAACCATACAGGGCATGCATTTCTGTGCACATCCATAAGGTGACAGCAGGCCTGGAAATGCTCAGCGGCCCACCATCACTATCTGACATTGTCCACCAGCACACAGAGAATAACTGCAGCCGATGCACCCCTGAGGGTGTGGCAACCTTACACATACTAGGTGCAATCAATCTGCGAGACAGTCCATAGTGCATACTACTGGAGGACATGTATGCACCCAAAACTGGGATGTCTGCATACTCACCAAGCAGTTAAGTTAGTGATTCGGCACCAAAAGGAAAACCAAACATATCACTTGCAAGAAATGTTGTTGTCACTATGGCTGCCCTAGCCACGCCATGGTAACTGCTCAGTCAGGGTGAGAGTGACCTTTGAGGAGGACATGCAAGGGCTACCTTGTCCATGCTACTGATGACCACACACTACGATGTCCGATACATTGCCCTATGTTCTGTGCTCATGCATCCTGCCCAGGCCAGCCTGTCGGCAGTATACCCACAATACCTAGCTCCTCATTATGCACATTGGCAAGCTAATACTGAGCACAGTACAAACATTGTGGGCTGAGTAACGTCTTGCAGACATCACACACTGGATGTACAGACACACAATCCCACAGCTATGCCATCACTGTGCAACTATAGATAGCTTTGGCAGTCTAGGCCAACTCAGCAGTCCTGGACACAGAGCACGCATAGCTATGCTATGCAATACTGTTGCTGTCACACCCCAGGGTGGGAAACATTGTCAAACTGCAGACGTGAGACACACTGCACAAACATCAAACATATTGCTGTGATACCACTCAATAACCATATTGTGCTTTACCTAGAAATTGATATCTGCTACTAATCACTTCAACATGTTGCTATATGTGTATTGACGTAACAGGTTTATGGTGACAGTGCGAAGGTGCACACTTACTACTTTTGTGAGATGCACGTAAGGCCCAATATCATGATTATCCAATAGGCTTTGGATCATGGAGCCTGTGGGTCTAGTCATTTGTGCTCCTGGTGGCCAGTACTGTCGGGCAGAGGTACCCAAATACAGTCCTGTTGAGTCAGACACTGAGCATTTTTTCCAGGTGTGCTTACAGAATATGCATGAGATATATCTGCATACCATGGACCACCACATTAATATGGACAACACCATCTTTATTTGCCACATCATAAGATGTAAATGATTTGAGGCACTTCAGGACTGCATTTCTGTGATACTGCTCTATGTGATGCACATGTTTCTCATATATGTACACTTTCTCAGGAAAAATACATGTATTGGCCATGTTTGTATTACCTGCACTGAAGATTATTTTATTTTTCTATAACTTGTGTGATTTCAAAATTGGGAAAACTTTTTGAGCATGGAAGGCCCATGGGATTTGAACCGCTGACCTTCACCTTCTGAAGGCACTGCCTGTGTGCTTTGCATCACCGTCTTGCAACAGAGACAGTGCATTCACAGGGATATCCATGGCTGTTTGTCACACTGACCCTGTCTGTTGCACTACACAGCATCCACTTAAACAGGGGTATGCCATGGTGTGCTGTGGACAGCTGCCACCAGTTGCCCTGCCGTCAACATGCTCACATGGCCTTATATTGGGGAATGCATAAGACGTTTATAACGATTGACACTCCAGGACTGCATTTGCTTGACTCTGCTGTAGGTAATGCACATCCTTATGTAGTGGCTACTGTTGAAGGAAAAATACAAATATGGGATACAATCTTAGGTTCTCATCAGCAAATAGCCACTCTTTCATGGCTGGTTTTAGAGGGCTACAATTATGTGTACTAGTTGGCCAAGAGCCACATACAGGATTTGAACCTCTGATCTTCTGTTATTGCACATACTGTCTGGGTCTGCTGCACCAACGTTTTGCAACATATATGCTGCATTCCCAGGAGAGTCCATGACTGTACATCCAACAGGGCCTGTCTGTTCTGGTGGACGGTGACAGCATGCACACGCCTACTGTACTGTCTGTTGTGTCTTTCAGCCACTGCCCCCTCCACCACCTGTACCCCTCGGCCAACATGCAGACATGTCCTTATCTTGCAAAACCATTTCACCTGATTGCGTTTTGCCACTCCAGGGGGAGATTGGTGGGAATCGGCTGTACGTTACGCCCATTGCTATGGTTTGTGTGCGGTGTGGGGTAATATTATTGATGTTGTGACCATGCTCATGTACTCTGCAATAAAGCAGTGTCTGCACTCTCACTGTTTATTGGTGGGTAAAACTATGGGTACTGGGTTGGCTGGGTCCCCAGCTAGGATTTGAACCTGTAGCCCTCTGGACCTACAGTCACTGGCTGTGTCTGCTGCACCACACTGAGGCCACATAAATAGTGTAGTGTCTGGAGATAGAAAACCTTCCCACACGAGTCTAACACCCTGCTCTGCATCATTTTACTGTGACCAATTTTACCTTGTATGGGGACAGAGGTGCATAACAAAACAAAATATGTCCTACAAATTTGGGCAGCAAAATAGGAAATACCTCAAACAGTGCAACAGTGATATCAATGAGCAACCTGATATGCACTCCCAGGTAGGCTCCATTACATTGCTGTGCTTTAGCATGAGTCTACGGAGCATAGACCCTTCCAAACATCATTTCTATTTTTGTGGCCTCTCCTGGGAGTGTTTGTTATTGTTGGCCATTAATAGCACTGTTGCCCAGCAACATTATATTTATCTTATAATTTGTTGTGTTAATTTTCATTTTATATTAACATTTGTTTTATGTGCACATGTTTCACACTGCTCACGTTTTTAGGTTTCCCCGCTTTTGCTTTACATTGCTGACCGAAATGGTTTCTCTTCCCTTTAAATGCCCTCTACCGCGAGTGTTTCACTCGCGCTATTTTTTCCTTGTAAATTCGGGCCCGATAATGTGCGGGGAGCCTCTCCCCTCCCCTTCCCCACCCATTTACCCCCTCTCTCCGCCCCTCCGGAGCCTTCCTCCGCCCTCCGTTAGCCGTTCCACGCCTCTATCGTACATTTGCGGGCCCGTACTTGAGCGGGGCCCGTTATTGTGTCGCGCACATGCGCGGGGGTTCATCGCACGTGTGTGGGGCGTTTAAATGCGTTTCTGAGCGTTTGAGTGCCGCTTTTCCTTGCGCTATTGTGCGGTGCGCTCTTTTGCGGATTTTAGTAAACATGCCCCTAAGCTAATGAGCTAGCATAATTCCCAAATATCTCACTTCTTTTTTGATTTGGATGCTTGCATCTTTTATCCTCATAGTTTCTGGTGGAGTGAAGGAGTTGTCCTTTGTGATGAAAAGGATTTCTGTTTTATTCAAATTTATTTGAAGATTATGTTCTAATAGCCATGTGCTAATGTTATTGAAACATTCCTTTATATTATTTAAGTTCAGCTCTTTGGTGTTAATTTGGGTGAAAAGCATAATGTCATCAGCATAAAGGTTGTAATCAATGCCATGACTCTTAATTATACTGCAGATGGGTTGGATATAAAGGTTGAAAAGGAGCGCTGATAACGCAAAACCTTGGAGTATGCCTTTCCTTTGGTAAAATGGGCATGACGAGTTATTACCCATTTTTACTTGGATGGTTCGGTTTGAAAGGTAGGATTTGAACCATAGCAAAAAAACGTTGTCTTTGAGGCCGATTTCTTGTAAACTAAGAATGAGATATTCATTTGATATTGAGTCATAAGCTGCAGTTAAGTCCAGAAAAATGAAGATGAAACCAGTATTAGGTTTTTCGATTCCTTTTAGTAGCTTGTCTGTTAATGCCATGAGAAGTGTTTCAACTCCATGACCGATTCTAAAACTGTGCTGATGTGGATCGAGCTGGGCAAATTGGTCTATGTGACTTTGTAGCTGGAGTAGAGCTGCCTTTTCTAAGATTTTTGCCATAAATGGCAGACTTGAAATAGGCCTGTAAGAGCTTGGTTCTGATTTAACCAGATTCTTGCCCTTGAAGATGGGACGGATAGAAGCCTTTTTTAACTCTTCTGGAATATAGCCTTGATCTAATGAGGAGTTTATTAGGTTTAGAATATGGGGAGTAAAACTGTCGCTAGTCAGACGTATCCATGCAGCTGGGCAAGGGTCGAGAGCAGAAGTCGATGTACTTAGAGATTTGATCATGTCTTTAAGTTGTCTTTCGGAGATGAAAGAAAAACGTTTCCAGGCTTGTTTTATAATTGTATTGCTTGTTTTCCAATGGTAATCTGTTGATGGTACTGTTCCCACCTTTTCCTTGTAGAATTTGGCCATGGCCTCTGCATCTGGCGCGACTGTGGTGTTGTCCTCTTTTGGATTAGTTGTTAGGGATCTAACTATCTCAGACAGTTCCCTTGGCTTGATAATCTTGCTTATTGTTGTTTATTAATAACTTGTATTCTTCCAGTTTGCTGAAAAAGGATGCTTTGTCGGATTCTCTTTTTGATTTTCTCCATTTCCTTTCAACTTGTCTTAGTTGCTTTTTAAATGATCTAACTTGCGGTTAGATTCGAGATGCCATTTGAGAATCGTGGAAGAGGTGTCAAGGGCAGGTAAGGCGGATGTTTGCATAGGAGGAAGAGAAAAGGAAAAGAGTAGGCAGCAGTGGTCAGACCCACCCCTCTCCTCTGGTCTGACCACTGCTGCCTACTATTTTCCTTTTCTCTTCCTCCTATGCAAACACCCGCCTTACCTGCCCTTGACACCTCTTCCACGATTCTCAAACGGCATTTTACGTCTCTTACCCTACAGGACTTCCCCTCAGCCAACTCTCTCTTTTCCTCCGATTTTTTCTCCCTTCCTGTGGATCAGCAGGTCAACTCCTGGTCCTCCACCCTCACTGCTGCCCTCGATACACTGGCTCCCCTTCGTCCCATTCCCTACCGCCCTATGACTCGTCATCCCTGGTATTACCCAGGTTTATGCCTTCAGCGCACCTATCTCCAGTGTGCCGAGCACCGCTGGCACAAACACCCCTCTTCCATCTCCCTAACTTCTTTCCGCTGTGAACACCGCCATTATCATGCTATGATCACTGAGGCCAAAAGGACCTATTACTCAAACCTTATTGCCTCTTCTTCTAACTCCTCTCGCTATTTGTATCACGTATTCCATTCACTGTCTCCCTCCTTGGCCCATCCCCCCTCGTCCGGACTCCCTTCCACCGCCCCTAGTCATACGAGTCTTGCCTCCTTTTTTGTTGATAAGATCCAGTCTCTCTATCCTTCTTTTTCTCATTGTCCCCCCTCTCTCCCCTCTCCCCTCCCCTCCTCTTCTCCCCACTATATCCTCTCCTCCTCCATCTAGTATCTTTTCTCACACGTGGCACTCTTTCCGACCTGTCACCTCCACCGAGCTTATTCAGGTCATCTCCTCGTCTCACAAAACGACCTGTCTACTTGACCCCCTCCCCTCCACCTGGCTCCTCGATCCCTCTCTCTCACTTCTTCCATATATCCAGGCCATTATCAACTCTAGCCTCACTTCTGGCAGCTTTCCCACCTGTTGGAAACATGCCGTGATTCACCCTCTTCTGAAGAAGCCTTCCCTCGACCCCAGTCTCCCCGCCAACTGGCGGCCCGTCTTGAATCTTCCCTTTCTGTCCAAGGTTCTTGAAAAATTGGTTTTCTTCCAGCTTTCAGCACATCTTGACGCTACCCTCTCTCTTCATCCCCGTCAATCTGGCTTTAGGACTGGTCACAGCACTGAAACTGTACTTCTAGCCCTCCTTAATGAACTTGTAAGTAACTTGTAATGTAAGTTCAATGTCTGAACGTTCTACATTGTACAAACATGTTCCTTGTAAACCGCGATGATGCCGAATAGTGCGGTATAGAAAAACAATAAATAAATAAAATAAATAAAATAAACTTCACCGCTCTCACGACCGCGGTGATCTATCTATCGCTCTCTCTTTGGATCTTTCTGCCGCTTTTGAAGTTGTTGATCACCACACTCTTCTTAGCCGTCTGTCTGATTCCAGTATCTGTGGCACTGTGTTGCATTGGTTCCGTTCTTTCCTTTCATCATGCACTTTCTCTGTTCACTCAGGCTCCAATACCTCTTCCTCTTTCCCCCTGCACTGTAGTGTTCCCCAAGGTTCCATTCTAGCCCCTCTACTCTTTAATATCTTCCTTGTTCCTCTCGCCCTCCTCATTCAGCAGACCGGTATCTCCTCTTACTTTTATGCCGATGATATTCTCCTTATTCACCACACCAGCTCTACAACTCCGGACCTCTCTGCTCTCAATGCCTGTCTGGATCTCATTGCTACTTGGTTTTCTGATAATTTTCTCTGTGTCAACCCTTCTAGGTCCTCTGCTATTTGGTTCTCCTTCTCTGCCACTCCTCCCACTCTAGCTCCCACAATGTCCTCCCTCCCGATTCCTGTTGTTTCTTCACTCCGTTATCTTGGTGTCACCCTTGATTCCTCTTTATCTTTTCACCCACATATTTCCTCCCTAGTTCGTAGTTGTTTTCTTCATCTCCGTTGTATTAGATCCATCCGGCCCTACCTCTCAGCAAGTTCTCTCACCACTCTGGTTCTTTCTCTTGTAATCTCCCATTTAGACTATTGTAACTCAATTTTCGCCGGCCTTCCCTCCTACCAACTCCATCGACTTCAACTCGTCCAAAACACCGCCGCCCGTCTAGTCACTTAGGGGTATGTTTACTAAAACCCCGGTAAAGTGTGGGCCGCGGTAGAGTGCGGATGCCATATAAGGAGTGGGCGTTCCGTCCTGAAAAAGAAAAGCCGTAATTTAAATATGCGCTAAGGTGCGCGGCGCCCTTGTGCGCCCCGCACCTTAGCGCATCGGATGGCTGCGCGGGAGGCATATGTGGCATGCTGATGGGCAAGCAGAAGAGCAGATCCACAGCACAATGGTTAAGACACCTGCCAATGGTGCAGGGATCATGGGTTCAATCCCCCACAGAGCCCAATAAAGACAGCTGCCTGAGGCAGTGGCATAATACAGCACACAAAATTTTTGGAGGCATATTAATAATGGGTGACATAAGGCGGCGCGCAAATGTTTTTGGAGGCAGTCGAATACGGGGCGGCAGAAGGCGGCGCACTAATGGCCATAAGGCGGCAGGGTGTTTTTTAGGAGGCATCTCAAGATGGGGCGGCATAAGGCGGCGCGCTGATGGGCATAAGGGTGCGTGCTAATATTTGAGGAGGCATCTCAATATGGGGCGGCATAAGGTGGCGCGCTGATGAGCAAACTGAAGAGCAGAGCCACAGCACAATGGTTAAAGCACATACCAATGGTGCAGGGATCATGGGTTTGATCCCCCACAGTGCCCAATGAACAAGGCTGGCTGAGGCATTACTTTAGGAGCCAGTCTAATATGGGGCAGCATAGGGCGGCGCGCTGATGAGCATTAGGCGGCATGCTAGTGTTTTAGGAGGCTTTTCTAATATTGAGAGGCATAAGGCGGTGCGCAGATGTGCAAGTACAGGAACAGAGCCACAGCACAATGGTTAAGACAGTGACCAATGATGCAGAGATCAGGGGTTCAATCCCTCACAGTGCCCAATGATCAAGGCTGGTTGAGGCATTGCATATTATTGGCAAGAGTGCTTTAGGAGGCATTTTATTTTTATTTTAATTATCATTACTAGCAAACGCACCCTCAAAGCGTGTTAACATAAGGCGCCCTATAAGGCACATTTTAAAGTGCACTGTCTGCCAAGGCACCCTAGAATGTTGCTTATAGGGCGCTTTAGAGGGTGCCGTATGAGGTACCGCAAGGTCAGAGTACTGTGTTTGATGGCAGCACTGTGCAGTTTAAGGAATGAAAAGCATTAGTAGGTGCGCTGACATGCAAGGAGGAGCAGCAGTGGAGCACAATGGTTAAGGCACTGACTGCTGATACAGGGGTCATGAGTTTGCTCCCCAGGGTGCCTAATACATAAGGCTGGCTGTGGCATCAGCTTTGCAATGTACATAATATTCCCAGCAGCACCGTATGTTTATTTTATTAATTGCTGCCAGCAAACACGCCCTCACATGCCGTAATTGAAGGTGCCGTATAAGGCACCCTATAAGGCACTCCATAGGGCACATTATAAAGTGCACTGTCCGCCACGGCACCCTAATATGTCCCCTATAGGGCACCCTATAAGTTGCATCACAGGATAATGTATAGTGCACCTTATATGGACGGGAACCATAAGGTGCTCTATAGGGCGCCCTATAAAGCGCCCTCAGAGGCAACATATGGGTACAGTACGCTGAGGTTGTTGTTGCTGGCATCATAAATGTACATTAAAACAAAGATAATGCTTTGGCCAACCCTATCAAATAACCCCACTGTGGGTTTGAACCCATGATCTCTGCCTTCACAAGCAGTGACACATCCATTGGGCTACAGCTCTATAGCTACTAGCAAGCCCCTGGCTGGCTGCAGAGAGCCTGCACGTCACCACACAGACAGTCTGCTGCAGCCACCAGGATAGGGTTAGGCCACCTGTACCCAAGATGCACTGCACATGCAAATCAGCTGTCCACAGATGAACACAAGATGGGGAATGCACCTCCACAGCACCTCGGCCTAGTAGGGGGATGTGACCGGGTGCACCCCCAGCACCTCGGCCTGGTAGGGGGTACTGACCGTGTGTTTTACTAGCATAGAGTAGCTACACACCATCACATTGTGCAGGTACTGTGCTCACCCTGAGTGTGCGATGAGGCGGCCAGGACCAGGTCCACAACACCGTCAAGGGCTGAAAGAGGCCATGCCGGAGGTCCAAAGCAGTGTTACTGTTTCAGATACATAGTTTCTGTACAAACACCTTGGATATCTCTGTCTGTGTCAGTCAGGTGTTGCCCCTATGGACCCCTAGGTGGCCCATGCACCACCACCACCACCACCCCCCCTCCTTCTCCTCCTCCAGGGCCAAGGGTGGCAAACAGGGTCTCCTATCAATACATCCACCCTCTACCTCCCTGCAAAGGTGGTAGTAGAGGGGACCATCAACCCCAGTCCTGCTGAGGGACATAGACACCCCAGGGCAGTCAATGTAGCTCTGTACATATCCATAACACAATAGCAGACAGACATTAGGCCTGCCTATGGTAAGCTGCACTTCCAACACTATCTGATATTCTGCTGCAGCAGGTCATCAGCCACTGCACCCTGCAAGCCGCTCCAGCAAGACACACACCAGCTACAAACAGCCTGCTAGTTAGGCCATAGTGCATGTTCCCAGTGGAGATGCATGCACCCAGAACTGGGATGTCAGCATACACAGCAAGCAGAGAACTCAGTGACTGGGGCCCATAAAGTAACCCATAGCTATCACATGAGAGAAATACTATATGGCACTATGGGGGTGCCTAGCCATGCTGTGGTCACTGCACAGTCAGGGTGAGAGTGATCTCTCAGCGGGACATACTGAGGACACCCTGTCTGTGTAGGTGGTGGCCGGGCAGGAAAATGTCCCAGTCAGTACCCTATGCCCTGTGCAGATGCACCCTGGCCAGGCCACCCTGTCCAGCCTCTACCCATGGTACCTTGCTCCTCATTATGCACATTGGCAGCACAATACTGGCAACAGTGCTGGCAGTGTGGGCTGTGGAAGATGTTTGCAGCCACCACACACTGGATAGACAGAGAGCCACCCCCACACCTATGCCAACATTGTGCCACTATAGAGGGGTTCAGCAGCCATACCCACCACACCAGTCCTGGGCACAGTACAGGCATGGATATGGTATGCAATACTGTTGGGGGTCACTCCCCAGGGGGGTAAACACTGTCAGAGACCAGACCTGCGGCACACACCGCAGACATCAGAATGATTTGTATGGTGGAGCTCAATGAGCAAACTGTGCTTAACGTAGGACTTGCTATCTGCCAGTAATCATTGGAAGCGTTTGATAGCTGTGTACCGTATACCCAGGTGTAGGGTGGCATTGCTAAGGTATGCAAGTGCTAGTATTGGGAGATACAGGCAGGGCCCAATGTCCTGCCTCTCCAGGAGGCATTGGCCAATGGGGCCTGTGGGTGTGTGTGTGGGTGTGTCTGGCCCTGTTGGCTGCTGCTTTACGGCAGAGTTTCCCAGATCCAGTCCTGGTGTTCCAAACACTGTTCGGGTTTTCATGCTGTCCCTCATAAATATGCATGAGCTACATCTGCATACCATGGGGATGGTGCATAGATATGCAGCACAGGCATCTTTATTATAGGCAGCATGGAACCTGAATGGTGTGGGGCCCTCCAGAACTGCATTTGGGAGACTCTGCTCTAGGTAATGCGCCTGTGTATGGTGTCTGTGTTTGGTGTGGTAAAATATAGGCGTATTAACCATGCGTATGTTCTCAGCACTAAACGTTTGTCCTTACTATCACGGTTTAGTTGTGGGGAAAATATGTGGACAGGATTGGCAGTAGCCCCAGCTGGCCTTTGAACCTGTGACCTTCTGTTCTTGGACACACTGTCTGTGTGCACTGCACCACTGTGTTGCCACAGGTATGCTGCATTCCCTGGGGAGTCCATGACTGTACATACAACAGTGCCTGTCTGTTGCGGTGGACGGTGCCAGCCTGCACAGGCCTAGGCCACTGTCTGCTGTGGTTTGCAGCCACTGCCCCCTCCACCACCTGTACCCTTCCGCCAACATGCAGACATGTCCTTATCTGGGAAAAAGCATATGACCTTATTGAGTTGTGGCACTCCAGGACTGAATTTGGGGGACTCGGCTGAAGGTACTGCCCATTGTTATGGTTTGTGTGTGGTGTAGGGTAACATATGGGTGTTTGAACCATGCTTATGTTCTATGAAATTAAGGAGTGTCTTTACTATCACTGTTTAGTGGTAGGTAAAACTATGGGGACTGAGTTGGCAGGAGCCCCAGCTGGGATTTGAACCTGTGGTCCTACAGACACTGGCTGTGTCCACTGCACCACACTGTGACCACAGAGACAGTGCAGTCCCTGGAGATAGGAAACCTGGCCGGACGAGTCATAAACCCTGCTCTGCACAATTGTACTGTGGGCTCATTTACCTTGTATGGAGACAAACGGGCATATAAACCTCATAAAACATCTCGAAAAAAGGGGCAAACACCCATACCCAAGCTGGGCAATAGTGATAGCAATGGGCAACAAAACAGAACACTCCCAGGAAAGCTCCACTAAACTGAAATGAGTTTTTGAAAGGGTCTACGGAGCGTAGACCCTTCCAAAAATAATTTCTTTTTTTTGGAGCTTTCCTGGGTGTTTTTTTTATTGTTGCCCATTGCTATCACTATTGCCCAGCTGCTTTGTAATTTTTAACATATTTGTTGTGCTCATATTTGCTTTTTATTTGCTATTTTGTTATGTGCACATGTATCACACTGCTCACGTTTTGCAGGTTTCCCCGGTTTTGGTGTACATTGCTGACAGAAATGGTTTCTCCTCCCTTTAAATTGCCTCTAACGCGAGTGTTTCACTCGCGGTATTTTTTGTCCGAAATTCAGCCCTGCTCCTGTGCGGGGAGCCTCTCCCCTCCCACTTTACGCCCATTGACCCTGTCTCCCCACCCCTCGGGGGCCTTCCTCCGCCGTCCGTAAGCCTTCCCCCGCCTCTATCGCACATTAGCGCACCGCACACGTGCGCGGACCCGTTAATGTGACGCGCACGCGTGCGGGGCACTTAAAAGCACTTAAGTGCGTCATTGCCGTGTGCTAATGTGCGCAGCGCACGCGTGCGGGGCACTTAAAAGCACTTAAGTGCGTCATTGCCGTGTGCTAATGTGCGCAGCGCACGTGTGCGCTGTTTAGTAAACATACCCCTTACTCTTCCCCTTTTGACCATGTCACTCCTTGCCTTCTCTCTCTTCATTTATTTATTTTATTTATAATACTCCATGGCCTCCCGAAGAACATCATCAACCCACTTCAGTTAGCCATGAATGCAGCAGCTCGGATCCTCCACGGAGCCTCAAGGAGTGACCACATCTCCCCCATTCTAGAAGAACTTCATTGGCTTCCAATAAGCTCTAGGATCCTATTTAAGGCCCTCCTCATCACCTTCAAGGCCTTCAACAAACTATCTCCTGCAGCTATCTCAGATCTCATCACACACACAGAGAACAACAGGCCTAAAAGAACTTCTGCCATGGACCTGCTAAGCATACCAAGCAACTCCATCAAGTCCAACCAATCAACGATTAACAGAGCTTTTGTTAACTTCGCCCCCAGATGCTGAAATAAACTCCCTCCCGGCATTAGAGCGATCAGGGACCGTAGACAGTTTAGAAAGGCCCTCAAACACTACCTTTTTATCACTCACCTTAAGCTTCTGGTCATACCTCCCCCCCTCCCACACTTACCCTCACAACCCCATACTTATCCTTTATGAATATACAGAGCTGACATATGTCCCAACAGTTAGTTTCAAAGATTGTATATAGTTCCCCTGGTTTACCTCCATTTTAATTCCCTGTTACCTGTAAACGAAAGCCAGTTATTTGGCCAATGTGTTTTATTGTTACAATGTAAACCGCACTGATGACAAATAGCGTGGTATATAAGAAATGTTAAATAAGCTTTAGCTAAGATTCAGTTATGAATAAGATGTCCAGATTGTTGTCAGATATGTAATCGGTTATCAAGGGAATCTTATTCCTAATAGAGCGTGGGTTGATAAGAGAGCATTTTAAATTGGATGCAATAATGTTAGGCTTAACCTTAGTATGGCTCAATTTGCTGAGGTTAATCTGTATTAGACGTTGTTTACGATCAGACCTGTTAGGGAATGGGAAGAAGCTTTTTGCTTTAGAGGCAGGTCGGTAGAAGTTGTGGATGACTGGTATTGGATAGTCTGATGGGGACAGGGCTTGGGTTGTAGAAGGTAGAGATAGCCTATGGCTATTAATGAATATATAGGATACATTTCTGCTGCTATTGGAGAGACTTTGTTCCGACAACCTGACGGACCTGGAGAATGACCTTCAGAATTTTAACTGCAGATGGGTCCTGAAGATGTATTAAGGTAATTGTTAATACTTTAGAGCTTAAAGTCATACCTTTCAACAGCAGGAGCAGCTAGAACGTTGTTGCAGTGAAATCTTGGAGATTGTATGCATGAGGATCTGTTGTGACTCAGCTTTGTTGTTGCTTGTCCTGATCTAGGCTCTGGGTAGAGCAGAAGATGAAGGAAAACAATTACTTTTTACCTAGTTGATTTGTTGATAGATGTGGATTCTTATGCCAGCAATTGAAGCTGAGTACTTCCTTTCTGGACCTTCTGTACAAGGGTCAGCTGGACTGTTGGCCAGACAGTTCCCAAGCTGACACCTTCCTCCATCCAGAAGGGAAACCACTCAGGAAAGACATATCACTTCCCAATAAAAGAAACATCAGAGGCCCACACTTCCCAACAAAACCTCACCTTATGCAGAACAAAATCTCTCCTTATACAGGACAACACACTCGTACATGGTAATAACTATCTCACAGATTTTTCTTCCAAAAGGATCTTTTTATTATTCCCTATTTACAGAAACAGAAAACTAAGAACAAAAGAAAACAGTCCAGTGGAATTACAGATCTTGACACCTCTCACTGCAAACACACAGGGTCATTCTGTCTTACCTTAGATGCAGATTTCTAAACAATTACAAGTCAGAATGCCTGGTCCTTCCTGTATGATTCTGTCTTACTTCCTGACTCAACAGCTAGTATGACAAGCTTTACTAGACACAAGAACAGACACAGACAAGACAAAAACAGCATGTACACAAAACTCTCAAACACGACAACAGGAATATTGGGACCATAGGGAACCCAGGAAATCCATACTTCCCCACAGCCTCCACTGCGAAGCAGACGGATTCATCGTGTATCTGGTCCTGTCACATTATTGTAATAAACAATTTTTAGCACAATAGCAGACACCTTCAGTGAAACCAAAGTTTCTTTTATTTATTTATTTATTATTTAATCTTGCAAGATTGTGCTCACAGATAACAAATCGTGGCCACCAATTTGTCATATAAACAGTTCCATATTTACCACATTCATTTCCCCTACAAGTTCCTCCCCTATTACTCTATTGGTGCAGGTACTTCTAATCTCCTACCTATTAGTGATCTTTATTCAGGTCATGTGAATCTCTGCCTCCGTTTACTTCTCCTAACTCCTGCCCCTTTTACCCCTCTTCCTTTTTTTACCTTATTCCTTTTATAGTTATATTACCGGTCTCAAGAGTTCTCAGAAATCCCCCCTCCCTTAGTGCCCATGTTCTTAATTTTCATGTTTTGGAAGTTTCTTTCTTCCCTTTCTCTGCACCTAGCAAATTTTGTATCAGTTTCACAGGGTTTTTCTTGTCCTTGAGCTTCTAAGTCCTGTGCAATAGCCTGGAAGCTAAGGGAGGGGTGTATGGGGGAACCTAGGATTTGCAAGGCCAGGAGAAAAATGTTTTATTCTGTACAGCATAAGAAAATGGAATATGTGACCGAATGTATTAGAGCTAGCAAAGAACATCCTATAGAGTTCTACTTCTATTCTGTGTTCTGCATATATTTTGTAAAAAAAAAAAAACCATTTCTAACATTATATACCCTTGCTCAGGACCATAGTTACTATCGGGGCGTTCTTCTCTAATTAGCTCATTCTTGTTCCAGCTGCCTGGGGCCCCACTTGTGTGATGTTATTCTACTCATGTCTGTACCCCTCTCCGTTGACCTTTCTTGGGCCCATCTCTGCAATTATCAGTCTGGGCCTTGACAGATTTATATTGTTATCTGACTTCTGCCCCCCTTTACCTGGTTTTATTGCTTGGTTCTCTCCCAACCCTCCGTTCCCAAGAAATATATCTCTTCAACTCCCCGTGTTCTGACGACTATACTGGGGACCATACGTTCTTCTTCATGCTAAGCTGGCATGTTTATATCTCATGATTGCCTTTTACCCTCTCTCTGTCCACCATTTACTGATAAGTGTGTTTTCACATCTTTTCCATATGATGTCACGTACCTCTCAAAGTTGCACGTACGCGCCTAAGTACAAAGGCCAGCATTCAGACATTTCAATGATTTTAATTGCATAATTGCGTTAACTCTTTCTCCTCTGGCTCTCACACTCCCCCCCCCCCCCCTTTCAGGAGTAGAATGTGGGAGCACATTCACCCTCCTGATTCGGAAAGGCTCATAGGAGACACTGGGTCCAACACTGTCATAAATGCGCAAAGCCTGATTGCGCCGTGCTCATGAGGACGGTGAACATGGATCATGGTGGACTTGCGCTGGGAGCACAGGAGAGGTAGGCACCAAGTACAGCATAGCATGAGGGGAACAATACTACAATATTATAACAATGAGTAAAGTTCCTGATGCCTTGGCCTAAACCAGAAAACCAGCTAAAAACCCAAGCAAACCAATCCCCCTCCTTTCTCGTTTCATCAGCAAGCTCCTGTAAGTGTTTAATGACTTCTATAATATCATCATGTGATGGGTCAGAGGAATGTAGGTGTAGCATGAGAGACCCAATAAAACACAAACTGTGGGAGCCAACAGACAGTCCAGAGCTAAATGATTTTGATAAGTGTCACGCCCTTAGCTCCTTACATCTGTGTGGAGGGGCATGGTTTTGGTTTTTAACCATTGAGGTGCTTTAACTTTCTGACTTCTCTAACTGGTGGCCTTTTAATGCATTATGGGAAAGGTAGTCCAGTTTGACTTCAGATGGAATAAAACACCTTTTTGTAGTTGGGTCAGAGTAGGTTCAATGACAAGAATTTATTCAAGAACAAAAAGAAGACACACTAGGTTCAGATCCACCTTTTTAGATATTTCACCAGGAGTTCTTGTAACTCATTATAGGATAACGTGAAATGAAACAAACAGCTTTCCTCAGCTTAATTAACAAGGCTTCTCATAGCACCTGCTTTTAGGCAAAGCTGGTCGTGCATTCAAAACATACAGAGAAAAAACGTCAACCCTGGTTTCTTTCCTTTTCCAGTCCAGGAACAAATACTTGGCAATCCTGTATGCTTAAACACAGCAATTCATACAATTAATGAGATTCTCACAAGCAGTTAAAATCTCTTCAGGATTTTTCTCAGCAACTAGTGAAACCAAAGCATTTCTTTCTTTCTTGGATGAAACGGCTTCACTCTGTGCTCGGCACACCTCACAGCTGTTTCTCAAAAAGGTAATCAGGAAAGTACAGCTTTACACTGCGTCACAATTCTCCTGAACTTAGAACACTTGCAAGCTAACACAGTTCTTAGGACTTTGGATACTGGAAGCTTTTCTTTAAAGGATGACACTCTTACAACCCCTCACACTTAGCAGACTGGCATGCAGAGCAATCCATGTATGAGACCTCTTCTTCACAAGGTAAATCTGACTCTCCCAATTGCATTGGTTCAGAGTCTGGCTCAGATTCAGCTAGCTTAAGGGACTGCCTTCTGTTATAGTTAAGGATGTCTCTGGCAAAATGATAGTGCTCCTTATTAGCTAAGCTTCTGGGGCTCATATCTTGATCAAAGCCTGTAGTAACTTCACTTCTTACTTGCTCTGGCCAGGCAAGATGGCGGCAGCGAGCAGCCACGGGTGATCTGGCTGTTGGTGAGGAGCTCTGTTTGCGGCGACTTGTGCGGTTGGAAGTGGAGATGGGATGACGGAAGCGCAAGCAAGCTTCCCTACCCTCGAGTGAAGCTCAGGTCAACTTGCCTGGACAGAGGACCCTTCAGACGTGCGGCTTGGAGACCCTTGCGGCTGGAGCGGCATCTTCGGCAGTTCTGGCATTGAGTCCAGACCTGAGCACGTCAGGGGTAGTTCTCTCCCCTGAACAACGGGCCCCCCCGCCATGCCCCGGAAGTGTTTTGACGGCCTCGGGAGTGCTTCCCAGCGGCGTGAAAGTTAGCACGCTGCTTAAGGGGAGTGAAGAGGGCTCCGTGACAGGTTGTTCACCTCCATTTTTGCTGTCTGGAAGAAGAGGTAGATCTGAGGGCTTGTCTCTGGAGGGGGACGCTATGCCCCAGACTGGCAGTCCTTTGGCATCTTTTGGAGGTGCTGGTGGGTTGGTGAAGCCCCAGAAGGTTACATTGGAGGTGCTATGGGACGCAACATCCACTTTGAATTCATCTCTGGCAACTATTTCATCGTTTGTGAGTACTGAAATGGTTTTGCTGCAAACTCAATTTTTAAGAATGTTCCAGAGTTCAGCGTGAACAAGCGGGGCGGTTGGTGCAGATGGAAGGAAACCTTGAACAGCTCCGGGAGTTACACGGTACCCATATCAAAGATAGAAATGTGTCTGCTAGGAAACTGGAATATCTAGAGAATCAAGTCCAGAAAAATAACTTGAGACTGATTAATTTTCCTAGATCTCTGTTGTGTTCTCCTATGGAGATGGTTCGTAGGTACTTTCGGGAGGTTCTGAAGATCTCCGAGGAGTGCCTACCACCGTTGATCAAGGAGCAATATCTTGTGTTGGGACGGGGTGTACAGGGGGGACCTGGTGATGCTCCTATAGCATCTGGAGATCTCACTGGGTTCCTGGAGAATTCTTTAGAGCTGGTCACATCTCGCACTACTCTCCTAGTCAAACTGGCTCTTGAATCTGATAAATCCTTAATTCTAAGAGCGTATTTTAGAAATTTGAGTGAACAATTTTTGGGTTCATGTGTTTGTATTTTCCCCGATCTTGCTAGGGATACCCAGTTAAGGAGGAAGGAATTTCTGAGGTTGAAACCCAGGATCCTTTCCCTTGGTGGGTCTTTTTTGTTGAAATTTGCAGCCAAATGTCATGTTACCTATAAAGAAAAATTATATTTGTTTTTTTGAACCCAATCAATTACTGGAGTTTCTTGTGGCTAGGGAGGATTTAGTGGTTGTTAGTGATTCCCATTCGGCTGATTTATAAGTCTCGCACTGCTATGTATATTATGTTGTTTTCCGCTTTGTAAAGGTTTTTCCTGTTGCCTCCTCCTTTTAATTTATTGTGAGCTTAACTATGGCTAATGGTGTATTATTTCCTTTATGTACTATTTGGATTTTGTTTTCCCTACTTTGCCAGTGATTTCCTTGTGCATTTATTTGTTTAAATGTATGAAAAATAACACACTATAGCATGGAATCTTTAGGTACCCCCAACTCCTTAACCCTTGTAACAACATGTAAAGTTAGCCGGAGCTCTCAGGGCAAATCGTAGAGGCTCTGGTCTAACCTCACTAGTGTAATTAGCCAGAACAAATAAACAATGTGGGAATCACCTATTCAAAAGCAGCCTCAAAGAGATGAGCCTTACACATGGTTTAGAAAAAGGAGCAGAAATAGAACCTGATGCACTAGCTCAAATAGTTTGTTCCAGGCATAAAAAGCAGCAAAAAGCAAAAGATCAATGTATGGAGTTGGAAGGAAGAAAAAGGTTAAAAAACAAGAGACAGAAAGGCCTAGCATAAAGGATAAGGATTAAGTACATTAGCAGTGAGATCCTGATATTCCTGGCTACATGATAGGATTAAAGCACAATGCATCAGCCACCAACCACTCTCCAGACAGAGCAGAAGTGGAGAACACACAATACTGTTTGTACTGTTCTACATACTCTTAGGGGTATGTTTACTAAAGTTTCTTAACATGCGTGGCGTGTTAGTCTGCAGGATGCCATATAAGGAGTGGGCGGTCCAGTCAAAAATAGAGCAAAACGGGATTAGCGCGCGCCGCGCGCTCTTGTGCGCCACGCACAGTAGCGCACGAGGAACGCGCGCAGGAAGCATAAGCAGGCGCGCTTATGTGCAAATAGAGGAACAGGGCTGCAGTACAATGGTAAAGACACTGACAGATGGTGCAGGGAACATGGGTTTAATCCCCCACTATGCCCAATGAAGAAGGGTGGCTGAGGCACTACCATTTATGTGTAATATTGCATTATGAGGCATTTTAATTTTATTTTAAGTACTGCTGCTAGCAAACGCACTTCCAAAGCGCTGTAACATAAGGTGCTGCATAAGGCACCCCATAAGGTACCCCAGAGGGCACATTTTAAAGTGCACTGTCCGCCACGGCACCTTACAATGTTGCTGAAAGGGTGGCCTATAGGGCGCCATATAGGGTGCCCTATGAGGCACAGCAAGGTCATAGCACTGTTTTTGATGGCAGCACTGTGCATTTAAATGCATGAAAATCTTAAGTAGGTGCGCTGACATGTAAGGAGGTACAGCAGTGTAGCACAATGGTTAAGGCACTGACTGATGATACAGGGGTCATGAGTTTGATCCCCAGTGTGCATAATATGTAAGGCTGGCTGAAGCATCAGCTGTGACATGTAAGTGTTGTTTCCTGTGGCACTTTATTTGTATTTTATTAATTGCTGCCAGCAAACACACCCTCATTTATTTATTTATTTTATTTATTTATATACATTTGTATACCGCTACTTCCAGCAATCAGCAGCGGTTTTGATTACAGATTGGAAATTGTCAAATCATGACAGGAAATTTTTTTGAGGTATAAACACATTGATTAGACAGGAAAGCACAGCACACAGAGAACTATTTTACAGGGAACATGGGCTATGGAGGGTTAAGTGGCTTGCCCAAGACCACAAGGAGCACCTGTGGGACTAGAAACCCCAGTCCTTCTGGCCCAAGGTTGCTGTCCTCTAGTGGGATTTGAACCCCTGACCTTCCGGCCCGAAGTACCTTGCCCCAACCACTAGGCCACTCCTCCACTCCTCATGTGCTGTAACCTAAAGTACCGCATAAGGCACCCTATAAGGCACTCCATAGGGCACATTATAAAGTGCACTATCCGCCACGGCACCCTATAATGTCCCCTATAGGGCACCCTATCAGTCACTCCATAGCATACTGTATAGTGCACCTTATATGGACGGTAACCATAAGGTGCCCTATAGGCACCTTATGGGTACAGTACACTGTGGCTGTTTTTGCTGGCAGCACTAATGTATTTTAAAAATAGATAATGCTTTGGACAGCCCTATCAAATAACCCCACTGTGGGTTTGAACCCATGACTTCTGGCTCCACTGGCAGTGAAGTAACCACTGGGCTACAGCTCTATAGCTACTAGTAAGACCCTGGCTGGCTGCAGAAGGACTGCAAGTCACCACACAAACAGTCTGCTGTGGTCACCAGGATATGGCTAACCCACCTGTACCCATGATGCACTGCACATGCAAATCAGCAGTCTACAGGATCACAAGATAGGGTATGCACCCCCACAGCACCTCGGCCTGGTAGGGGGAACTGACCATGTGTGGTACTGGCACAGAGTAGCTACACACCGTCACATTATGCAGGTACTACACTCACCCTGAGGGTGAGGTGGGGCGCCCAGCACCAGGTCCACAGCAGAGATAGGCCATGCTGCAGGTCTAATGTGTGAGATAGGTAGTTTCTGCAGACACACCTTGCATATATCTGTATGGCTCAGGCAGGTGTAGCCCCTATGGACCCCTAGGAGGATTATGTACTACCACCATCCTCCTCCAGGGCTGAGGGTGGTAAACAGGGTCTCCCATCAACAGATCCACATTCTACCTCCCTGCAATGGTGGCAGTAGAGGGGACCATCAACCCCAGTCCTGCTGGGGAACAGACACCTACAGGGCAGTCAATGCAGCTCTGTACACATCCATAACACAATAGCAGACAGACATTAGGCCTGGATATGCTAAGCTGCACCCCACCACTATCTGATATTCTCCTGCAGCAAGCCTTCAGCCACTGCACCCTGCAAGGCGCTCCATCAAGACACATACCAGCGGCAGACAGTCTGCTAGCTAGTCCATAGTGCATGTTCCTGGTGGAAATGCATGTACCCAGAACTGAGATGTCAGCATACACACCAAGCAGATAAGTCAGTGACTGGGCCCCAAAAGGAAACCCTTAAATATTACACGAGAGAAATGCTATATGACACTATGGGGGTGCCTAGCCATGCTGTGGTCACTGCACAGTCAGGGTGAGAGTGATCTCCCAGCAGGACATGCTGTGGCCACCCTGTCTGTGCAGGTGGTGGCCGAGCACTACAATGTCCCAGCCAGTGCCCTATGCCCTGTGCAGATGCATCCTGGCCAGGCCACCCTGACCGGGCTATACCCATGGTACCTTGCTCCTCATTATGCACATTGGCAGGCCAATACTGGCAACAGTGCTGGCAGTGTGGGCTGTGGAGGGTGTTTGCAGCCACCACACACTGGATAGACAGACACACACTCCCACACCTATGCCAGCATTGTGCAACTATAGAGGTGTTTGGCAGCACTGGCCACCGCACCAGTCCTGGGCACAGTGCAGGCATGGATATGGTACGCAATACTGTTGGGGGTCACTGCCCAGGGTGGTAAACACTGTCAGAGACCAGACCTGAAGCACACTCCACAGACATCAGAAAGGTTGCTATGATGGAGCTCAATCAGCAAACTGTGCTTAACGTAGGAATTGCTATCTGCCAGTAATCATAGCAAACGTTTGATAGCTGTGTACCATATTCCCAGGTGTAGGGTGGCATTGCTAAGGTATGCAGGTGCTAGTATTGGGAGATGCACGCAGGGCCCAATGTCCTGCCTCCCCAGGAGGCATTGGCTAATGGAGCCTGTGGGTGTGGGTGTGGGTGTGTCTGCTCCTGTTGACTGCTGCTTTATGGCAGAGGTTCCCAACTCCAGTCCTGGTGTGCCAAACACTGTTTGGGTTTTCATGCTGTCCTTCATGAATATGCATGAGATACATCTGCATACCATGGGGGCGGCGCATAGAAATGCAGCACAGGCATCTTTATTAGAGGTAGCATGGAACCTGAATGGTGTTTGGCCCTCCAGGACTGCATTTGGGAGACTCTGCTCTAGGTAATGTGCCTGTTTATGGTGTCTTTGCTCTGTAGGGTAAAATGTAGGTGTTTTGGGCATGTTTACATCATCTGCACTAAACGTTCTGTCTGTATTAGCATGTTGTAGTAGTGGGTAAAATATGGGGACTGGGTTGACAGGCACCATAGCTGGGACTTGAACCGGTGACTTTCTGCCTCTAAACACACTGGTTGTGTGCACTGCACCACTGTGTTTCCACAGAGAGAGTGCATTCCCTGATAATACCATGACTGTTTGTCCGGCAGGGCCTGTCTGATGCAGTGCATGGCACCCACCTACACAGGGCTAGGCCATGGTCTGCTCTGGGCAGCTGCCACTGCCCCCTCCACCACCAGTACCCCTCCGCCACCATGCTGACATGGCTTTATATTGGCGACAGCATAAAACCTGAATGATTTGTGGCCCTCCAGGACTGCATTTGGGGGACTCTGCTCTTTGTGGCCCTCCAGGACTGCATTTGGGGGACTCTGCTCTTAACACCTTATTGTACCATGATAACATGACCATTAACACAGTTTAGGATACCTGTAAATAGCTACCTTCCTCGATTAACTCAACATTCGTTGACTGTACATAGTTGTTTGTACATAGTTTTCCATAGTTCAATTGTTAAAGTTAAGATGTACATAATTCAAGCAATGTTTAATGTAAAAACAGATATGTGATACTGTTTCTTTACTTGTTATATGTAAGCCGCTCCTCATCTTTGGAAGGTAGCGGTATATTTATTTATTTATTTATTTAGGAGGATGTTTACTAAAGTGCGGTAATCGTGATTAACGCGCGTAAAATACGTTTAACGATCGTTAGCATGTCAGAACGCGCGTTCTGACGTGCGAACGATCGTTAAACGTATTTTACGCGCGTTAACCGCAGTTAACGATCGTAAACCTCCGCGGCGCGTAAAAACAGCGCAGAAGGTGGAGAGTGGGCGGAGAGAAGGGGTCAGTGGGCGGGGAGAGGCTCCCCTCACACTAACGCGCTGAATATCAGAGCTGAATTCCAACGCGAATGAAAACCTGTCGTTAAAGGCATATTAAAGGGAAGAGAAACCATTTCCGTCAGCAATGTACAGCAAAACCGGGGAAACCAAATAAACGTGAGCAGTGTGATACATGTGCACAGAACACAAACCCAAAGAAAACATCAAAAAGACCACCAGAATAGGTACATCAACCATAACCTAGCTGGACAACAGTGATACCAATGGGCAACAATGAAAAACACACCCAGGAAAGCCCCCCCCCCCAAAAGATAAGAGACCTGGAAGGGTCTATGCTCCGTAGACCCACGCAAAACAAAGCAGATGTCACTGGAGCAACCCTGGGAGTGTACTGTAATGTCGCCCAATGATAACATTGTTGCTCATCTCCGTGACTGCCGCGTGCCCCTGTCTGCGAGGGCGTTGATGAGTGTGAATTGCACCCCTGTCCCCATGCAAGGCAAATGAGCCCACAGTACAATGGCGAAGAGCAGGGTATCTGACTCGTCAGGCCAGGCCTCCCATCCCCAGGGACAGCACTGTCTCTGTGGTCACAGTGTGGAGTAATGGACACGGCCACTGCCTGCAAGACCAGAGGGGCACAGGTTCAGATCCCATCTGGGGCTGCTGCCAACCCAGCCCCCTTTTTTTCCCACCACGAAGCAGAAACAGTAAAGACACCCTGTGTATTGCAGAGATGAGAGGCATCGTGCAAACACCAATATGTTAACCAACACTGCACACACCCCATAACAATGGCTACCAACCACAGCTGAGTCCCCCAAATGAAGCCCTGGAGTTGCATACCTGAATCAGGCCACATCCATTTCCCAAGAGAAAGAAATGCCAGTATGTTGGTGGAAGGGTAGAAGGCGATGGTGAGGACAGTGTCTGCAAGTCCCAGCAGACAGTGTCTGAGCCATGTGTAGGCTGCCATATCCACAGCAGCAGACAAGACCTGTTGGATGTACAGTCATGGACCACCCAGGGGACACAGCATATCTGTGGCAACACGGTGGTGCAGTGCACACAGACAGTGAGTGCAAGAGCAGAAGGTCACAGGTTCAAAGCCCGGCTCTACCAACGTCAAGGACAGTGAACCTTTTTGCCCCTTGACTGCAGTGACAAATCTGTAGAGCTGTGAACATACACAGGCTCACTACGCCTACATATTACTACGCGGCACACAGACACCAGAAACAGCCACAGTACCAAGAGCAGAGCCCCCCAAATACGTCCCCTGAGTGCCACACACCAGTCAGGTGCCATGATGCGCCCAATGAAGATGCCTGTGCCGCATAGCTATGCACCACCCCCATGGCTGTCGGATGCAGGCCATGCATATGTAGGTGAGACAGCAGGGAAACCAGAACAGAGTGTGACACACCAGGACCCGATCTGGGAACCCCTGTGGGAAAGCCACAGCCAACAGGGCCACACACCCCCACCCACCCACAGGCGCCAGTGGCAAATGCCCCCTCGAGAGTCCGGACCTTGGGCCCTGTGTGACACCCCCAATAGTAGCACAGGCAGACCCTAGCAATGGCACCCCACACCTGGGTACATGGTATGCACCCATTAGACAGGCCGCACGAGTACAGGTAGATAACAAGACCTACGTCAGGCACAGTGTGCCCTGTGAGCCACATCAGAACAATCAGTCAGATGTGTGCGGGCCGTGCCACAGGTCAGGTCACAGACAGTGTCCACCACCCTGGGGAGCGGCTGCCAACAGTAGTGCGGATCATAGCCATGCCTGGGCTGGGCTCAGGACTGGGGTGGGGGGCAGTGCTGCCGGACCCCCTCCACAGTAGCAGAATGATGGCATAGGTGTGGGGGTGTGTGCCGGCCCCAACAGTGTGTGGTGGCTGCAAACACCCCACATAGTCCACATTCGCAGTACTGTTGCTAGTACTGGCTAGCAACTGTGCATAATGAGGAGCAAGGAACCATGGGTAGAGGCCAGACATGGTGGCATGGGCAGGATGTAACTGCACAGCACACAGGGCACGGACTGCGGCAAAGTAGTGCCCGGCCACCACCGACACAGACAGGGTGACAGCTGCATGTCCTGCAGGTACCCCAGTCTCACCCTGACTGTGCAGTGACCACAGCATGGCTAGGCAGCTCCACCGTACTATATTGTAGGTCTGGCAGGTGATATGTATGTGTCCCCTGTTGGGTGCCAGTCACCTATGCATATGCTGGATGTGTATGCTACCATCCCAGCCCAGGTCTGGGTGCATGCAGCTCCAACAGGAGCATGCATCCCGGACTGACTAGCAGACTGTATGCAGCTGGTTTGTGCCCAGATGGAGAGCCTGGTAGGGTGCAGTGGCTGGAGGCCTGGTGCTGGATAAACCATATAGTGGTGGGGATCAGCTGAGCCTATACAGCCCTAATGGGTGCATGTGACTGTGCTACGGTTATGTGGAGAGCTGCAGGAACTGCCAAGAGGGGGCGTCTGACCCACATCAGAACTGAGGACACTGACCCACCCACTGCCAGCAGTGCAGGGAGGGCAAAGGTGTTGCAGGTGATCGGAGACTGTGTCTAACATCAGAAGCCCCATAGGGACCACACCAGACTGACCCAGACAGATGTAACTAGGCTGTCCCTGCAGAATGTACCTATCCCACACAGCAACATCGCTGCGGATGCCCAGCATGGCCTACCTCCACCATGGATGTTGCTGTGGACCTGATGTCTGACGCATCACCTCACCCTCCCGGTGAGCACAGTACCCGAAAAACATGATTGTGGGGAGGTCAACAGTCCCAGCAAAACACACGCCCAAACACCCCTACCGTGCCCAGCAGCTGTGGGGGTGCACATGTGCAGTCACACCACCAGGGAAAATTGCTGTGGGCATGCTTTCCCTATGGTGTGTATCATTGAAAAGCTGATTTGCATATCAAGTGCATCATGGGTGTGACCTGGCCAAACAAACACTGAGAACCACAGTGGATGGGCTATGAGGTGAATTGACGCCCCTCTGTTGTCAGGCGGTCATAGAGAGGGAGAAACAGATACAGACATAACTGTAAACCACTGTGAAATGCACCGACAGTGGAGCCTGAGGCTGTGTGTAGGACCCCACTGTGCTGATATGAAGCAGTGCTGCCAGATGCAATCGCCCAACGAGCAGTGGCGTCTGAAATAAACCATGACCTGAGGTGCCATAGGGAACAAAACCCAATGGCCCATGCACAAAGCCCAGGGAGGATAGAGTCCAAATGTCATAGACAAAACATGGTAATGAGCGATGTCATGCCATGCAGTCCCAGAAAGCAAACCTCACAACACCCCCACATGTTCCACAATGTGATCCCTACAGCAGAGTAAACTGCGACCAACTCTGTGGCCCTGTCACCACACATTACCCCCAACACATTCAAAGAGAAGGAACAGCACAAATGTCTGACACAGCCCCATGTCAAGTGCACCTCTAGGCAAAGAAAGGTGAAGGTATGCAAATCTGAGATGTGTGCAGCAGAAGTGGGCAGAAAACATAACACAGACTTTGGAATGAACAGGGTCCAAACACCCAGACCATGGAGATGTAGTAGCAGTACCAAACCCTGGGAGCTGCAGAAGGAGAGCCCCCGCAGGTAGGAACACACACACACCCACGCACGCTCCAACGCACGTCGCAACGCACGTGGTTACGCCCATAGCAACGCACGTGGGTAAGCCCGTAGCAACGCACATGGCTACGCCCCTAGCAACGCACGTGGTTACGCCCCTAGCAACGCACGTGGCAAGGCATATCTCAGACAAGAGAGATGACAGCAAGATCAAGGAAGCCAGCCTTCACCGAGAGGGAGCTGTATCTCCTGACTGAGCTCTTCTGCCTCAGGCAGGAGCGCCTATTCCCCGGGTCCTCACGGAGGCAGAACCTGGGAAGGGTGAGGAGAGCCTGGGAGCGCCTCACCATGCGCTACAACCGCAGCGCAGACTACCCACGTGAGGTAAGTCCATGGGGGCAGGCACCCCAACACAGCTTGTGCAGAGGAACACCATGCAACCAGGGCAGCAAACACATATTTACCAACAGGGACTGCAAGGTGTGTCCACACCCAGCTCTGAGTGAGTTCCCCCCCCCCCCATTCACCCCCCGAGCACCACCTCAGGAGCCCAAACCCATCCTGCTGCCCTGGTAGCTGTCCCTGTCTGTGAATAACTGACATGACTACAGCCCTGGGATGAGGAGGGCCCAAATGAGGCCAAATCACAGCCCCATTGCCCTGGTATCTGTCCCTGTCAGTGCATACAGGGATGGACCAGAGCCCTGGGATGAGGAGGGCCCAAATGAGGCCAAAACACAGCCCCTGTGCCCTGTCAACTATCCCTGTCAGTGCACACAGGGATGGACTAGAGCCCTGGGATGAGGAGGGCCCAAATGAGGCCATAACACAGCCCCTGTGCCCTGTCAACTATCCCTGTCAGTGCATACAGGGATGGACTATAGCCCTGGGATGAGGAGGGCCCACATGAGGCCAGAACACAGCCCCTGTGCCCTGTCAACTATCCCTGTCAGTGCACACAGGGATGGACTATAGCCCTGGGATGAGGAGGGCCCACATGAGGCCAAATCACAGCCCCATTCCCCTCGTATCTGTCCCTGTCAGTGCATACAGGGATGGACCAGAGCCCTGGGATGAGGAGGGCCCACATGAGGCCAAATCACAGCCCCATTGCCCTGGTATCTGTCCCTGTCAGTGCATACAGGGATGGACCAGAGCCCTGGGATGAGGAAGGCCCACATGAGGCCAAGTCACAGCCCCATTGCCCTGGTATCTGTCCCTGTCAGTGCATACAGGGATGGACTATAGCCCTGGGATGAGGAGGGCCCACATGAGGCCAACTCACAGCCCCATTGCCCTGGTATCTGTCCCTGTCAGTGCATACAGGGATGGATCAGAGCCCTGGGATGAGGAGGGCCCATATGAGGCCAAATCACAGCCCCATTGCCCTGGTATCTGTCCCTGTCAGTGCATACAGGGATGGACTATAGCCCTGGGATGAGGAGGGCCCAAATGAGGCCAAAACACAGCCCCTGTGCCCTGTCAACTATCCCTGTCAGTGCACACAGGGATGGACTATAGCCCTGGGATGAGGAGGGCCCAAATGAGGCCAAAACACAGCCCCTGTGCCCTGTCAACTATCCCTGTCAGTGCACACAGGGATGGACTATAGCCCTGGGATGAGGAGGGCCCAAATGAGGCCAGAACACAGCCCCTGTGCCCTGTCAACTATCCCTGTCAGTGCACACAGGGATGGACTATAGCCCTGGGATGAGGAGGGCCCAAATGAGGCCAAAACACAGCCCCTGTGCCCTGTCAACTATCCCTGTCAGTGCACACAGGGATGGACTATAGCCCTGGGATGAGGAGGGCCCACATGAGGCCAAAACACAGCCCCTGTGCCCTGTCAACTATCCCTGTCAGTGCATACAGGGATGGACCAGAGCCCTGGGATGAGGAGGGCCCACATGAGGCCAAATCACAGCCCCATTGCCCTGGTATCTGTCCCTGTCAGTGCATACAGGGATGGACTATAGCCCTGGGATGAGGAGGGCCCAAATGAGGCCAAAACACAGCCCCTGTGTCCTGTCAACAGTCCCTGTGGGTGGGCAGGGTGGACAGACCATGGTCCCAGGATCCAGTAGTCCGCACCCCAGAGCCCCACCCATCATCCCGGTGCTGTGCTGCTTTCCCTGGTCCGGTATTGGAGGGCCTAGCTATGTTGCACATTGTGAGACAGATACGTGCCTTGGATGTGGCCACGTAAGGGTGTCTGTCCCCTAATGTCATTACGATTTGTCCAACCATTAGGTCGAGGATCTCCGTAAAAAGGCCCGTGAGCTGAGGGCGAGGTACCCACGGTTTGTCGAGCGACTCCGGAGGGAGCGGCTGGCCCAACAGAACGGTGCATGAGCTGACATGGCCCTGTGGGGCACCTGCTGACCTGAGCATAGGATGTATGTGCATACTGTGGCTGCTGTGTGACAATGGCTATAACATATCCTCCCCTTTCCCACAGCGGAAGAACGTGCTCGAGAGGTGCCAGAGGATCAGGATGCGGGCCAGGGAGAGCCTCTGGAAGCAGAGCGGCTGGAGCAGGTGGCAAGCCCAGGGGAGCTGCAGGGAGGCAGCCCGCAAAATGAAGACGTGGAAGATGATGTTGACGCTGAGGGGGGGGGCGCCGAGGAGTGGGGGAGGCGGGGGGAGGGGGACGTGGAGCAGCACCGGGGGGCTGTGGAGGGGGAGGCGGGGGGTGGCGGAGAGGGCAGAGCGTGCTGGGGGGCAGGGGGCTGAGGGGGGGCACAGGTGGGGGGGTGGAGGGACCCTGCTGTGTGTGTTGTTGTCCAGGAGGGAGGTGCCGATGGTTCGGCGGAGCAGGGGGGGTGGGGCAGGTGCGGGGAGGGGCCAGCCGTGTGGGCCATGTGCACACCCAGAAGGGTTGTCACAGGGCAACGGGGGCGCCAGACACCTGCACCAGGGTGATGGCGATGCGATCCCCCTGGGCGTGGACATGGCACACATAGCCGCTGACAGGCGCGCTGTGGATGCAGCCACACAGACACGGGGCGACCTGTGTCTTTGTGGCTGCATGTGCGGACTGCGTGTGGCAACGGCTATGCGTGCGCATGCACACGCCCAGAGGCAGCACGCGCTCATCATGGGGCAGGTACTGGCAACCCTGACCATGGTGGCTGACCGGCTGCGCTCGCTGGAGGAGCGCATGGGAGGGGGTGCGCCGGAACAGCCACCATGTGCCAGGGGTCCCCGGGGTGTGTAGCGCATGGATACGCAATGCACACCTGCCCTGTGACAGCCCATGCACAGGCCAAACCCACCCATCGAGGGCAGCAGGGCTGCATGACAGGGATGCTGCAATGATGGCACATGACACAGCCATCACACACACCTCTGCCCTAGGGACTGCACGTGTCCATGTCGAATGTGCTCTGTAGGGTGTTATAAAGGCATATATTTTTATTTATTTATTTATTTATTTAGACCGTTTTTGTATACCGCCTTATCCTTCAATCAAAGCGGTCACAACACAATTGGGGGATACATTTAACACACGGGGATATGAGACACATACACTAATACTTACAGGGAACATGGGCAATGGAGGGTTAAGTGGCTTGCCCAAGACCACAAGGAGCATCTGTGGGACTAGAAACCCCAGTCCTTCCGGCCCAAGGTTGCTGTCCTCTAGTGGGATTTGAACCCCCGAATTTCCAGTCTGAAGTACCTTGCCCCAACCACTAGGCTACTCCTCCCTACATGATCCCCTGCTTCCCCCATTTTCTCTCATCAGCATGAATCCTCTGCTTCCTCCAGTCTCTTTCATCAGCATGATCCCAAGCTTCCCACAGACACTTTCATAAACATGACCCCCTGCTACCCCCAGTCTTTCTGATCAGCATGATCCCTTGCTTCCCCCAAGACTCTCTCATCAGCATGACCCCCTGCTTCTGCCAGTTTCTCTCATCTGATATGGTCTGAAAACTTAAGAGTAATATTGCCACTGAGCCAACAAAAATATATTACTCTAATGGTACCTACCAAAATTCCAGAGACCACCCGAAACCATCTCCCGCCGAAACACCAACAAACATGTGCAACTATTCTATATATGGCAT
This sequence comes from Ichthyophis bannanicus, assembly GCA_033557465.1. Taxonomy (NCBI): domain Eukaryota; kingdom Metazoa; phylum Chordata; class Amphibia; order Gymnophiona; family Ichthyophiidae; genus Ichthyophis; species Ichthyophis bannanicus. The sequence goes on along the minus strand of CM066032.1, from coordinate 741,829,345 downwards.
GTGCATGTTACCCTCCAAAGAGGTTGGTTCACCATCGACCCCCATTGCTTAGTACTGGGTCATATATAGGGACATGGCCTGCAGGAGCCACAGCTGGGACCTGAACCTGTGTCCCACTGCCCCTGTACACAGAGGCTGGGTGTACTGCACTGAACTGTTGCCACAGAGGCAGGTAATTCCATGGGGATGCCATTACTGTTCGTTTGAATGTTCAAATAAATGTTTGCTATGTTTCTCATAACACTCTGCTGTGCATATCTCCTTCCTTGCAATGGGTCTGTGGTGTGTGTGCAACACACGTGGGCACACACATGTCTGTAGGTGTACGATACAAAGAGGGTGTGTGCAGGTTACTGCACACGTGTCAGGCAGCTATATAGACCACGGACAGTACATGTGGCCGTGCCACACATGTCACGGGGAACACACATGTGACAGTGGCCAGGGTCCAGGGGTGGTGGGATACTGTGACCGACCCCCCAGGTGCATCTAGGCGGTTGCCTAGTGGGGGCACTGTCCATCACACCTCATCTGTGTAGATGTGGGTTGCTGCTGTGGAAGCAGGCCGAGTGGAAGAGGAGCAGGGGACAATTTGTCAACATATACCGCGTCTTAATCATATCTGTCGTTCTGGAACCAATATGAGCAAATGACTGTGCTGGGGAAGATGGCCCTGATGAGGCGAACAGACGTAGCAAACCGATACCACAGGTACTTTACCCCCTGAACCTCTCAGCACATATTCCCCAGGTAGTTTCACCACCCCTGACGTTGTTTACTGACCCCCTCCATTTAACCAAAGCAGTATAACACTGTGAAATGCACAGTGTCACAATAACGTCTGTACGTCAGTATCTGACTCTAAACACCCTGCTGTTGCAGCCTAGGATATATCCCCTGTGCTGCCCCCTGGTCGGACACCGCTAGCCTCCCTAACCTGCCCCCCTCAGAGGGAAAACTGGCTGCGTTTGGACATGTGGCTGCTGACCTCTTGTCTGCTCCACACCTTGGTGCCCAATCAACACCAGCAAGGATAATCTCTCTTACCTGTTCACTACAGCCGTCATATAACAGCATTGAGCACGGCTCATACATATCCCTCACACCATGGATTCTGCAGGGGACATTGGACAGTCTGGACACAGCCCCACTTCCATTTTGTCCAGGGTGCTACAACACCCAGGGCCTGGGCCACGTTCCTGGATGCCATGTTGTACGTCATGTAAGGGTTTTGAAGCCTGTCCCCATCTTTACCTCTGCCATTCCCTTTCTACCGGGTCAGAGGCTCTTGCCCCTCTATCCCTTCAGCACTTGTGTTCAGGACATACATGAGTTGCTATGCTGCCTTAAAGCCTCCTGTTAACTGGTCCCCTGTACTGTCTGTTCAAAGACCCAGGACTTGAGCTGCTACGTACAGACTCTGTCAAATACACCTGCCCCCACCCCAGCTCCTCTCATGCCCACAGCCCATGCACATGCCTTGGGGGTATGGCTGGTCCCCTTTGAACCACCAGGGCTCACAGCCTTACACTGCTGTTCCTTCCCCTGGTCCCTCTGGACCCTCGGCCTCTCCTCCTGGCTATTGGCATGCAGTGTCTCCTGAGCACGTCCTGCTTGTTCTGCAAATATCCTCCTTGTCCTCGTCCTCACACTCTACCTGTCCTGGCTTCTGGTTCCCTTGCTGCCTCTCCCTCACGTCCTTAGTGACGCAGTTCAGATATCCTGTAGCCTGTTCCCTGTCCTTGCCCCACCCCCTCTCTGCATGCACGGGATCCAGAGGCTGGGCGTGCCTTCAGGCCATCCCTGTCAGTGTGTAGTCCAATATCTCTTCCTGCCCGGGTGCAATGCTTTAGTGAGCCCTTGCCCTGCCCATGAGAGGAAGGCCCCCTTACCGTTCTTAGAGGGCTCTGCCACCTGCGCATCACCACATTATGCAGGCCCTGTGCAACATCTGTGATGGGTGCAGGCCAGGGTGGGGTATGCCATGGAGATCACTGGTGGCCTAACAGTCACTGTGTGGGGATGTGCACAGTGTTATGGGCGGACTGAGTGGGCATGACCATAGGGTGTCTTGGGCTGTGCCACATGTTGTGCCACGTGATCGGGGGTGTCATGGTGTGGGGGGACATGTTGCAGGTGAAGCACATGGGGGCTGCCATGCAGAAGGTGTGACACGTGACATTCGTCTCAACATGGTAAGTGGTATGGCACGGGACACATGTATGCAGCACGGACAGTGCCCCTGCAACCACATGGCCTGTCCCTCCACACATGTGCCTGTGGGGCACCCCAGGTGGGTCTGAATTGTATGCTATGTGCAGGTCGTTGCTGGCCCGGGGGGGGGGGCGGACATGTGTTTGGTACGTGGGGACGGTCAACGTGTGCTTGTCCGGGTGATACACTGATGGCTGACCAGGGGACAGAGGGACAGGTTTCGCACACAGTGGGATGCATAGCGGAGAGGTCCGGCGGGCCGCCTGCCATGTGGGGGGTGCCTTCGGGACTGTGTCTGGGTATGGGAGCACGGCGCGGTGCAACAGTAGTGCATGTCCGTGGCTGGGGCATACTGCACCTTTGCTGACGATGTGCACATGGTGTGGGTGTGGGTATGTGCTGTGGCCCGGTCCCCTTGCCATCGCTCCAGACCTGTATATGCGGTTCCCTAACCTGTTACCATAGGGGATTGCACGGCATGGTGGGTGTGGTATGGCACCCTCACCAATGTACCGGTGCCCTCATCAGATCCGTCCCCCCTACGTGGACCCGACAGGTGACACACATATCCATGGTGTGCATGCAAACTAGGCACAGGCCACATCCCTTCCCCACCCGCGCTCCCAAGAGGATATCTGCCCTGCCCCCCCTTTGGCCCTGTAATGGCCATGCCCCATCATGGGTGCAGTGTCTGTCACCCCCACCCACCGCCACCCATCCCGAGGCATGCCCGGTGTCACCAGCCATGGATTGGCGGCGGGCACACTGGGTTATGTACATCACGCTGCCAATAGGCCACACTGCACATTCCCAGTCCAGCCCCCCCATTGCCCACTGCCCACATGATGCCATGCCCTGTCCCCCCCCCCATGGCCCATGAGTGCCTGCTGCACCAACCCCAGCCCACCTGCACATGGGGAACGGTTCAGACGGAGGGATGTTTGCACCCAGCTGCTGGATGGCGTGTGCCTGCTGGTGTGTGCCCAGGGCCAGGTGGGCCATCCCATGCATTCCACAGCGGTGCCGGTGTATACACCCTATGTCCAGTAGGTTGGCAGCGCACATGCCCCAGGGTATGGCATAGGTGGGCTGTGCATGATACAGGCACACTCACGTAACACAGGGGACATGACATGTTCAACAGCTGCATGTTGCTGCGTTTATTTCCCCCCTCGCCTGCCCCTGCCACACTCCCCACGCCTTCCCCCCTCCTGCAATGCCGGTGACTCTCTTGCCGGCACCGATGCCCTTGCTGCTGCTCGCACTCTTGTTGGTGGAGCGTGCGAATGCAGTGATGACGGTGGTGGCACACCCATTTGGGCAGCTATGGCTTCCATAGTGTCCGCAATGCTCTCCGCAGCTGTGGCAACCCTTGGGACCACCATCAGGACCCTGTACATCATGTTGTGGTGTCTCCTCAGGGCACGTCTCAGTGCATGCCGTATACCTGTGAAGACAGAAGGTGGTGCATAGTCGTCATGGACTGTCTGCAATATCGTTGCCCACGCATTGTGACCAGACAACATATTTGGACTCACCCTCTGCATCCGTGTGAGCCGCTGTGGCTTGTGACTGCATTAGCCCCATGACCCCTGCCACTGATGTTGGTGCTGCATCCCTGTGACATCGTCCTCCATCTGTCGGCACGTCCACAGCCTCGTCACTCAGATCTGTCCCCTCTGCACACACAGGCGGGGTGATGGGACCACTGCCACCAACGGGTGTGTGTGTGGGGGCTCCTGCATCCACCTGTGCCGGCTCCATCACTGGCTCCATGGTGGCGGCTGTCCAGGCCTGGCTGTCGCCATCCGCATTACCGGCTGCAGCTATGGCAACTATGTCACCTGTGGAACAGAGTAGCGTATAATTCGGTTACCACACGAATGCCTTTCTGCACTCAGCTCACGCCCATAGCATCACATGGGTGTGGGTGGGCCACATGGGCCCTGCAGGGCCCCCCCCACCCCCCGGTCCCCATTGCCCTGAGGGGACCCTGGGTGTCTCTGTGGCCCTTCCACCACGGGTGATGCTCAGCCCCCGTGCATGCTAGCACACGCCCCACACATCCCCCTTATCGCTAACAGCACAGTGGCCGGGGGGCTGGGACTGGCAATGGTTTGGGGAATGCTGGGACTGGAACTGGGCTACGTGGTGGGGGAGGCTTGGGCGGAAGATAGCTGATGGGAGGGGGTCCTGGAGCTAGACTGTGGTGTTGGGGCTGGGGGCTGGGACGGCAGCTCGGCTGTTGGAACAGCTGTGGTAGGACCCGGGCTGGCCTGTTGGGTGGTGCTACTATTGGGGATGGGCTGTGGTGGGTGATGGACCTGCGATGGACACATTGAGGGGCTGGAGCTGTCAGTGGGCTCATGGGCATGCCTGGACTGCAAATGGGCTGTGTGGAGGGGTGCTGGGATATGCCATGGGCTGCTGGTGGGGCTGGAGGTGAGATGGTAAGGGTCTGCTGGAGGGGGGCCGGGACTGGTGTTGGTCTGCTGCAGGGACTGGCTGGGGATGGATGCTTGGTGGAACAGGGACTGGGAGGGAGCCGCTGTTGGTGGGGGGTGGCATGGGACGGTGCTGGGAGTGTACAATGGGGAGGGGGGGAATGTTTGTGTGGGAGGGGGAACCGACCCCCCGATCATCCGGATATTGGCAGGGTATGTGGGGATTGCGGAGGGGGGGGGTGACAACCGGTTGGTTGCTATAGGGGTGAGGTACGGGCAGGTGGGGTGGGATCCATATGTGCCTGCAGATGTGGGGGTGGGAGAGGGAGGGTACATGTGGGGTGGCTGACAGACACTGCGCAAGCACATGGTGGTGGGTTCACAGGACACACGGGGGGTCCTGCAGGTATTGGCTGGTCCATCTGCTGATGGGGGAGGGCGCCCAAAGGTAAGGCGGTATCTCTGTCTTTTGACTTTATCTACTGGTGTGTGGGGGCTCTGGGGAATGTGCATCACTAACATCTGCGCCTTTTGTGGTACAGGGGGACATTCATCTTCGGTCTTGTCTCTACAGCATTGTTATACATTCCGGGTGTGGCCCTTGAGGATCCCTGTGTGGTTGTTGCCCCCCTCTAATGCAATTGTGATTCCATGTTTTGTAACAGGGTGTGTGTGGTAGCCATATGCAGATGGTTGAGCCACCATGGCCCATCATGCAACTGAGGTCCCACACCAGGCCTGCGCACATGGCCCCGCACCCCCCTTGTGATGCCCCTGACACCATGGCCACGCCCCACACAAAGGTTCAGGGCTCAGGGACTGGTTACATGGTTGTGCTGCCCCCAGGGTCCTCAGTTGGCGCAGTCATGGCACCAGGACCACATTACACCCTTTGCCACCCACACACATGTGCACCTGCACGCTCTCGCTGATACAGCTCACTCAGGCACTTACCGGCACTTGGGTGCACAGTGTCAAGCTCAGGTGGGAGGCCATGTATATAGGTGGGGCCGAGTCGCTCTGCCAATCGCCTTTCCAGATCCATGAGATCTGCGACCTGTGCTGTGCTGCCTCCGGTGCTACGGGCCCCACTCCTCTCCATTGTCAGCTCCTTCCTGATATTGCGCTTGATATCGCAGTACCTCTTGCGAAGGCTCTCAACATCTCTTGTCGGGCCAGCAGCGGTGGACACCTGGGCCTGCACCTCAGCCCAAGCCTTGGCACGAGTGGCACCAGATGTGGTGGTGCTTTGCTGCCCAAAGAGGATTTCGTATCGGTCCAGGATGGCTGACAGGAGGAGGTCGTTCTCCTCCTGGCTGAACCGGATGGCTCTCTTCCTATATTCCTCTGGGAGGGTGGCCCTGCGCCGCTTCTGAACCTGTGGACATGGCGTCTCCTGCATGCTTGATGTTCCTGGCCTCTCCCCATCGGTGCTCTGGGTGTCCATCCCTGGGGCCTGCTGTTGCTGTGTAGTCTCTGATGTCCGTCTGGTCTGTTCCATCATGGATGTTTGCCGTGGAGATGGCCATGGTGTCCTCCAGAGCTTTATATAGCTCTCGAGTGGGTGTATCTCAGCACGCTTTGCGTCGGCGCGTTGCGTTGGCGCATAGCTTACGCGCGTTGCAACGGAGCGTAGCGTAAGCGTGTAGCGCAGGCGCGTTACGTATATGCGTGGTATGCGTTGCTGCAAACATTTGGCGTTTTCCATATTTGGACACGGGTGTGTCCTGCAAGCGCTTCAAGGTATGCTGCATCACACGGGGATATGGGTTATGTTTGTGGACTGCCGTTCAGCTTGGGATGCGCGGGGGGGATGCGCAGGGGGACGCACGGGGGCACGCGCGGTCCACCGCACGCTACGCCGAGGGCCTTCGGACCTCGTTGATTGCAGGGTGTTGGTTGTCCTGGGTGCCTCTGACTGACCAGGTGAGTGTTGTTTGTGTGATTTCCCCTCCCACCCTGTGCCCTATTTCACAGCCACCTGTCCCACATCCTGTGTCTATCATGGCTCAGACTGTGAATGTGGGTGGTGCAGTCATTGCACTGATAGAGCTCGGTGAGCTGCGCTTTCCGGCAGAGGGTGAGGCTGGTCCTGTGGCTGAGGACCTGGGCATGGGTCCAGACCCGCTGCAACACAGGCCTGCAGCTGTGGAGGGTCCACATGCAGGTGTGGTGGGACAACGGCGCCGTGTGTGTCCTGAGGGGCGGCCACGCCTGCAACGCCTCTACAGGCCCAGGGCCCTGCTGGAGAACATCAGGGAGGACCAGGTGATATCCCTCTACCGGCTGGACACAGGAGCTATTAGGGAGCTCTATGCGGATCTCCGGCCTGACCTCGAGCCCCTGACTGCACGGTCACATGCTATACCGGGAATGGCCAAGCTCCTTGCTGCCCTACATTTCTTTGCCTCTGGCTGTTTCCAAACCTCAGTGGCTGCAGTGGGTGGGATGAGCCGGCCAACATTCTCTCGCTGCCTCCACCAGGTACTGCAGGCCATGGTCAGCCGGGTTGGGAATTACATTGCCATTCCCAACAGTAGGCAACATTGGGTGGCCCTGGGACATGCATTCCAGCAGATTGCAGGGTTACCACATGTCATGGGTGCAATAGATTGCACACATGTTGCCCTCATCCCGCCACGCAACAGGGAGGCTGTGTACCGCAACCGCAAACACTTCCATTCCCTCAATGTGCAGGTTGTCTGTGATGCAGGTATGCATATCATGAATGTGGTGCCGCGTTTCCCAGGGTCAGCCCATGACTCCTATATCCTGCAGAACTCAGCACTCTTTGGGCTGTTTGAGGCCGGTCAATTTGAGGACTGTGTCCTGCTGGGTAGGTATTTCACACATCCCGTGTTGAGCGACCATATGTGTTTCATGTGGGCACCATTGTCACCTGTGTCCTCAGCATGCGGGACATGGTGCTGTAGTGTCCTTGCCCTGACTATTCATGTGCTGTGCCCCAGCGCACCTTATCACCTGGGCACTGCTCACACACCTCTGCGCATCATCACCCCTCCCCTTGCCTACCATGTGCCTATTCCTGCTCATTGGTGTCGCCACACACCCATGTGTTGTCGTCCCCGCACAGCCCTGGCTGTTTACATTGCTATCATCCGTTTCCATGGTCATTTTGGACATGCATGGTGCAGGTGATTCTCATATGTCGGACTGTGTCTTTTGTCCCTAACAGGCCCAATGTGCCATGGGTCTGTGCATGTGGCAGCAAGGGGAGGGGGGTGGGGTTTTGGGTTGCAGGCGGGGCGGACCGTATACAGGCTGTGCGGTGTGTATGTGGCCCTCTGGGTCACCTCTTCGGGGGTGGCACATGTCAGGGTGTACGTGCATAGCTGCTAACACGCATGACTGCTGCATGGCTGTTTCCTTTTGCCTGTTTGCGCTGCCTCCCCCGCCTTGCCAGGGCCGGTTGTGGTACACTGACATCTCACCTGTGTGCCATATCACATCCTGGCCCAGGTACCTGCACACCTGGCCATCATTGTGTTGGCACGTGTGCTCCTGTTCCGCCGGATGGGGTCTCTGGTGCACCACATATGTGTGCAGTGCTGTACCATCAGGTGTTTGTGTCCATGTTTCCCGGCTGTCCATGTGTGGTTCACTGCATCAGTGTTTCCATAGGTTCTTTGTATCACACGTGCCTTACATCCATTTCTGCTTGCAGGTGATGCGGGATATGGGTGTCGCACCTGGCTTCTGACCCCTGTGCGTGTCACTCGGACAGGTGCAGAGATGCGGTACAATGAGGCCCATGCCTCCAGCCGCTCTGTCATTGAGCGCACCTTTGGCGTTCTCAAAAGTCGCTTCAGGTGTCTGGATCGGACTGGCGGGGCCTTACAATACAGGCCCCTGACTGTGGCAAAGATCATAATAGCCTGTTGCATCCTACACAACATTGCTCTCAGGCACAATGTTCCAGTCGATATTAATGAGGATCCTGGGGAGGATCCTGTGTGCCCTCCTGCACCTGGCCATGTTGACACGCGTGCTGGGATGGCGGCCAGGCAACGTCTGATTGTGGAGCTCTTCTCCTGTAAGTTCAACAGCTGCTGGTGACCTTTATCTGCGTCCCCATGTGTGGGCAGGTGTGTCAGTTGTGCAGCAGTGCTGTGTCGTGTGCCAACATGTCAGATGTGCTTTTGCCTCCCCAGGAAGGGCTTCTGCTTTAAGGGACCCCAGGCCATTACTGTTCGTACTGCCCGGTGCTGAGCCTCATGTGATGTTTCTGTGTGGACACCTGCAACAGGCAGCTGCCTCTGGTGAGTTCCAATACAGTACATTTTTCGTTGCAGGCGCCATGGTGTGACCCATATATTTTGCTTCCCCTACACTGCTCCTATGGTGCTGCACAGCTCTCGGTCGCACCTCCCCATCACCCTTGGGTTGGGTTTGTCGCACATGTGGTGGGCCATATGACAGGCCTGCCTGTGTCCTGGTTCCGCTGCTGCCGTTTGGTTCAGCCACCATGACTCAGCTGCTCTGTCTGGCACATGCACCTCTTACCTTCTCTTGTCCCTGGCCACGGCCCCTCCACATAGCTCTCCATTGCCCTGTCCCCTTCTGGCCCTTTCTTGTTGCTCCCCTGATATATTGGCTTTGTCTTGCACTGCATGATATTTACTGGGCCGTCTAGGGGACTGTTCATATGTACCTCCCATACAACCTGTGGACTGTGATATGGTGTGTGTACCCCTGCTCCGGATGTGTGTTGCATCCTGTTTAGTCTTTGGGGTGCCCTCACCTGGCACACATGCTGTGACCTGTCTGCACCCATTTGTGTATGCCTTCTGGTGTGACATTCGTTATTATTTCAGAGCTAGGCTGTCCATCCTATTGTTGATGGCTTTTCACTCTCTCTGTTCCCATGTCGTTGTGTCCTTCCTCACTGGTACCTGTGCTCACGTTGCCGAACACCTATTTGCTTGTCGCTCCTGCCCTAACTTATCGTCATCATCACCATTGGGTATCTCCCTTTGGTCGATCATTTTGCATCAGTGTGCTGTGACATCTCCAGGATGCTGCTGTGCACTGTCACCCCATATCCTGCAGTGCTACCCTTGTCTGTCTTTCATCTCTGTCTGTCTGGCGGGCCTGTGACTGTTCTGCATGGCAGGGCCACTCCTCTGGCCACCTCCGCCCCCACGCAATCCTACGTCTTCTCCACATCTACCACGCACTTTCGCACTGGTGTACTGGGTGGGCAACACACTCTGTTATGCTTTCTGCATCAACATGTTTGTCTGCACCTCCTCATGACACATGGGGTGTCCACAGGGTTGTGGGTCCGGGCACGCACTGCTGTCCCTCGGTCAGTCACCTATTCATTTGTCTTTCCAGTGCGTTCTGTGTGTTGTTTGTACTACATTTGTCTCTGTTGCACGCAGGTTCTGCAGTCCCTGCAGACACCACTTGGGGTCCGTAAGGCACACAGACCATATCCCACGTACCCTTTTTGGGGCAACATGCCACATGGCTCTGTGGGCCTGGGTTCCATCTGTCCTCTCCTATCCGTGTGTGCCTCAGGTCGCGCTTGGCATTGGGCCACCCTTCTCGGGGGCATACTGCTCATCTTTCACATACTTCCTCTTGGGCACACTGTTGGGCTACTGTAGTTTCCATTTCTATTGCAGTGCACACACATTCATTTGACCATCCCACAGACCTCACTGCTAGGGCTGGCTGCCCCGTGGTATGTTCCTCTCGGCTCCGCTGATGTCCATGTGCAGTGCACCATGCATGTTTCCACTTCCACCTGTATCCTGGCCCCCAACATGCACTTTGGGTGGTGGCGTGACACGCTTTCTTGGCACAGTCTGGGGGTTGTGGGTTGTGGTGGTGCAGCCATCTGCATATTCTTTATGCACTTCTTCATAGTGTTTTCATGTTTCCCTTAGATCTCACCAGTGGTTCTCCGTTCATGGAACAGGTCTGTGATGTTAATGGGCCCTCTATATTTGGTAATGATCCTGGCCTCAGTCTGGATTGTGTTTGCCATATGCCCTTGTTTGCTGAGACCTTGTTTGGTTTCATTGGCACACTTTCTTTGTATGTGCATGCCACACTTGCTGGGGGTCTGTTGTGGTGCTATTCACGTTTCACGGTTCTGCTCCATGGACTTATCTCCTCCTATTTGTGACAGTGTACTTTTCACAGACAGTTTGGCCGTCTAGCTATTTCATTGCCTGTGGGGGCCCCATTGTCATGGGTTACAAATCACGTATGGGGGGTTTGGGGACCCTTTGCAGGGCATCTTGTAGTTTAAACATTGCATTGTTGATGACAGCAGCGCCACCCTCACAGTGCAGACCCCTCAGGGGGCCGCATCCGATCAGCTGGGGCATGACCTGTCGGCCTCTCTGTGACACGCCCTATTGGATGCACAGGCAGACAGTGTACATGTGTCTATGACCGATGGTGTAGCTTGTAGGGTGCCCTGTGCATCGCCCTCGGGGTTTCGCCATTTGATTGTGTGCTTGCCACCTGCGCCTGTTATACATACGGGACATGCTGCCATTGCCTTGGCTACATTGGTGTGTGTGTGATGTCGCTGTTGCCTCCACAGATCCACCTGCCTGTCAGGTACATGTTCACATGGTGCAGGGCCCACAGTTGGGCAGACATATGCATGGCATGGTGGGGTTCCCTGCAGGGGTACGTTGGCATGGCAATTGGGTTCTTGCATTCGTTGTTTCTGGATCTCTTCATGGTTTGCTTTCCTTCATTACATGATATGCGTATATTTTGGTCTATGTACATCTCTCACCCACGGTTCTGGATGCACATTCACCATGTTTTCTTCTTGTGGGGGCTGGGGCTCTCTGGATTGTATGGGCCCTACATAGGGGGGGGCGCTTTCTCCATACTCTCCAGTTGTTTATCGCCATGACACACGGAGGGGGATATGTATGTCTTCAATGGTGTGCTGACGGGTCATCCACATCACTGACTGTGGATTGCAGAGGGTACTGTTGCAGGCAGTGTTTGTCCATGGGGCCACAGGGGGGTTGGAACACACAGACCCTGCACCATCTGCCAGTGTCTTGCCCATTGTGCTACAGATCTGCCTACCTTGGGCGACAGCTTTTCTGGGTCCTGCTGGGGCGCCCTGTTGGGATACTGGCTGTTGCTACTGTGTGACAGTGGCACACACTCATTTCACCCTCCCATCCCAGGTGGCTGTGTCGGTACATAGACCTTGCTGTGTTCATCTCTGTGCCGCTGATCCTCCTGTGTGTTGCACCATGGGTAGGTCTGCTTTGGGGCAGATGCTAGCCATCACAGCAGGCCAGTTTGGTCATACCCTGCTGCCCTTCAGGTACCAGCCAGGGTATTTTGCACAGCTAGGGGGCTGATGCACGGTGGTTCCGTTCCTGGCTGTGGGGCCGGTGGTCATGATCTCATGGCACAGTGGGCTTGGTTTATCGGACTGCCTGTTGCATTGCATATCTTTTCAGCACATTGCTGCTGACAGCGATACCCCATCAGCATTATGCCGCCTAACAGTGCCTCGGGGGCGCCACATGCGGAACCTTATCTGGCACCCTTTCCATTGACTGGTATGATGTTCCATCAGTGACATTTGGGTGGGCCTCTGTGGACAGTGCGCTTTCTACAGTGGCCTGCGTGGTGCATTGTGCCAATGGTCCTCGACCTGGTCCTCTGGGGCCCACAGGCCGGTCAGGTTTGCTGGTTACCCACAATGCATGGGATGGCTATGCATGTGCTGCTTCCATTGTGTGCAGATCTATCTCATGCATATTCATTGTGGGTATCCTGACAACCTGGCTGGCCTGTGGGCCACGGGGGACTGGGTTGGGGAACACTGCATTATGGGTTGCCATATCCGGCACCTTGGGTTGCACCACTGTGCTGGTGTGTTTGCTGCCAGCACTGCTGGTGGTAAAATATGTGTCCTTGCCTCCTCATTCCCTACGTTCAGTACAGGGTGTGGGTTGGGACCGCTTTCATGCATTGTGCATACTGGAACACCCGGGGGATTCGAACCCTTGCTGCTTGTTTCAGCATGGAGTGAGCTAACCATTGTGCTACAGCTCTGTTCCTGTCTTTTGTATCTGTACGCTTTTTTGTGGTTGACGCGCAGTGACGCGCGGTAGAGCACGGGCACGCGCCCACGCGCCCTGTCACGCTCGTTAGGTTTTGGAACGCGCGTTGGCCGTGACGATGTACCGCCCATGTCCTTATTTGGGGTTTCTTTCACTACCGCGGCTCCTAACGCAAATTGCACTAACGCAGTTTAGTAAACATACCCCTTAATTTATTTATTTAACAGTTTCTTCTATACCGCCCCTTCCAGAGATCAGGGGCGGTTTACATTAAACAGTGAACAGAACATTTGTATACATCTGTATACATTTACAAGGAACATTATGTTTTAACTATATACAAGTGTAATTGCAAGGAACATATTTTTGAACGTTAACTAGAACAGTGCTTATCAAACTATGTACAGGTTATATAACATGGAGCACAACATAGTTTAGTTACCAGTGGTTATTTACAATAGTGATATATCTGACAGTTTGAGTAGATCCTTTGCATGTTGTGTGAAATATGTAAGGTTTCTTGAGTTAGTCGTTTGTTCTGTCCTGAGTACTGTGGATGTGTTTCTGTGATTGTTTTGGAGAGGTTTTTTGTTGATATGGGATCTCAAAGTGTTTTGTAAAGAGATAGGTTTTTAGTTCCTTTTTGAATTGGTGAAGGTCTTTTATCATGCGGAGTGTTAATGGTGTTTCATTCCAGAGGGTGGGGGCAGCAAAGGAGAAGGCTCTATCACTTGTTGTCGCTTTAGTTTTTCTGAAATTTGTTTTTATGTTGAGGGAATGGATTGCATTCTGTCTGCGCGTTCTAGTTTCTGATGGGGGGTGTATTAGAGTAGATAGTTGTGAGGGAGAGATGTTATTAATGATTTTGAAAGTAGTTAGGAGGATTTTATATTTTATTCGGCTGTTTATAGGGAGCCAGTGTAGGTCTAATAGAATTGGGGTCACATGGTCTGTTAGTTTAGCTTTTGTGATCATCTTGGCGCATATGTTTTGGGCTCTTTGGAGAAGGTATATGCTCTTTAATGGAAGTCCGTTTAGGAGACTATTACAATAGTCGAAGTGGGGGGTGATGAGGGTGTTGACTACTGATCTAAAGTCATCTGTTTTAAGTAGGGGTCTCAGATGTTGTATTGTCTTGAGTTTATAAAATATGGTTTTTACTGTATGTTTTATGTGTGGGATCATGGTGAGTGAGTGGTCTATAATTATTCCAAGGTATTTTACCTCCTTTTTAACAGGTATAGGTGTATTACTTATTGTGATTGTAGTAGGGTAGTTGTAGTCAGTGTCTGATTTCCTCATTATGAACATTGCTTCTGTTTTTCTGAGGTTAATGCTTAGGTGGTTGTCTTCAAGCCATGTGGTAGTCTCGTTCATGAATTGGAGTAGGCTATCATATTTGGGGTTGTTGGGGTTTATGGGGATGGCAAGCATGATATCATCTGCGTATATGAAATGGTTGATTTTATGCTTCTTGAATATGTTTGTAATGGGCTGGAGGTACAAATTGAAGAGGAGGGCGGAGAGGGCTGATCCTTGGGGGATACCCTGACCTTGTGGGAAAGTTTCTGATGTTTCTGTACCTAATTGTATCCGTATTAATCTGTGTGAGATGTATGATTTGAACCATTCAAGGACTGTTCCTTCTATTTTTAGATTTTCTAGTCTATTAATGAGTGTATTATGGTTGATGCTGTCGAATGCGGCAGAAAGATCTATGAAGAAGAGAAGGAAACCTTTGTTATTGTCATTAGTACCTCTGATGAGTAGGTCTGTCAGTGCGATTAGGAGAGTTTTAACTCCATGGAAGGGGCGGAAGCCAAATTGATGCGCATCGAGGAGTTTGTGTTCATCAATGTAGTCTTGCAATTGGAGTTGTATGGTTTTTTCTATTATTTTGGCGATTAGCGGTATGCTAGCTATTGGCCTGTAAGAGTTGGGGTCTTTTGGATCTAGTTTATTGTTTTTTATTATGGGACGGATCGAGGAGAGCTTTAGGGCATTGGGCATAGTTCCTTGAGAGAGTGATTGGTTTACTATGTATTGGATGTTTTCTGCAAGAAAGTCTTTAGTATGCTTGATCCATGACACCGGGCATGGGTCAATCGGAGAGGTTGTGGTGTTGATCAGTGTTATGATATTAAGGATGTGTTTTCGTTCAACCTTGTGAAAGGTTGTCCATTCATAATTACTGTCATGTTTAGATATTGTGGTGGTTGGAGAGTAAGATTTTACCTTTAGTTTCTCAGCAAAATGTGATGCTAAGGTTTGTACGCTTATTGTATCTTGGTTCGGTTCTGGGTTTTGTGTTTTTGTTAGTGTTTTTACAATTGAGAAGAGTTCTCTTGGCCGGTTGATAGCAAGATTTATTAATTTGGAGTAGTATTCTCTTTTTGAGTTGTTGATTGCATCCTTATATCTATTAAGTATGTTTATATATTTAGTTTTGTTATCATGTGATTTTGTTTTTCTCCAGATTTTTCTTGTTTACGTAGTTGCTTTTTTAGCAGGGCGATGTCTTTAGTAAACCATTTTTATGATTCCTTCTTTTTCTTTTGCATCGTTTGAGTAGGAGTTGCTGCTTCTTGGATTGTTTGGTTCCAGTTCTCTATAGTTTGGTCTATATCAGTTAGGCTTGTAGTGAGTTTGGGTAGTACCTTATCAAGGAATGTGTCATTGTCAAAGCGGGGGAAACGTGAGTGGTGTGATGTTGTGTTTGCAGGCTGTAGTGGTGTTTGTGCTAGTAGGTGAAATGTTATCAGGTGGTGGTCAGACCATGGCACTTCCGTAGTTATTGGGGAAGAGTAGAGTTGATGTAGGTTGAAGGGGGTAGGGAGGAAAATGAGATCTAGTGAGTTTCCATTATTATGTGTGGGGGTAAGGACTATCTGGTTAAATCCCATGTGGGACATTGAGTCAATGAAGTTGTCTTTTTGGGATTGGTTCAGGGATGGGAGGTTAAGGTCACCTAGGATTATGAGGGGTTTTCTCTGAGATGCTGTGCATGCAAGTTCAAGGATAGGGGAGAGATTTTTCTGATCAGCTGATGGGGGTCTATAGATTAGGGAGAATGCTAGTGTTCTGTTTTCAATGTTTATTATGTCCATGCCTTCGACATTGTTTGAGTTCGTTAGGGTGTATTGTAAGTCTTTTTTAGTGAGGATGAGTGTGCCACCTCCTCTTTTTGTATCACGGTGGCAGTTGAATATATCATATTGTGATATGTGGAGTTGGTTTAATAGTATTGTGTCTGCCGGTGTTAGCCATGTTTCAGTAATGAAAAAGATGTCAGGTTGTTCGTCCCTTATTATGTCATTTACTATTGGTATTTTGTTCTGTATAGAACGAATGTTTATTAAGATCAGTTTTAGTTTGGTGTCTGTGTTGGGGGAGGATTTTTTGTTGTTGTGGTCTTTACAGTTTATGTGGATTACTCTAGGAGGATGTCTGTGGGTGCTGTTGTTTGGTGGCAGGTTGAATGGGTGATAGTGTAATGGGGAGCGTGTTAGGTTGCGGTTGGGGTTATGGATGATAGGGATGCTATTACAAGGGGGGTTATTGGATTTATATGTGTAGATTAGTTGCAATAGGAGGGCTATTAGTAGGAGAGTAGTTGGCAGTGTTTTTATTTTTAGGTAGGCCATTATGTTTTTATTATGAAGAGATGGGTTTCTTGGTGGTCTGTGCGAGAGGGCTAGTATATGGTAGGGTTGGGTTGTACGTGTATCAGTTGTACTAATCCGGTTTGTAGTATGGTTCACAGCGCAGTGCAATTTACAGTACCAATGTAGTTCACAGTGTGCTATAGCAGTTTACAGTATACTTTAGGTCGATTAGAGCAGAATGGTGTCTGAGAGGCTGTTTACAACACAAGTTTACATCACATTTTGCAACACTATTAAAATTCAATGCATTAGTGTAGTTTGCAGTGTACTAAAACAGTTAACAGTGTACTTCAGGTCAAATAGAACAGCAAAGTATCTTAGAATGGCTGTTTGCAACAATTGTGTAAGTTTGTTGCAATGTCTCAGCTAATTTGTAACAGCAGAGCAATGATTTGTATGTGTAGCTTACTTAGTTACTTTATAGGAACTACCCTGCAACGTTTAACAATTAGGAGCTATCTGGTGATAGTGTGAGATCTGCTTCCACGTTTAATATAGGATGTGGTAATAGATATTTAGATCTGAGGCCTTGATGTCGTTGAATAAGTACTACTTGTGATGTTAATTATTGTAGATACTTATCAGAATACTATGCTATAAAAGGGTCCAATTAACTTACAGACTTTAGTTGCGAGGCTTGATGTGTTCTTGCCTTTGTTTTGTTTCAGGGCAGATCGTACCTTCTGTTAGTCTCTGCTATGGAGTTGTAACGGTGCCCCGCCTAAGGGCCACGCCAAAGGGCCCTCTGGCGATGCCCTCAGGCGCGGGCCCGACCAGGCATGGGCTCGCCTGGCGGCGGCTTCCTTATATGCCGGCCTGCTGCTCCTCCCCCTCCCACAGCCCCGATTGGGCTGGAGGTGCTGCTCGGGAGGGCCGGCTGGCCGGGTCGGCGATTCAAGCCCCGATCAGGGGAAGAAGATGGTGCTGTTGTTTTTCCCGCTGGCGGCGGCTTCCTTATATGCCGGCCTGCTGCTCCTCCCCCTCCCACAGCCCCGATTGGGCTGGAGGTGCTGCTCGGGAGGGCTGGCTGGCCGGGTCAGCAATTCAAGCCCCGATCAGGGGAAGAAGATGGTGCTGTTGTTTTTCCCGCCGGCGGCGGCTTCCTTATATGCCGGCCTGCTGCTCCTCCCCCTCCCACAGCCCCAATTGGGCTGGAGGTGCTGCTCGGGAGGGCCGGCTGGCCGGGTCGGTGATTCAAGCCCTGATCAGGGGAAGAAGATGGTGCTGTTGTTTTTCCCGCCGCTTGCGGCTTCCCTATATATATAAGCGACTGTTAAATAAATAAATAATAAATAGGTAATGCACATGTTTCTGGTGTCTGTGCTCGGTGGGGTAGAATATAGGCGTTTGAACCATGCGTATGTTCTCTGCAATAAAGGTTTGTCCTTACTATCACGGTTTAGTAGTGGGTAAAATATGGGGACTGGATTGGCAGTAGCCCCAGTTGGGATTTGAACTTGTGACCTTCTGCTCTTAGAACACACTGGCTGTGTTCATTGCACCACACTGTGCTCACAGAGATAGTGCAGTCCCTGGAGATACCATGGTTGTTTGTCAGACAGAGCCTGTCTGTTGCAGTGCATGGTCGGCTCTGGGCAGCTGCCACTGCCCCCCTCCACCACCAGTACCCCTCTGCCATCATGCTGACATGCCCTTCTGCTGGTGGTGCTGGTGGTGGGCAGTCTCAAGCCATCCAGTGTGCAGGTAGGCAGCTGCCTATGGTGCGTGTTCTGGGGTAGGGGTGCCTGCATAGGCGTCCATGCTTCCCCCCAACACCGCCTGCCAATGTTCTGTGCCCTTGGGGGTACCTGCAGGGTACTATCCCCTGTGACACTGTGATAGACACTCTCGTGCCCATGTTGGGCCCTCATCAGTTGCTGTCTGGCTGCTGTTCAGTTTCAGCATTCCTAAGTGCCATCTAGGCATCTGCCTACTCTGCACTGTGCCCCAGCTGCACCACAGCATGTGCTGCCTGCAGCCCTCTGTATCCCCTTTCCCAGCATCTGTCCAGTTGCCCATTCCGACATGCCCGCCCTGCTGTTGTGGAACATGTGCATGCCATAGGTAACCTGTAGAAATGGAGAGGGAAACCCTGATCAGTGCTATTTCACTGTGGGATCATTCACCTTGTATGGGGACAGAGCGTAGACCCTTCCAAAATTCATATTTATTTTTTGGGGCTTTCTTGGGAGTGTGTTTTGATGTTTCCTATTACTATCACTATTGCCCAGCAGGGATCAGGGGTTCAATCCCCCACAGTGCCCAATGAAGACTGCTGGCTGAGGCATTACTTTAGGAGGCATGTAAATAATGGGCGGCATAAGGCGGCACGCTGATGGGCAAAAGGCGGTGCGCTAATTTTTTAGGAGGCATATTAATATTGGAAGGTATAAGTGGCGTGCTGATGTGCAAGCAGAAAAAAAGAGCCACAGCACAATGGTTAAGGCACTGACCAATGGTGCAAGGATCAGGGGCTCAATCCCCCACAGTGCCCATTGAAGACAGCTGGCTGAGGTATTACTTTAGGAGGCATGTAAATAATGGGTGGCCTAAGGCTGTGTGCTGATGGGCAAAAGGCAGCATGCTAATTTTTTAGGAGGCATATTAATATTGGGAGGCATAAGTGGCGCGCTGATGTGCAAGCAAAAGAGAAGAGCCACAGCACAATGGTTAAGACACTGACCAATGGTACAGGGATCAAGAGTTCAATCCCCCACAGTGCCCAATGAAGACAGCTGACTGAGGCATTACATATTATGGGGAAAATTCCTTTAGGAGTCATTTTATGTGTAGTTTAATTATCACTACTAGCAAACGCACTCTCAAAGCGTATTAACATACGTTGCCCTATAAGCCATAATTCTAAAGTGCACTGTCCGCCAAGGCACCCTAGAATGTTGCTTATAGGGCGCATTAGAGGGTGCCGTATGAGGTACCGCAAGGTCAGAGTACTGGTTTTGATGGCAGCACTGTGCAGTTTAAGGAATGAAAAGCATAAGTAGGTGCGCTGACATGCAAGGAGGAGCAGCAGTGGAGCACAATGGTTAGGGCACTGCCTGCTGATACGGGGGTCATGAGTTTGCTCCCCAGGGTGCCTACTACATAAGGCTGGCTGTGGCATCAGCTTTGCAATGTACATATTTTTCCTGCAGCACCTTATTTCTATTTTATTAATTGCTGCCAGCAAACACGCCCTCACGTGCCGTAATTGAAGGTGCCGTATAAGGCACCCTATAAGGCACTCCATAGGGCACATTATAAAGTGTACTGTCCGCCACAGCACTCTAAAATGTCCCCTATAGGGCACCATATAAGTTGCATCACAGGATAATGCATAGTGCACCTTATATGGACGGCAACCTCAGAGGCACCTTATGGGTACAGTACGCTGAGGGTGTTTTTGCTGGCATCAAAATATGTACATTAAAAAAGGATAATGCTTTGGATAACCCCACTGTGGGTTTGAACCCATGATCTCTAGACAATTTTTTGGTGGTGGTGAGAAGTGAGGAGGACTGTGACAAATTCTATCTAACCTTTTTGATGTCTTGGACATCTGCACCTTGTCCACTCACAATCATAAATGACAGAGGTGTAAGGCAGGGGTCTCCAGATCCAGCCCTGGAGGGCCACAAACCAGTCAGGTGGGCAGGATATCTCTAATGCATATATATCTCATGCATATTCATTAGAGATATCCTGAAAACCTGACTGGTCTGCGGCCGTCCAGGACCAGGTTTGCCCACCCCTGGTATAGACAGACACACACTCCCACGCCTATGCCAGCATAGTGCTACTATAGAGGAGTATATCAGCCTTGCTCACCACACCAGTCCTGGGCACAGTACAGGCATGGATATACTACGCAATACTGTTGGGGGTCTCTCCCCAGGGTTGTAAACACTGTCAGAGCCCAGACCTGAACCACACACCGCAGACATCAGAAAGATTGTTATGATGGAGCTCAAAGAGCAAACTGTGCTTAACGTAGGACTTGCTATCTGCCAGTAATCATAGGAAACGTTTGATAGGTGTGTAACGTTTACCCAGGTGTCGGGTGGCATTGCTAAGGTATGCAAGTGCTAGTATTAGGAGATGCACGCAGGGCCCAATGTCCTGCCTCTCCAGGAGGCATTGGCCAATGAGGCCTGTGGGTGTGGGTGTGGGTGTGTCTGCCCCTGTTGGCTGCTGCTTTACGGTAGAGGTTCCCAACTCCAGTCCTGTTGCTCCAAACACTGTTTGGGTTTTCATGCTGTCCCTCATGAATAGTCAACCTATAAAAATTACGGGTCTAATTTCCAGAGTAATCGAATTGCTCCCAATACTGTTAAATTACTCCACTGTAACCAACTCACTCAGAAGAAAACGGGAGGGTGATACTGTATTCTATTTATAATTTCAAATAATGAGCTATGAAATCGTCTCAGACTTATCGGCAGCCTATTGCTGGAACTTTGAAAAATCAGGTAACCAGCGGCGCCTATTAGCATCAATGACTGATTTCTGCTCTTTTGTTAACTTTTTATCCACCCCTCTCTCCACGTGTTATATAATTAAATCATTAGTCTCTGCTTATAGTGAAACAAACACTTAGCTCCTCCGTTGCTTCTCAGATTATATCTGCATCTCTTGTGCTTTCCCAACGCCTCACATTCAACGTTGTTATCGCGTTTCTCTCTGTATTCTGAGGTTCATCAGGGGATCAAGACATTAGCCGAGTGTTTAACCAAATTCAGCCAAACTTCCACACAGCGTATTGGATCGCTTCACAATCTTGTCAAAAGCGTGCTCCAGGATGCAGCTTCACCCTTCATGCGCGGCGTTTTTTCAATGAAGGGTGAAGCTGCATCCTGGAGCACGCTTTTGACAAGATTGTGAAGCGATCCAATACGCTGTGTGGAAGTTTGGCTGAATTTGGTTAAACACTCGGCTAATGTCTTGATCCCCTGATGAACCTCAGAATACAGAGAGAAACGCGATAACAACGTTGAATGTGAGGCGTTGGGAAAGCACAAGAGATGCAGATATAATCTGAGAAGCAACGGAGGAGCTAAGTGTTTGTTTCACTATAAGCAGAGACTAATGATTTAATTATATAACACGTGGAGAGAGGGGTGGATAAAAAGTTAACAAAAGAGCAGAAATCAGTCATTGATGCTAATAGGCGCCGCTGGTTACCTGATTTTTCAAAGTTCCAGCAATAGGCTGCCGATAAGTCTGAGACGATTTCATAGCTCATTATTTGAAATTATAAATAGAATACAGTATCACCCTCCCGTTTTCTTCTGAGTGAGTCCCTCATGAATATGCATGAGCTACATCTGCATACCATGGGGGTGGTGCAGACATATGCAGCACAGGCATCTTTATTAGAGGCAGCATGGAAGCTGAATGGTGTGTGGCCCTCCAGGACTGCATTTGGGAGACTCTGCTCTAGGTGATGCGCCTGTTTATGGTGTCTGTGCTTGGTGGGGTAACATATAGGCGTAGTAACCATGCGTATGTTCTCAGCAAAAGAGTTTTGTCCTTACTATCATGGTTTAGTTGTGGGAAAAATGTGGACTGGATTGGCATTAGCCCCAGCTGTGCTTTGAACCTGTGACCCTCTGTTCTTGCACACACTGTCTGTGTGCACTGCACCACCATGTTATCACAGGTAAGCTGCATTCCCTGGGGGGTCCATGACTGTACATCCGACAGAGCCTGTCTGTTGCGGTGGACGGTGCCAGCCTGCACAGGCCTAGGGCACTGTCTGCTGTGGCTTGCAGCCACTGCCCCCTCCACCACCTGTACCCTTCCGCCAACATGTAGACATGTCTTTATGTTGGAAAAAGCATATGACCTGATTGGATTGTGGCACTCCAGGACTGTATTTGGGGGACTCGGCTGTAGGTAATGGCCATTGTTAGGGTTTGTGTGTGGTGTAGGGTAAAATATAGGTGTTTGAACCATGCTTATGTTATCTGCAATAAAGGAGTGTCTTTACTATCACTGTTTAGTGGTGGGTAAAAGTATGGGGACTGGGTTGGCAGGAGCCCCAGCTGGGATTTGAACCTGTGACCCTCTGGTCCTACAGGCAAAGGCTGTGTCCACTGCAACACACTGTGGCCACAGAGATGGTGCAGTCCCTGGAGATAGGAAACCTGGCAGGACTAGTCAGAAACCCTGCTCTGCACTATTTCTAATGTGGGCTCATTTACCTTGTATGGAGACGTAAGGGCAATTAAACCTCAAAAATGAGATCGGAAAAAGGAGAAAAAAACCCATAACCAAGCTGGGCAACAGTGATATCAATGGGCAACAATAGAAAACACTCCCAGGAAAGCTCCAATAAATAGAAGTGTTTTTTCAGAGCTCTCCCAAAAGGTGATTTTTGCTGTGTTTGCTGCATAACTGAGTCTTTGTCTCCAAATAACTGTGAGTCTGTCTCCACATATTTTTCTTTCTTTCTAATTGTCCTTAGTGGTGGGTTCCCTTACCTACTCCATTGTGTGTGCCAACAGTTCAGGAACAGCCTGCTAGCCAGTAACACTTAGGTTCCTGCCCACCCTACCCCTCGCCCCACCCACCCCAGGGGCTACATTGTCTATATAGTGGTCACAGACGTGCCATCTATCATTCCAAACTTGGGTTAAAAGCCACATCGTATTCATCTTTTCTTCTTCCTCTTCTGGGACTGCATAAACATGTCATGTATTCAGTGCAATAACTGTGGTACTTTCATTCAAAGACGAATCATTTGGAGACTAAGAGCTTGTCCTATATGTCTAAAGTCAGCTGCCATGCATGAAGAACTGACTCTACTAAGGAAAGACCTAGCTGCCATGCATATAGAAGTATCTCTACAGAGGGAGGAACTGGCTGCAATGAAGCGCACCTCTTCTAGGATACAAACTGAACAAAGTCCACCACCGCTCCCACAAAGACTCAAACGCCCCAGGAACAAATGGATCACAGTGGGTTCTGGTAGATTGCGACCTGTAACACAAAGACATCCTATACATCAAGAGATATCCCTGCACAATGCCTTCTCTGCCTTGGCTAATGAGGATGCCCAATTCAAAGAAACTGAAGGGCCTTTAAATGAGTCAGACAATGCCCAATCCCCTGCTAAAGCACTAAATATGAAGAAAACCTCACCAAACAAAAAACTACTACTACTTGGAGATTCCATCATCAGAGGCACCAACTTGGGAACACAGCTCAAAGGAGAGAAGATAGTCATGTGCCTACCGGGCTCTTCAGCCAGCAGGAATACAAATCAAGTTGTTGAATTACTTAGTGCAAAAAGTGAACACTCCAAACTTGATGTTATTATCTACCTAGGCACAAACGACCTGGCTAAGAACAGTGCCTCTACAGCCCAAAAGGACTTCCAATCTCTGGGGGAGAAACTCAAGCACGTTGTTAACACTGTTGCATTCTCAGAGGTTCTACCTGTTCTTGGTAAGGGGACAAAAAGACTGCATCGCATTAACAGCTTTAATACATGGCTCCAGACCTGGTGCAAAGAAGAAGGATTCGGATTTATTGGCAACTGGGACAACAGATGGACCAACAAGAGACTATACTGTGCTGATGGACTACATCTCTCTGCCACAGGGAAAAGAATCCTAAGTGAAAAATTCAGGCAGTATGTGGACATGCATTTAAACTAGGAAAAGGGGGTGACGGATGTGGAAGGTCAACATCTGCCTGCCACCCCCAACAAAAGCAGAACATCAGAAACAGCCACACTTTTAAACCACACATCAAAAACATGTGGGAGGAAGTGGGCAGAACAAAATCAATGCAAAATACACACAAGCCAGGAAAATGCTGGAAAGCAATGAGCACAAATGCTCGAAGCTAAGCCAACAAAATTCCAGACCTGGAAGCCCTAATGGTGGAAACGGATTTGGACACTGTGGCCATTACAGAAACATGGTTTAATGAATCACATGATTGGGATATAGCCATAGCTGGCTATAATCTATTCAGAAGAGACAGAGAAAATGGAAAAGGAGGAGGAGTAGCCTTGTATGTCAAAAGCAATATTAAAGCTACTGAAATGCAGGGGACATGGGGAAAAGAAGAAGCGCTCTGGATTGCGTTGGAAAGAGGAGATGGCACTGTCATCCATATTGCTGTAGTCTACAGACCTCCGACTCAAATTGAAGAGAGAGACAATGAATTGATTATAGATATTGCCAAGATAGCAGCAAAGGGGGAAGCAATCATATTGGGTGACTTTAATCTACCTGATGTGGATTGGATAACTCCTTCTGCACATCTGGAAAGAAGCAAAAAAATTGTGGATGCTCTCCAAAATGCATTATTTAGACAAATGGTGATGGAACCAACTAGGGTAAGCTCAACGCTGGATGTAGTGCTCACCAACAGTGATAGTGCGTCGAATGTCTGCGTGAGTGTCCCTGTGAGCAACAGCGACCATCACACAGTGTGGTTTGAAATAAAAGCCATGGTAAAGGCCAATCATAGGAAGCTCAAAGTCCTAAACTTCAAATACACTGACTTCAATAAAATGGCAGAGTACGTAAAGGAGGAGATGACGGGGTGGGAAGAGATAAAGGAAGTGGAATTGCAATGGGCTAAACTAAAGGAGGCAATAAAAGGGGCAACAGATAAATATGTAAGAAAATTAAATAAAAGCAAGAGGAGAAGGAAACCTATTTGGTTTTCCAAAGAGGTGGCTGCTCATATAAAGGCAAAAAACACAACTTTTGCAAAATTCAAAAGCTTGCAAACAGAAGAACACAGATATGAATACAGGATCCAACTCAAAGAGTCTAAAAGAGTAATAAGGATAGCAAAATCAAAGGCAGAGGAAAAGATGGCTAAAGATATTAAGGGTGGCAACAAAAATTTCTTCAGGTATATTCAGGAAAGGAAAAAGATCAGAGTTGGAATTGCAGGATTCAGATGTGCTGGGAAAGGACTCGTGGAAAGTGACACTGAAAAAGCGAAATTGCTAAACAATTCCTTCTGCTCTGTGTTTACTAAAGAAGATCCTGGGGATGGACCAGCTGTGACTCCCAAATGTAAAAATGGGAATGAAGTAGATACCACACCATTCACAGAAGAAGAGGTGTTAGAACAACTTGCTAAACTGAAAGTGGACAAAGCCATGGGACCGGATGGGATACATCCCAGGATACTGAAAGAGCTCAGAGAGGTTCTTGCAGGACCGTTAAAGGATGTCTTTAACAGATCCTTGGAAACAGGAGAGGTTCCTCAGGACTGGAGAATGGCTGATGTCGTACCTCTACACAAAAGTGGTGACAGGGAAGAAGTGTCAAACTACAGGCCCGTGAGCCTTACCTCGGTGGCGGGAAAAGTAATGGAGACGCTCCTGAAAGAGCGAATAGTGATCTTTCTCAAAACCAACAGATTGCAAGACCCGAGGCAACTTGGTTTTACCGAAGGACGATCTTGCCAAACAAATCTGATTGAGTTCTTTGACTAGGTGACCAGGGAACTAGATCAGGGGCATGTGATGGATGTCATCTACCTGGATTTCAGCAAAGCCTTTGATACTGTTCCTCATCGGAGGCTTGTCAACTAACTCAGTAGCTTGGGGATGGGTCCCAAGATACTAAACTGGATTAGAAATTGGTTGACTGACAGACGACAGAAGGTGATTGTACATGGAGCTCACTCGGATGAGAGGAAGGTGATTAGCGGGGTGCCCCAGGGTTCGGTCCTGGGCCCGGCAATGTTCAATGTATTTGTGAGTGATATTGATGAAGGACTGAATGGAAAGGTCTGTCTTTTTGCAGACGACACAAAAATTTGCAACAGAGTGGACTCCCCCGAGGGAGTGGTTAACATGAAGAGAGATCTACAAAAGCTGGAAGACTGGTCTAATGCTTGGCAACTACGATTTAATGCAAAAAAGTGCAGTGTCATGCACTTGGGTAGCAGAAATCCAAGAGAAATGTACACGATAGGGGGCGAAAGGTTGGTATGCACGGTTCAGGAGAAAGACCTTGGTGTGATTATCTTCGATGATCTCAAGGTGGCAAAACAGTGCGACAAGGCGGTGGCAAAAACCAGGAGGATGTTGGGTTGCATACAAAGAGGGATTACCAGCAGAAAAGAAGAGGTACTTATGCCACTGTATAGGTCACTGGTGAGGCCTCACTTGGAATACTGTGTTCAGTTTTGGAGACCATATCTTGCAAAGGATGTAAAAAGACTGGAGACTGTTCAGAGGCGACCAAAATGATTTGGAGCCTGCGTCAGAAGCCTTATAGAAGAGACTTGAAGACCTAAATATGTACACTTTGGAGGAAAGGAGGGACAGGGGAGATATGATTCAGACCTTTAAATACTTAAAGAGAAATGATGAACAAACAAACCTCTTCCAAAGACGGGGAACCTGTAAAACTAGAGGGCATAACATGAAGCTGCAAGGGGGTAAACTGAAAGGCAATGTCAGGAAATATTTTTTCACTGAAACGGTGGTGGATGCTTGGAATGCCCTCCTGATGGAAGTGGTAGGGGCGAACACGGTGACAGAATTCAAAAAGGCATGGGACAAACACAGAGGATCCCTTTACAGCAATAGGATAAAAACAAAATAAACGGTACCATCTAACTTCTGAACCATATAACGTCTCAACAAATAGGGGTGTCCTACATGGAGTGGTGGGTTTACCCCTGAACAAGGATATGGGGAGGGGTGGCCTGCGCGAAGCGACAGGTGCACCTGCTCTTGCCATCTTGCTGGGCAGACTGGATGGACCATGCTGGTCTTTATCTGCTGTAAACTACTATGTTACTATGTTACTATGAAATGATTTTTGGAAGGGTCTACGGAGCGTAGACCCTTCCAAATATCATTTCTATTTATTGGAGCTTTCCTGGGAGTGTTTTTTATTGTTGCCCATTGCTATCACTGTTGCCCAGCTGAATTATAATTTTTAGAATTTTTGTTGTGGTCATTTTCAGGTTTTATTTGCAATTTTGAACTGTGCACATGTATCACATTGCTCACGTTTTGTTGGTTTCCCCGGTTTTGCTATACATTGCTGACGGAAATGGTTTCTCTTCCCTTTAAATCGGCTCTAACGCGAGGTTTTCA
Organism: Ichthyophis bannanicus; assembly: GCA_033557465.1. NCBI lineage: Eukaryota > Metazoa > Chordata > Amphibia > Gymnophiona > Ichthyophiidae > Ichthyophis > Ichthyophis bannanicus. Next base: position 741,801,852 of record CM066032.1, on the reverse strand, counting down.
CTCGCGGTATTTTTTAGGTTGATTTTCAGGCCCGCTTCTGTGCGGGGAGCCTCTCCCCTCCCACTCTCCACCCATTGACCCTGTCCCTCCGCACCTCGGGAGCCTTCCTCTGCCCTCGAAATGGCTTTCCACGCCCCTATCGCACATCAGCGGGCCGCGCACTTCTGCGGGCCCGTTAGTGTGACGCGCACGTGTGCGGGGCACAAAAACGCACTATTAGCGTGCGCTAAGCTACCTTAGTGCACGCTCAAGTGCGCCCCGCACAATTGCGCGGTTTAGTAAACATACCCCTAAGTGTTTAATTGCAGATATATAATAGTCCTGGGGTCTACACCCCCTGCTGCAATACGCAACCCAAACTTGTATCCTTGCTTTCAGTGACTAGGATTGGCTATGAAGAGCTGTAGAGGATTACAGGCACCTTTTTGGCATTTCTTGGGGTCTGATAGTTTGAGCTTCGTTAGGCTGCCTTTACAATGATCGCCACCTTGTCCTGTCGGTGCATTCTTCCAGGTAGCAAAATAGACACAGTCCCATTTTGGGCAAAAGTAATCATTTTTAGATGCGGTGGTGTAGATGGTGGTTCCCATACTCTTTCCTGTACACTCTCCCCATCCATAGGCTCCTTCTGGACACATCTATTTATCATCATGGTAGTAGGCCCGTTCCCATGACCCACATCTGTAGTAAGCATTTCTGTTGAGAGCATCGCAAGCATCAAAGTTCAAAGTGATAGGTTTTGTGGGGTCGGTAAGAGATGTGGTAGCATTCAGGATGGCTCCATCTTCATCATTCCAACGTATCTCAAATGTATAGTAGGATGGGTTTTGTCGAGGGGTATAACAAGTCTTGCTTCTTCCCTTTGTGCAGACATTTAGTTCGGTGCCCTTGTAAACACACCGACTGACTGTTCCAGTGCAAGTATAATAGGAATGATAGAGCAAAGTCTGAGTAACTTTTTGTCCAGTTCAGGTAGTGTTTATGCAAGCTATGCAAGGGGGTAAAGCAACAGTCTTTTCCAGAAGTCCCGGGATCACCACACCCACAAGGCAATAGTGGATGAGCATTGTGATTACAGTCTCTGGCGGTTAGCTGGAGAATTAAGTATGATATACCGTACTGAGTTTTCTTCGGTTGTCGCTACGATGGTCACTCTCGCGTGACGTAGGTGAATTCTGAAGATTCTTTACAAAGCTGGCTGTCTCCTCAAGGTGAGTCGCAATGGAGTCTCAGGATCATTCACTGACGTCCATTGGCCAGGATCTGGACCAGCTGCCGGCTTCACTCGACTGTGGTGGATCCAAGGTTCGACTTCTGCAACTTTCACTGCAGTGGGGGTTGACAGGATAACAACATATGGTCCCTTCCAATGCGGCGCTAGTGGGGTCTTTTTCCACTCTTTCACCCACACAGACGTTCCTGGATTGAAAGGATGCAGAGGCTCGGTCAGGTTGATGGGTAGTCGGTCTTGCACCCACTTTTGGAGTTTCTGCAAAACAGAACTTAAAGCTAATAGTTCTTGTCGGGTTATTTCAGATCCTATCTGTCTCATGTCTCCCTTTATCCCCTGCACTATGGGCGGAGGTCGCCCATACAGAATCTCAAAAGGGGAGACTCCTAAGGATCTGGTGGGTGCTGATCGTATCCTAAGAAGGGCTATGGGCAGAACTTGGAGCCACTTCAGGTGTGTTTCTTGACAGAGCTTGGACAACTGAGTTTTCAGGGTTCTATTCATACGTTCTACTTTCCCTGAGCTCTGGGGTCTGTAAGCAGTGTGCAGTTTCCACTTTATTCGCAATGCTTGAGCTAATTGTTGGGTCACTTGGGATACCAATGATGGACCATTGTCTGAACCGATAGTTGATGGTATTCCAAATCGGGGAATGATCTCATGGAGCAATACCCTAGTGACTTCTCGTGCTTTCTCTGTTCGGGTGGTATAGGCTTCTACCCATCCTGAAAAGGTGCAGACTAACACTAGCATATAGTGATATCCATTTACACGGGGCATTTCAGCAAAGTCTATCTGTATATCACTCATGGGGGTCACCCCTACTGACTGGACTCTTGGAGGTGGAACAGGACCTTGCTTAGCATTATTTTTAGCACATATCAGGCATTGCTGTGCCACTGAGGCGGTCAGGGATCCTAACAATGAAATACAAAAATGGGGTCTCAGGGCTTTCTCCATAGCTGTTTTTCCGTAGTGTGTGGCTTGATGAAAATCTTGGACAAAGGCTGGTCCTAATGCTTCAGGAATGACTGTAGGACCTGGAGGGGGACTACCTTCTGGGGGTGGCAACACTATCCAATCCTGTTCTGTCAAAACTCCCCCTTCCTTTTCACAATAATAGTCTAACTCTCTAGTAGTGTATCGGGGTGCCCAAGAACTAAGGGGCACAGGGAATAAGGCTGCTTGCATTACAGTATCTTGGGTCCTAACTTGTCCTGTGGTGGCTGCTTTTCGGGCTGTGACATCTGCAAATCTATTTCCTTGAGCAACTTCTCCTGCTCCTGCCTGGTGACCTCGGCAGTGCATGACTGCCACTTGTTTGGGGGCCCACACAGCATCTAATAACATCAATATCTCGGGTCCATACTTAATGCTCTTACCCCCTGAGGTGATTAACCCTCGTTCTTTATACAAGGCTCCATGTGCGTGCAAAGTAGTGAAAGCATATTTGGAATCTATGTAACATTTATGCGGAGTCCTTCTCCTAATGTCAAGGCTCTGGTGAGGGCTATCAATTCAGCTTTCTGGGCAGAAGTTCCTGGGGTCAGGGCTGAGGACTCAACTACCAGATCAAGAGTCACCACTGCATATCCAGCACAACGATGTCCATTGATGACCAAACTGCTTCCATCCACAAAGAAAGTCCGTTCAGGGTCCTCTAGAGGGACATCGGTCAAATCAGGGCGACTTGAAAATACAGTGTCCATGGTTTCTAAGCAATTGTGATCAGGTAGCACAGGACCAATTGGAAACAATGTAGCAGGGTTCAGAGCTTGACTGACTTTCAACTGTATTCGGGGGTTTTCACATAGCATGCTCTGATACTTCAACATTCGTGCATTGGTTAGCCAGAAGTTTCCTTTGTGTTCCATGAGTGTCAGAACAGAATGTGGCACAGTGACTTGAAGAGTTTGTCCTAGGGTAAGTTTATCTGCCTCGCCCACTAGGAGGGCTGTTGCTGCAACTGCTCTCAGACATGGGGGCCATCCTTTTGCAACTACATCCAATTGTTTTGACAGATAAACTACTGGTCGTTGCCAGGATCCAAGAGATTGAGTCAATACTCCCAATGCGTTTCCTTGTGATTCATGAACAAAAAGATGGAAAGGCTTCTGAACATCTGGAAGACCTAAAGCTGGAGATGACATTAGGGCCTTTTTCAAAGTCCGGAATGCTACAGCTTGTTCAGGTCCCCAGTCTAGTGGGGATTTTTCCATTCTTTTGTTGACTTGGTATAGTGGTTTTGCGATCAGGGCAAAGTTGGGGATCCATATACAACAATATCCCGCGGCCCCCAGGAAAGCCCTTACTTGCCTCCTAGTGGTTGAAATGGGGATATTACATACAGCTTCCTTACGTTCTGGTCCCAAGCGTCGGATCCCATTAGACAACTGGAATCCTAGATACTTGACTTCTGTCTGGCATAGTTGTGCTTTGGCTCTTGAGACTTTGTATCCGGCATCTTTGAGAAGATGCAAAAGTTCACTGGTGGCTTGTAAACATTCACTTTCTGAGTTGGTGGCTATGAGCAAGTCATCTACATACTGAAGAAGAACCCTTTTCCCTGGGTCCACCAGATAACTTGAAAGATCTTGGTTCAGCGCAGCGCTGAAGAGAGTTGGTGAGTTCTTAAATCCTTGGGGTAACCTGGTCCAAGTGAGCTGACCCCGCCTTCCTGTTGTGGGATCTTGCCATTTGAATGCAAATAAAAGTTGACTGGTGGGTGCTAGGTGCACACAGAAAAAGGCATCTTTCAGGCCCAGTACGGTGAAGTGAGTAGCCTCAGCGGGGATTAGTCCCAAGAGAGTATAGGGATTTGGTACTACTGGGTGTATAGTTTCAACTGCGTCATTTACTCGCCTTAGATCTTGTACTGGGCGGTAGTCCCCTGTCCCAGGCTTCTTCACTGGGAGAAGAGGGGTGTTCCATGGTGACTGGCATTCCTTGAGAAGTCCATACTTCAGCAATTTCATCAAATGACAATGAATTCCTTCTATGGCTGGTCAAGGGAGAGGGTACTGCTTCACATGCACTGGTTCCATTCCTGGCTTGAGGGTGACAATGACAGGGGCTATGTTCTTCGCTAGGCCAGGTGGATTATCTTCTGCCCATACTTCAGGTGGGGCTATAAGGTTGGTAGGTATACAGGGACTGGTTGACTTTATTGGAGGTGCACTGTAGAACCGCCACTCTTCTTCTCGGGGAACAGTAAGCACCATCAATCCAGCAGGCTTTGGGTTCACAGTCATTTTCATTTCTCCCCCTTCAGCAAAGGATATTTGGGCCTGGAGCTTGGCAAGCATGTCTCGGCCCAGTAGTGCAATAGGGCACTCAGGCATGTACAAGAACTGGTGCGTTATCTTCTGTCCCCCTAGTTCACACATGCGGTTCTGCAAAAATGGTTTTGTAGCTTTATTTCCAGTGGCTCCTATAATGGTGACAGATCGTGAAGACAGAGGAGCTACTTGCTTGGCTACTACTGAATGTTCTGCTCCTGTATCTACCATGAATTCCATGTATTGGTCCCCTATCTTTAAATTGACCATAGGCTCCTTGGGACCCAGGGTAAACTTGGAGCCCGGTCTGGCCTAGTCTTCATCTATGTCGTCCAGGTCATAGCCCATTGCTACTGCCACTCCCTCAAGGGCTTCTTCCCTCTCCTGCTGGAACTGTGCTCGATTCATTCCTCCTCTCCTTCGAAATCTTCCTCCGGGCCTCCAGGGACTCCCCTTGCAAGGGAGGAGTCCAGATGCGGGCACTCATTTCTCCAATGTCCTTCTTCCTTGCAGTAGGCGCACTGATTTGCACCTAATTGAGGCCTTTCGCCTCCGCGGCCTCTTCCACGTCCTCTGGTCCTTTGATTAGGGAAACCTCCTCCATGTCGTTCGGTTATAGCAGCAGCAAGAAGATCTGCCTTCTTCTTCATCTTTCGTTCACATTCTCTGTCTGGTTCATTTTCACGATTCACAAATACTTTCTGAGCGACTTCCACTAACTGAGCTGTATTCATGCCCACAAATCCATCCAATTTCTGCGATTTTCACTTTATATCTCTCTGGGACTGACTAACAAATGCCGCATTTACCATGTGTAAATTTTCCTGGGCGGCGGGATCATATGGGGTATACAATCTATAAGCTTCCGACAACCGCTCATGGAAGGCCGCTGGGCTCTTGTCTGGACCCTGGAGAACCTCCGATACTTTCCCGATATTCATAGCCCTCTGGCCTCCCTTCTTCAGGCCCTGCACTAGGGCCTGGTGGAATCTAGTTAGGGCTTCATTCGGGTCCCACTCGGGATCTTCGTTGGGATATTCTGCAGTAGCTGCTTGTGGGGGATTTATTTCCCCCCCCCCCTCTCCTTTCTACTGGGTTCTCTTCTAACCATCGGAGGGCTGCTTGCCCGATCCGGCCTCGCTTCTCAGTGGTGAAGAGGGTAGACAGGAGCTGGCAACAATCGGCCCAGGTAGGCTGATGGGTTTGCATAATACTTGACATTAAATCTGTTAATTCCTGGGGCTTGGCTGTGTAGGAAGCATAATGCATTTTCCAGTTTAATAAATCTGTAGTGGAGAAGGGCACATAAACTAAGCTGGTTGGTCCTGATGCCATCCGACCCTGATTATTTATTACAGGCATGCCAGGCACTTGGCGTAACGGCATTAAACGCCCTGCTTTCTCCTTCTTCTTGGGAGGTGCGTTTCTTAAATCATAAGGCTCCCGGGCATCAGTCTCCTTAGCGGGTGACCCTGAACTGGCAGGAGAGCTTCCACTTTCTGTCTCGTCAGAGGACTCATGCTCCTCCATTGTGCTTGGGCCTGACTCAGGACTTTCACTCGGGGTAGGGTGCTTCTTGGGCTGCTGCCTTGGTATTTCCTGGGGCTCTTCTGGGTCTGCCTCAGCTCATGGTGCTGTGGGGACTATCCCCTGTGGGTGCTGGGGTAACCTATCTAAAATATCTGTGGCCTCTGGGTCAGAATACACAGGCGGCTTTTCTTCCTTAGCCTTTCTGGTTCCCCTAGTAGTAGCTACAAATATATTACAATGCTCCTCACAGCAGCGCTTTATCCATGAGGGCTGCTGTTCACATACACTTAACCAGGAATGAATATAGGGGAACTGGTCAGGATACTTTCTTAATAGGAGCTGATGGAGTTGTAAAACTGTCTCAAAATGAAAAGTTCCCCTTCGGGGCCAAGAAGCAATTAATGCGGGCCACTCCCTTTCACATAACATTTTTAATCTGGATGGAGTCATTTTTATACCATAATCGCCCGAAAATCCTTTACAGAAATTCTTGATCATACATGCCAACGGAGTTTGCGTGGACTCCATCCCTCCCATAATGTAAACGTACCTGGCTACGCTTCCTACGTACTCAACGTACCTGCGTACGTCACGTACCCTACGTCCCTACATACACGTAATGACGTACAAGACAACGTACAAGAGGGATAGGTAGTATGGCTGCAGGTAAGGGGTCTGTACAGCCCACAGAACACTAGGGGGGACAAACACCACTCGCTTCCTCATGTTCGCGACCTGGGCGTGGTCGCCCGGCCAGGAACTGCGCTACGTTGGAGTCCGCTCTCGCTCGGCCTGAATTTCAAGACCTCTCACTCACATACACATGCATATTTCAACAAGATATCAATTTTTCAGTATTTCAAGTGCCCAGGTTTTCTGACTAGCTAGCTATTCCAAACAAGAAGGGTCGATGGCTTCAGCTTCCGCTTTCCTTACGCAGAGCTTACTAAGACCGCACGTATGGGAGGTGATCAGGCTCCCTTGTCTTGCCCACACTCGTGCGAGATCTCCCAGTTAATTTATACCAAATTTACCAAATTAGTCTTGCGCACGCAAGACGCTGTCCCAGGTTGTTCTGTCTGACTATTAAATCACGAAAATGTCTACTCACCGGATCCGGTCCCCGATACCAAACCAGCTTCTGAGTTGGAACCTGGACTCCCCTGGGTCGGAGGTGTTGGCCAGCTGGACCCGATGGCCCGCCGAGGCAGGCGGAACCCTCTCCGGCACAAAGGGGCCGGCGGCGCCTGAGGTTTCCCCCGCAGTCGGACAGACACGGTTCCAACCGGGCCAAACCTCCAGGCGAATTACGTGGATTACTCACTTGAATACCATTTACCACTCGCACTTCCCGGCCAACGCACCAAGAATATGCTGTGGCAAAGTGCAATCAATGAATAAGTCCAGGAGTCAATTGACAGGGTCCAAACCAGTTTAATGTGCACAGGCCCAGTCAGTCAAAGCTTCAAAGTAACTGAGCGAAGGTTTATACAGAGACATAACTTTTAATACCGATTTTTCAGTTTGATACATGAGAATTTTCTATTGGTTCTAACTTGATACATGCACACTTCTCATTGGTTATACATTCCCTTCATTTGTCCAATTAGAAATCCCTCCGGAGCCTAGCAACCGGCCCCCTCCTTTAGGATTGCTTGGACAATGGCATAGTCTTAACTTGGTAACTTTTCTACTGCAAGGTTAACTTCGGCTCCAGGAATGCACCTTTTGAAACATTTCTGTTCTTTCACACACAAGAGAATAATAGAGGACTTATGAATTCATAAAAACTTCTTATTAAGCATTTTAAAACATCTTTCTCAATTTTCACAGATTTTTGGTTCTTTTCTAGCTATAATGGGAGTTAGAATCCAGGCCTAACTTACAGGCCTTTCATAGCAGCAGGCCATGCTAGGCCATAGCCTACCTCATCATGTTACCTATAAAGAAAAATTATATTTGTTTTTTGAACCCAATCAATTACTGCAGTTTCTTGTGGCTAGGAGGATTTAGTGGTTGTTAGTGATTCCCATTCGGCTGATGTATAAGTCTCGCACTGCTATGTATATTATGTTGTTTTCCGCTTTGTAAAGGTTTTTCCTGTTGCCTCCCCCTTTTAATTTATTGTGGGCTTAACTATGGCTAATGGTGTATTATTTCCTTTATGTACTATTTGGATTTTGTTTTTCCTACTTTGCCAGTGATTTCCTTGTGCATTTATTTGTTTAAATGTATGAAAAAATAATAAAATTTACTTGCTCTGGCCAATATCCAGCTCGTCCTGTCCTCCAAGTAGAGTTCCTGCTCCTTACTGCGCCATTCCTTCTGGAGTAGGCAAAACTGTTGCTCTCTCTCGGGTCAGCAGCTGCAGCACTCTCAGACCTCAGGAATCCATCCAGTTCCTCACCATGTGTCCTGCTTGTCCTCGTCCTTCCTGTGTTCCTTCTCCAACCGTCTCCGTCTCCCTCTCCATCTGTTCTCTGGATAAACTGGGCTACAATTAAACCCCCCAGGTTCCTGCTCCACCCTCTCTCCTCTCAGGTGTGAGAGATCAAGCTCCCTCGTGGCAGCTGGGTGATCAGGGAATGCAGTGACGTAAGGGTTCCTTACCCTGGGCCTGTATTCCCTCTCCTTTCCACCACTAGGGGCATTCTGAACCTTATTGTAGCCATGCACATCTTGCTTTTTAGGAGAAAATGGAGTTTTAAATTAGGTCCTTTGTTTAGGGTAAATTCCTTCTTTTTACCCCTTTCTTCCAGGTCCTGATAAGCTTCCTTATCACATAAGACATTAAAGAAACATTGCATATTTCTTCAGACAGTACTTGAAAGCCTGAAAAAGTGAAATTTTAAACTCTATATCTAACCTTCTGCATCTGTTTTAGAATTTGGTTCCTATTTAACAACATGGACAGAGTAACTTTAATGATAGTAGCAAGCTAAACAATCGTAAGAGATGGTATGTGACCCTTGAGGGGAAAAAACAGCTAGCAAACAGTGTAAGTGTGAGAGTTCACAGACTCTGGAAAGTTTGACAGGCAGATAAGTATATGCATGAGATCCATCTAAATAATGCACATCCATGACAGGGGAGAAGAAATAGAAAAAGACAAATAACACTAACATGACATAGAAATACCAAAAATAACACACTATAGCATGGAATCTTTAGGTACCCCCAACTCCTTAACCCTTGTAACAACATGTAAAGTTAGCCGGGGCTCTCAGGGCAAATCGTAGAGGCTCTGGTCTAACCTCACTATTGTAATTAGCCAGAACAAATAAACAATGTGGGAATCACCTATTCAAAAGCAGCCTCAAAGAGATGAGCCTTACACATGGTTTAGAAAAAGGAGCAGAAATCGAACCTGATGCACTAGCTCAAATAGTTAGCTCCGGCCGCGAATTACCGCGGCCGGACACAGCCTGGGCCGGCAAGCCGAGGGTTAACCTCGGTGGGGGGCGGGGGGGGAGGGGGGGCGGCGCGGCGCCCGGCTATAGAAGAGCCGGACGCGCCGCGTTTCGCCCTCTTTCCCTCCTTCCAGTGGCGTGCGAGTGGGGCGACGGAGCAACGGCGGCCTTCGGGAGCAGCGGCCTGTGGTGGATCGCGGAGCAGCGGACTTGCGGATCGGCGCCTCACCTACCGCACCGGATCAGCTGTCCTTTCGAGCGGCGGCCTCTTGTTGAGTGCGGTGAGTGGTGGCCTAACTGAGCAGCGGCCGTCCGAGGCAGCGGCCTGTGGAGTGCGTCGAGCAGCGGCCCATCTGCCGGTGAAGCGGGCGGGTAGCCATTGGAGAGAAGGAGGGGGGCGCTGCTCAGCTCCGTTTGCCCTTTAGGCCATGGGGGGACTAATCAAAAAAATAATAATAATAATAATATATAAATAAAGGAGCTGAGGAGCATGTAGGGGAAGGAGGGGGTGCACGTGGGGGGGGGGGGAATCAAGGGCTCAGGGTACCGGCAGGGGAGAGGTAGAGGGACCTCAGGCATGCCAGCCATGTGCTCGCTAGAGTAGTTAGAAGCACAGCAGTGCCGGCTGCCCGGGACAGTGGAGCTCCGAGCGCAGGGGGGACGGGGGAGGGGGAGGGAACCATCAATCCGGCCGCTCGTGGCTCAAGGGAACGGGGTAAAAGAGGAGTAAAGGGTGTTGTTGCCATGTGGTGATCGGGAGCATACAGGCAGGCTGTGTGGCCGGGGCAGGCTGTTTGCTTGCAGTATGCTAGGCAAAAATGCATGGTGTACCGCCGCCATCTAGTGGTCAGAGAGCATTAAGTGAGATGGTGTTATTACAATAGAGCTCACTTAGTGCAGGACTAATCCCCCCCCCCTTTTTTGTGTTGTTTTGGTTTGTTTGCAATAAACATGAGATGTGTCGGTGTGGGGGTCAATGCAATTAAATTATATTAGTTATGATGGGGGGGCTTTATATCGTACTGTGTGAAATGTACAAGAAAAAAAGCATAGGTTTAATGGGAGATGAAAGATAGGGAAGAAATAAACTTTCACGAAAAGCTGCTAGGCAGCTTATATGAGTAGGGGAAGTCAGGCCAAAAGACAAAAAAAAAATAAATAAATAAATAAAAAATAAAAAATAAAAAATAAATAAATAAAAAATGAGACACTTTGAATGCTCTGGCCTGCTCACGACTTGGTAAACGCAAAGAGTTTAATGAGACCACCCCCCCCCCCCTTTTCTTTTTTGTTTCCCCATTGCCTTTTCTCCTATAGTATTTTTTCAACAGGGTACCATGCCGAAGAAGGTTGGGCAGAGTGGGGAAAAGGACAGCGGGAGGAGAGCAGGCCCCGCACAAGCGAGGTCCGGTCAAGGTGAACAACAAAAAACAGCACGCGTTGCTGTAAAACGGGCAACGCAGGAAAAGGCAAAGAAAGGGGGCGGGCCCAAAAGGGGGCAGGCGGTGAAGAATACACGGCAAAGCAGCAGACGGGCCCCAACACCGCAGCAGGCACCCGCCCCAACGGCAGCGGTCTCCAGCCAGGAGCTGGACCAACTTTTCAAACTCATACGCGACCAGGTGAATCAGCACGGCCTGAGTGCATTTAGGCAGCGTCTGGAGTCAGCAGACGCAAGGCCGGTGGGCTTGGAAAATGCAGACCCACCAACAGTGAGTGACAGCATGGCCGGCACCAGCAGGGCCATGCTCAGCACCAGCAGCAGTACGCCGGGCACCAGCAGCAACATACCGAGCAACAGCAGCAGTACGCCGGGCACCAGCAGCAACGTACCGGGCACCAGCAGCAACATCTTGTCCGGCATCAGTGGCAGCACGCCAAGCACCAGCAGCAACATACCATGCGACAGTGCAGCGGCTGGTAAGTCTACGGGGGGGAAGGAAACCTTATTAGTGTCCTCTTCATCAGAGGAGTCTAACTCTGATTCAGACGGGGATACTTCTTTAGCAACTGCAATGCGGAGCATGTTGAAAACATTCACGAAGAAGAAGAATAAAGCTCAAAAAGAAAAACACTTAGCAAGGGTATGGACAGAGCGTGGGGAAAACCCCGTATGGGGAACAGGGAGCGGGGAGGACAGGGTGGCGGAGACAGCAAGGGCAGTCCCGTCTACGCTGTCTAGCCCGGTAGCAGTGAGTGGGGACCCGCGCTGCGGAGTGAGCTCTCTGGCCAGCGCGGTGCCCAGAAAGATAAAAAAGCGGATCTGGCGGAGGGAATTTATCGACATCTTCTCTCTGCTGATCAGAGACCAGGGGGGGGACCCCACTGAGAATAAGGAAAAAGATAGGAGAGGGGAAAGAAGGCCCAAGATTGTAAAGTCTATCAGCAATTGGGTCTCCGCCTTTCACATTTATATGAGCATCGTTTTAGAACGGGAGCCCGAACTCAGCCAATACCTTATCAAGTACCTCGACACGATAACCCAGGCGCACAAGCGCCTGGGTGGGTGGGCCTGGCTCAATTACGATTTCAAGTTCAGACAGAGCCTGGCAGAGGACCCAACTATGACCTGGCAGCACAGGATCATTGACCTATGGCTGGAAGAGATGTCACACAACAGACCAATGTCGCAGGAAGTGTCCTTGCAGTCCTTTCAGGCGCCGCAATGGCGGCAGAATTACCAGCCGGCCGGCCGCAAGGCATGCCGGCAATACAACACAGGAAGCTGCACTTGGCGGCCGTGTAAGTTTAGGCATGCATGTTCCGGTTGTGGTGGGAACCACCCTGCCACCTCATGCCGAACTGGTAGGGATAACAAGCCATTCCGGCCAATGCTGCAAAGGGGGAACGAGGGGCTTGGCCCCAACCCCCATCAGGCTTGACCGCATGCGGCCCTGGCTGAGGGCATACCCCCAAAAAGACAAAGCTCTCAATATCGAGAACGGCTTTGCTTACGGATTCCGGATTCCAGCCTCGGTCACGTCGCCGGGGCGGGCAATCCGTAACTCAACGTCAGTTAAAAAATTCGCATGGGTGGTACAGCGCAAGATACAGCAAGAAATAGAGCTCGGGAGGGTGGCTGGCCCTTTCACTTACGTACCCCTCCCGAACTTCATACTGTCCCCGTTGGGGATAGTCCCAAAGAAAGAGGCAGGAAAGTACCGACTAATCCATAACCTGTCGTACCCAGAGGGGAGCTCTGTCAACGATCACATCGATCCAGCCCTATATTCCGTGAGATACTCGACGATCGATCAGGCCGTGGGTATCATACGGAAATTAGGGCGGCAGGCGAAGCTGGCGAAGGCTGATATCGAATCAGCCTTTCGACTGCTCCCGGTTCACCCAGACTCCTTTGCACTGCTGGGTTTTTCCCTCAACGGGGAATATTACTACGACAAATGTTTGCCCATGGGTTGCTCCATATCATGCGCATACTTCGAGCTGTTCAGTACATTCGTACATTGGGTCATCGAAGACATCGCGGGGCACAACACCGTCGTACATTACCTGGACGACTTCCTCTTCATCGGCAATGGGGAGGAAGGATGTCAAAGGATCCTCAGCACATTTGAACACATTGCCCAGCGCTTTGGGATCCCCCTGGCGAAAGAAAAGACCACTGGACCCACAGGGACCATCACATTCTTGGGCATAGAGCTCGATGTAGCAGCACAGCGGTCTCGGCTGCCAGATGATAAAATCAAAAGGCTGCGAGCTGCCACACGCGAAATCCAGGGGCGGACGAAGGCAACATTAGAACAGCTACAATCCTTGCTGGGTCTGCTATGTTTCGCATGTAGGATCATGCCAATGGGACGGGTGTTCTGCCGTCGCATGGCGATGGCTACAAGGGGAGTCAAGAAGAAACACCACAAGATCCGAATTACAAAAGGCATTCGGGAAGATCTGCGCATGTGGGAGCTCTTCTTGCAATCCTTTAACGGCCTAGCATTCTGGCAAGAGCCACCAGCGACGAGCGAGTCCCTGGACCTCTTCACTGATGCGGCGGGAGGAGGCGGCTTCGGAATCTATTTCCAGGGCGCCTGGTGCTCAGAAGAGTGGCCGCCCGAGTGGCAAACCGAGGGGATCACTAAGGATATTACCTTCCTCGAGCTATTCCCCATAACGGTGGCCCTATACATCTGGGCCCCTCAGTTAGTAAACAAAGCAATCATATTCCATACTGACAACATAGCGGTCGTGTATGCCGTAAACGGGATGCGGGCTCAGACTCCAGGGGTTGTCGCACTCCTTAGGCACATAGTGTTGCTATGCCTAAAGCATAACGTAAATATCAGGGCCGAACACATCCCCGGGCATAATAATAACATTGCCGATGCTCTCTCTCGTTTCAAGATCCCACTCTTCCGATCGCTCGCGCCCGGTGCCGATCCCAACAAGACGGCTATACCGCCACAGATATGGGAACTTGGTCCACCGAAGTTTGGGAGCTTGTTCTGAGCTCCCTATCCGAGCGGACAAGAAGGAAATACCTGGCGGCCTGGAAAAAATTTCAAGCCTTCTGCAGAGGAACCGGACTCAAGAACGTTGGTCCTACGACGGAATCCATCCTCCAGTGGATCCTCCACTCCAAGAGCGGTGAAGTCAAGAAGTCAATGGTACAATCGCAGTTGGCTGCAATCACCTTTTTCACGAAGGTGATGGGTAACACCAATCCACGAGCAGATTTTGTTTTAGCCAAGGTAATGAAGGGCTGGAAGACGGAACAGCCCCGCACACCAGACTGGCGACGCCCAATAACACACGAAATTTTGCAGAGACTGATAGCAGTCACGGGTCAGATATGCTTCAACAACTTCGAGACCCGGCTATTCAGATGTGCATTTTCATGGGCATTTTTCGGGGCATTCCGCATAGGCGAATTGGTGGCCTCGGCGAGCCGAGAATCGGCCGAAGGCGGGATCCGGGAGAGCGATGTCAGCATGCAGGATAAAAAACTCATACTGCATATACGTAAGTCGAAAACCGATCCCGAGGCCAAGGGCGCACGGGTAGTGCTGGCCCCGCTGAGGGGGGACCCATCCTGCCCAGTAGCAACCTTCAATGAATACAAGCAGATACGCCCCGCAAGGGCCGAGCATTGGCTGGTCCACTCGGACGGAACCCCCCTATCACGGTTCCAATTCGCTAAGGTATTGAAGCTGACACTTGAAGCAGCGGGTTTGGAGGCGTGCTTTTACGGCACCCATTCATTCCGCATAGGGGCCGCTTCCACGGCGGCCAATATAGGTATGACAAGGGAGCAGATCATGACCATCGGGAGATGGCGTTCTGAGAGGTACAAACTTTATGTACGCCCGGTCTGACGCCGGGCGTAAGCCGCCGGCCCGGAGAAGGTATCAAAAAAAAAAAAATTTGTTGTTTACTTGCTTGTTACATAACGAAAAGTGCAATAGCTGTTTATAGATCTGTACATTAGACCTGTTTCTCGCAAAGTTGTATTCCTGTGTTAGTATCTTGGGGGGATGTGTTCACCCAAAATGCGATCTTGACGATATGTGTTGGTTTCCAATAACACCATACAGGTGCCAATCCCCAATTCGAGGCGTGGATCTGCGGCCATTCGTTTGTTCATTGGGCCGAGAAAAGGACGAGGCAAAGACCGCAGGGGCATAATCTGGGCTTCCCTAAGGAACAACTGGTAGTGAGATGGTTGGGGCGACGTGGTATGGTCTGGGACCAGCTGATGCCATGCCTTCTACAGTTGAAGAGGGCGGGCGGACGGCCATGGGCGATTGTGGTGCACCTGGGCGGTAATGACTTGACGGGTACCCGCAGTGTTGAGCTCACCAAGAAGATGCAGGGGGACCTGCTGACACTGACGGGTGCCTTTCCAGGAACATTGCTGGTATGGTCCCACATCATACCACGGCGAGTGTGGAGGGGCGAGTGGTCCCATCACGCAGTAGAGAGAACGAGGAGGAAAGTGAATAGATGGATGGCCCGGTTCATCGACTCAATAGGAGGATACAGCATCGCCCACGACCTGATAGAGGAGCACTGCCACGGACTGTATCACACGGACGGGATACACCTCTCCGAGATCGGGATGGATGTGTACCTCTGTGCCATACAAGACACTATCGAACGCTTATGGCAGAAGAAGTGGGTTGGCCACAGCAGGGTGGGATGAGAGAAAGGGGGAACTTCCCGGCAGGCGAGGGGTCGCAGCCGGGAAGGATTGGCGGAGAGATAGGGACCCCATCCTTAGGAGAGAGCGCACAGCCCAGACATGAGAAGGGGGAGTGGGGCACATGAGAACTGACGGGTCCCCCCAGAGTAAAAAGATGGGTAAGCAGCAATAGTGCCTAGAAGACCTCCTGACGCTTTCACGGCCGGAGAGGCGAGCATACCTTTCGCAGCGTACCTCTGCGCAGGCCTTTTGACGGGCCCTGGGCAGAGGTTGATACAGACACAGCTGCGAAGAATAACGGAGCCCTGAAGGGCCGTGGGGTGGGGACCCGCTGCAACGCCCTCCTTGTCCACGGACATGTTAGTTGGGACCGACGGCAGTGGGGAAGTGGCTTGGACGGCCATGTTCCAGAATATCCCTGCCGGGCAGCCGAAGAACGGTTAAAAGATGGGGCTGTGCCTCTCGGGGAAGGAGATAAGGGAAGTAAGAATCATCACGTTTGATGTATATGGTTGTAATGCTGTTATATATAAATTTGGGATGTTACAATGTTTGATGTTGTTAAGTTATGCTGTGGCCAACAGTTTTTAACACTGTGCTTTCCACTTATTGTTTGACAAAATATGAATAAAGACATCTGTTGTGGCAAGTCCGTATGCATGGTAGTTATTTCGGGCAAAGGGGGGGGGGGCAAAGGGAGGGGGTGGGGGGTAAGGGGTAGCGACCCGCGGCGGTCGTGCTGGTCCCCTGGCTGTGTTCCAGGCATAAAAAGCAGCAAAAAGCAAAAGATCAATGTATGGAGTTGGAAGGAAGAAAAAGGTAAAAAAACAAGAGACAGAAAGACCTAACATAAAGGATAAGGATTAAGTACAATAGCAGTGAAATCCTGATATTCCTGGCTACATGATAGGATTAAAGCACAATGCATCAGCCATCAACCACTCTCCAGAGAGAGCAGAAGGGGAGAACACACAATACTGTTTGTACTGTTCTACATACTCTTAGTTTTCTACCACCAATTAGATTACAACACGCTTGAACCAGTCCAAAAAGTCACACAAAGGTCCACATTCTGCTGTTTCGGTGTAAGGAGCCGGATGCACTCTGGTGATGTAATGTCACTGCTGAGATTCTTCCAAGGAGTTAACTCGTGTCTCTCTGACAAAGAACGGCTCAGTGCAGCGGGACCAGTTACAGTTCTGTCGGTACACGTATTCCCCTGGAGAGCTTTTGTTTTGAGGTACCTTGGAAGTGGGGTGTAATGATTGCCTGAATTATGCATATGAAGTAGTGTAAGTGTATTAGGGGGTGGAGCGGTTTTCGTAGCTTAAGTTTATAATGTATTTTTTTTTCATTGTGTTTTTAATGTGGGATTCCATGCTGAGGGTCTGATCCAGTATAACCCCTAGGTATTTCACTTCCTTTTTTGCTGTGATATCATGGTTCTGTAGTACAATAGATGGTGGGAGTACATAGGTTTGGTTTCTAGTTACATAGAGTACATCTGTCATTATTAGTGTGCTCTCTTACTTCTCTGCCCCTTATTTTGCACTTTTGTTCAGCTTTCTCAGCTGTATAACTTACCCTGTCTGGCCTGTCTGTGTTGGCCAGGTTTACCTTTACTTTGAATTCAATATCTATCCTTGCTCTGTCTCCATAGTTTGCTGAGCTTAAACATTTTCCCTGTCTTTGCTCTTAGTCTACCTGAGTGACTAACCACTCCCCCTGCTGAGGTATTGTTCAGCCCCTCTTCCTGTCTCCCACCTGTGCCTAGCTCCCTGTTTGCCTCTCTGTGCTGTGGGAAGAGCAGTGCCCTCCTAGTCCTCTGCTAGAGGGGTGAATTTTAGCTCCCGTGAGTGAATTTATGGTGAGTTCTGTCTGTCTGTCTCCACTTATTTATTTATTTGTCATTATTACTGTGCTCTCTTAGCTATCTGCCCCTTATTTTGCACCTCTCCTCTAGAAACTCTCACTTGATTCTACCTGTCCTTTTAATTATCCACCCATCTCCCTCCTTCCCTTCATTTCTAAACTACTTGAACATGCGGTTCACCGCCGCTGCCTCGACTTCCTCTCCTCTCATGTCCTCCTGGATCCTTTACAGTCTGACTTTCGTCCTTTACACTCTACTGAAACGGCTCTTGCCAAAGTCTCCATTGACTCCTTCCTGGCAAAATCCAAGGGCCTTTACTCTGTCCTCATCCTTCTTGACCTCTCTGCTGCTTTTGGCACTGTTAACCACAACCTTCTCCTTGATACCCTGTCCTCGCTTGGTTTTAAGGGCTCTGGACTATCCTGGTTCTCCTCCTATCTCTCCCATCGCTCTTTCAGTGTGTGTTCTGGTGACTGTTATCCCACTCCCAGTTGGTGCACCCCAAGGATCTCTCTTGGGTCCCTCCTTTTCTCTCTCTATAGCCAGTCCCTTGGTGCGCTTATCTCTTCCCATGGCTTTCAGTACCATCTGTATGCTGATGACTCCCAAATCTACCTCTCTACGCATGAAATCTCTCCGGCAATCCAGACCCGGATCTCTGCCTGTCTTTCTGACATTGCTGCCTGGATGTCTCACTGCCGCTTGAAACTGAACATGGCCAAGACTGAACTTCTTATCTTTCCCCCTAAAACCTCCCCTCCTCTTCCTCCTTTCTCAGTCTGTGTGGATAACTCTCTACTCCTTCCTGTTTTCTCGGCCCACAATCTCGGGGTTGTCTTTGACTCCTCTCTCTCTTTCTCCACACATATCCATGCTTTCTTTTTAACATCACTCAAAACAAATCCCGAATCAAAGATAACAGGAAATACTGTTTCACTAAGGAGTCTTTTGGGGAGATTTTTGATGGGGTATTCTCTATAACATCAGCAAAATCTGCCCTTTCCTTTCTGAACACACTACTAAAACCCTTATCCACTCCTTAATCACCTCCCGTACTGTAACCTACTCCTTGCTGGTCTCCCTTTGAATCATCTCTCTCCCCTTCAATCTGTTCAACACTCTGCTGCACGGCTAATCTTCCGCCAGCCTCGTCATGCCCATATTACTCCTCTTCTCAAGTCACTTCATTGGCTCCCTATCTGTTTCCACATCCAGTTCAAACCTCTCCTGCTGACCTATAAATGCATTCACTTTGCGGCTCCTCACTACCTTTCTTCTCTTATCTCTCCTTACAACCCCCTCGGGAACTCCGCTGTTCTAGCAAACTGCTTCTATCTGTGTCCTTCTCTTCTATTGCTAACTCCAGACTTTGCTCCTTTCACCTTGCTGCACCTTACGCCTGGAACAAACTACCTGTGTCTGTACGCCAGGCACCTTCTCTGACCTTCAAATCCAGGCTGAAAACTCACCTCTTCGCTGCTGCTTTTGGATCTTGACTCACCTGATCTCCTTGTTTCTTTTTCTTTCCCCCTTGCTTTATCCCTGCCTTCAACTTTTGTGTTGTCTGTCATGACTAGATTGTAAGCTCTGATGAGCAGGGACTGTCTCTTACATGTCTGTGCAGCGCTGCTTATGACTTGTAGCGCTATACAAATGCTCAGTAGTAGTAGTAGAAGGAGAAAGAGAGGGCTGGAAAAGAGCTGACAGATGGGGAAAGAGAGAACATAGGAACATAAGATATGCCATACTGGGTCAGATCAAGGTCCATCAAGCCCAGTATCCTGTTTCCAACAGTGGCCAATCTAGGTCTTAAGTACCTAGCAGCTTCCCCAAAAGACACCGGTTCCACAATACTTGTATTGGGGCAAGCAGTGATATCCTGGGTCCATTTTAATAATGGCTTTTTGGACCTTTCCTCCAGGAACCTTTTTTAAGCTTCATTGAATGCCCCCTAGTCTTTCTATATTCTGATAGCGTAATCAATCGATCTACGTTTACCCGTTCCACTCCGTTCATTAATTCATAGACCTCTATCATATCTCCTCTCAGCCGTCTCTTTTCCAGGTTGAAGAGCCCTAACCTTTGTAGCCTCTCTTCAGGGGTATCCTTCCATCCCCTTTACCATTTTGGTGGCTCTTCTCTGTACCTTTTCTAATAGTGCTATATCCTTTTTAAGATACAGCGACCAGAGAGAATAGAGGGTGCCTACCTGGAGCCTGAGGATGTCGCAGCTGAGCAGTGGGTGTCGGTTTAGCCTGCCTGAAGACCGGAGATCAGAGTGAGAGTTGCGGCTCTGCCCATTTGCTGGTGTCATCTGCCTGCGCCTCCTCTTTAAAAACCAGGGCTTTTTTTGTGCGGCCATGGACACTTCAACAAAGGGACACGATGTTAGGAGGCTGACTTGGAGAGATCCTGCATAACAGGAAGAACGAGGGGCAGGTGTCTTCTGGGAGCTCAGCAACTGTGAGTAAAATCGTGGGTCCTATGGATAGACATGTTTCTTCTTCTGTTGTAACAATCCAGGCAAGTTCTCCCATGCAGATATCTTCACCCTCTGAGTTGGAGGCTACTTTAAGCCCCTTTGCTCGAACTCCACCTCTACAACCTTTAGCTGCCCTGGAGCCACTGGGTGAGAGGGAACAGACTTCGGGACTGGTTATCCCAGAGTTTAATCCCTCTGTGACTCCCCCTTCTGATGTTTCTTCGGTTCCTATGCCATCATGTTTGCATTTTGATGTTTCTTTAGCTCCTCAGTCTTCGCTGGGATCTGTTCCTGCCTCTGTTACTTTAATAGACATTTGGACTGTAGTTGCTCAGACAAATCAGTATCTTAAAACTGTGTTTGATCAGACAGCCAGTTTCTCTAAAGAGGTTGTTGCTAAGTTTGAGCAACAGGATGTGGTCCTTGCTCAACTCAGCAATGGATTATCTAGATTGGATCGTCAGTTCTCCAATGTTCAGGCGGCCAGTTTGGCAGGTATGAGAGATGCCCTGCTTTTACATGGGCGGCATAAACTGTTGGAGAATGTGATACTGTGGTAGCCTGTAGTCTGTACATGGCCTGTAAGCTAGGCCTGATTCCCAACTAGGGTTTCCAACTGGCCGGTTTTTAGCCGGCCTGGCCGGTTTTTCCATGGCCAGGCCGGCTGCCGGCGCAGATGCAAAACCGGCCCTTGAAAAGCCATTTTTTTGCTCTGGCCGCAAGATCGGGAGCGGCCAGAGCAAAAGACCGGCTTTTCTTCCGACCCGAAGTGAAAAAAAAACCCACCCAGGGCCGGCCCACACACCGGAGGGCTTCAGAGGGAGCCGGGGAAGCCCGCGCGAGGCCCCGGCTCCCTCTGTACAGCCGCCAGCGTGAAGAGTCTTGTCCTTCACGCTGGCGGCTGTTTCTGTGAAGCCGCGATTGCTGGGAAAGGTTAAAGGCAATACCCTTTAACCTTTCCCAGCATTCGCAGCTTCACAGAAACAACCGCCAGTGTGAAGGAAAAGGCTCTTCACACTGGCGGCTGTACAGAGGGAGCCGGGGCCTTGCGCGGGCTTCCCCGACTCCCTCTAAAGCCCCTCAGACAGTCGTGGTGCTGGTCGGGGGGGGGGGGAGGCCAAGGACTGCATGGGCTGTGATGGGGGGGGCTAGGACTACAAATGGGCTGTGATGGGGGGGACCTGGACTGGAAAAGGGCTATGGGGGGGGGGACTTGGACTGGAAATGGGTTGTGATGGGGGGGAGACCTGGACTGTAAAAGGGTTATGGGGGACGACATGGACTGGAAATAGGTTGTGATGGGGGTGGGGGGGACCTGGACTGGAAAAGATCTATATGGGGGGGAGGTACTTGGACTGGAAATGGGTTGTGATGGGGGGGGGGGGAGACCTGGACTGTAAAAGGGTTATAGGGGGGGACATGGACTGGAAATGGGTTGCGATGAGGGTGGAGGGGACCTGGACTGGAAAAGGGCTGGGGGGGGGGGAACTTGGACTGGAAATGGGCTATGGTGGAGGGAGGGGGAACTTGGACTGGAAATAGGCTGTGATTAGGGGGGCTAGGACTGCAAATGGGCTGTGATGGTGGGGGGCGGGCTAGGACTGCAAATGGGCTGTGATGGTGGGGGGGCCTAGGACTGGAAATAGGCTGTGATGGGGGACTTGGACTGGAAATGGGCTGTGATTGGGGGGGGGGGGCTAGGACTGGAAATGACCTGTGATGTGAGGGCTAGCACTGGAAATGGGCTGATGAAGAGCTGGAATAGGCCTGGAAATGGGCTGATGTGGGGCATGGGAGAATGGGACTAAAAGGGAGTGGATGCTGGGTGGGTCTAGAACTATAAGGGAACTGATTTTGGGGGAGGACTAGAATGGATGGGGAATGAGAATGGAGAGGGGAAAAAATATTTTGTGTTGAAGAAAAGTCTATGATGGGCCAGGTATTGGGAGAGTAAGAGGGGCTTGAGAATGGAAGGGTGAAATTTAAATGGATGATAAAGGAATAAGGAAAGAATTGGGGGAAAGAGCAAAAGGGAAACAATCAGTATGTTAAAGCAGAAATAGAGAGAGAATGGAAAACATCTAAAAGAGAAGAAAGGACAAATGGATAGCTTGCAGAAGACACGAAGAAACCAAAAGAAAGTGACTGGAGCAATTGCAACTGAAAAATAAAACGCCAAAACAGAAGGTAGAAAAATACTTTTTACTTTGAATTTATTAACTGGAATATGTCTGGTCTGGGAAGTGTGTATTGCTAACATCTTTGCGTTTTTGTTTAGTGCAAGAGGAAATTACTTTATAGTTTTATTTCTCCAGTGTTGTATATTTCATGTTTGGATTTTGGGGTTTCCAGTTTAATTATTATCTGACCAAGGAAGTTAGCCTACACGTATCCTCGGTAATTTTTGTGGGTGGGGCTGGGGGCGGGGCAGGGGTGGAGAATGGGTGGAGAATGGGTGGAGAATGGGTGGAGCATGGCGAGCCACAGGTGTCGGGTTTTTCTCGCTGAAAATGTTGGCAACCCTAGTCCCAGCTCCCACCTGAAATGAGTGCTGCTGAGAATTAGAGTTAGAAAACTGCTTATTGCAAAGTTTGCACAATGTCTTTATGCTGAATTGTGTTCTGCATTCCTTAAGCTGGAAATGTCCTTGCAGTAGAAATGTATCTATGTCTAAGACTGTGCCTTTGTTAGAACAGCTTGAGAAGGGGGAACAAGAAGGGAGGCCCAGAAAGGGTCCCCGATTGGATAGGTGCAGGGGGCGTTGGGACCAATAGAAAGTTTGCTTGTATCAAATTGTAAGAAATGTATATAAGGAATATGCTTCTGTATTTTCTTTGCTCAGTCTCTTTTGGACACGATCCTACTGGTCCTGTGCACAATAAGGGGTATGTTTACTAAACTGCGGTAATCGTGAATAGCGCGCGTTGTAGCGCACTAACGATCGTAAACGCGCTACAGCGCGCGCTATAACACGCTAACGATCGTAATGCTCCGCGGCGCAGTAAAACACCGCAGAAGGTGGAGAGAGGGCGGTGAGAAGGGGTCAATGGGCAGAGAGTGGGCAGGGAGAGGCTCCCTTCACACTAACGCGCTGAATTTCAGAGCTGAATTCCAACACGAATGAAAACCTACCAGTAAAAGCATTTTAAAGGGAAGAGAAACCATTTCAGTGTCAGCAATGTACAGCCCAGGCAGGGAAACAAAAAAAAGTGAGCAGTGTGATACATGTGCACAGAACAAAAGGGCACAGAAACACTGAAAATGACCCCAACAAACTGGAAAAAAACAATAACCAAGCTGGCCAATAGTGGCATCAATGAGAAACATCAACCCCTCCCCCCCGAGTAAGCTCCATAGAACAGATATAAATCGTGGAAGGGTCTATACTCCGTCCCCATACAAGGTGAATGGGCCCACAGTGAAATAACGCTGCTCAGGGTTTCCCCCACCATCGGGGCGGGCATGTCGGAACAGCAACTGGACAGATGCCGGAGAAGGGGATTCAGAGGGCCGCAGGCGGCACATGCTGTGGTGCAGCTGGGCCACAGTGTGGACTAGGGCGATGCCTAGGTGGCTCATACGAATGCTGAAACAGCAGAGCAGCCAGACAGCAATGGCTGAAGGCCCAACATGGGCACGAGTGTGTTTCCCAAAGTGACACAGGGGATAGTACCCAACAGCAACCCCCAAGGGCACAGAACATTGGCAGGCGGGGCTGGGGGGGAGCGTGGACGTCTATGCAGGCACCCCTACCCAGAACACGCACCAAAGGCAGCCGCCTACCTGCACACTGGATTGCCTGAAACTGCGCACCACCAGCTCCACCAGCAGAAGGGCATGTCAGCATGGTGGCTGAGGGATACTGGTGGTGGAGGGGGCAGTGGCAGATGGCCAGAGCAGACCGTGGCCTAGCCCTGTGTAGATGGGTGCCATGCATTGCAACAGACAGGCCCTGTCTGACCAACAGTCATGGTATCACCAGGGAATGCACCATCTCCATGATAACATGGTGGTGCAGTGCACAAAACCAGTGCATGCAGAAGCAGAAGGTCAAAGGTTCAAGTCCCAGCAGTGGCTTCTGCCAACCCACTCCTCATATTCTACCCACTACTATAACGTGCTAATACACACAGAACCGTTCTTGCAGATGACGTAAACATGCCCAGAACACCTCCATTTTACCCTACAGAGCACAGACACCTTAAACATGCACATTACCTAGAGCAGAGCCTCCCAAATGCAGTCCTGGAGGGCCAAACACCAGTCAGGTTCCCTGCTGCCTCTAATAAAGATGCCTGTGCTGCATTTCTATGCACCACCCCCATGGTATGCAGATTATCTCATGCATATTCATGAGGGACAGCATGAAAACCCGAACAGTGTTTTGCATACCAGGACTGGAGTTGGGAACCTCTGCCGTAAAGCAGCAGCCAACAGGGGCAGACACACCCGCACCCACAGGCCCCATTATCCACAACCTCCAGAAGAGGCAGGACTGTGGGCTCTTCGTGCATCTCCCAATACAAGCACTTGCATACCTTAGTAATGCCACCCTAAACCGGGGAACATGGTACACATCTATCAAAGGGTTGCTATGATTACTGGCAGATAGCAATTCCTAGGTTAGGTACAGGTTTCTGAGTGAGCTGCATCATAGCAACCTTTCTCATGTATGTGGAGTGTGCTACAGGTCATGTGTCTGACAGTGTTTACCAACCTGTGGAGTAACTCCTACAGTATTGCATACCATAGCCATGCCTGCACTGTGCCCAGGACTTGTGTGGTGGCCTGGGCTGCCCCACACCTCTATAGTTGCACAATGCTGGCATAGGTGTGGGGAGTGTGTGTCTGTCTATCCAGTGTGTGGTGGCTTCCAATACCCTCCACAGCCCACACTGCTAGCACTGTTGCCAGTATTAGCCTGCCAATGTGCATAATGAGGAGCAAGGTACTGTGGGAATAGCCTGGATAGGGTGGCCTGGCCTGGCCGCATCTGCGCTGGGCATAGGGCAATGGCTCGGACATTGTAGTGCCCAGTACCACCTGCACGGACAGAGTGGCCACAGCATGTCCTGCTGGGAGGTCACTCTCACCCTGACTGAGCAGTGACCACAGCATGGCTAGGTCCCCCCATAGTGCTATATAGCATTTTGCTCATGTGATATAGATGGGTTTCCTTTTGGTGCCCAATCACTGACTTATCTGCTTGGTATGTATGCTGACATCCCTGTTCTGAATACATGCATCTCCTCCAGGACCATGCGCTATGGACTAGCTGGCGGATTATCTGCAACTAGTATGTGTCTTGCTGGACCACCTTGCAGGGTGCAGCGGCTGGAAGCCTGCTGCTGGTGAATGTCAGATAGTGGTGGGTAGCAGCTGGGCATTTCCAGGCCTATTGTCTGTCTGCTATTGCTTTATGGGTGGATAAGGATCTGTATTGCCTGTCCTGTAAGGTGCCTGTTCCCCAGCAGGACCGGGGTTGATGGTTCCCTCTACTGGCAACATTGCAGGGAGGTCGAATGTGGATCTGTTGTTGGGAGACCCTGTTTCCCACTCTCAGCCCCAGAGGGTGGGTTGGGTGGTGGTACATAATCTGCCTATGGGTCCATAAGGGCTAAACCTGACTGGGAAATACAGATGTATCCCAGGTGTGTCTGCAGGAACTATCTATCTCACACACTAGCACTGCTGGGGACCTGCAGCATGGCCTATTTCTGCCATGAAAGGTGCTGTGGACCTGGTGCTGGGCGCCCCACCTCAACCTCAGGGTGGGCACTGTACCCCCACAATGTGACTGTCTGTGGCAGTGCCACACATGGTCTGTCCCCCCTACAGGGCCGAGTTGCTGTGGGGGTGCATACCCGCTCTTGTGCCCATCTCTCGACTGCTGATTTGCATGTGCAGTGCATCATGGGTACGGGTGGGTTACCCCTATCCTGGTAACCACAGCAGAATGTGGGTGTGGTGTGGTGCTGTGCAGTCTTCCTGTAGCCAGCCAGCTGTTTGTTAGCAGCTCTAGCCCACTGGTTACTTCTCTGCCTGTGGAGCCAGATGTCATGGGTTCAAAACCCACAGTGGGGTTCATCAATAGGACTGCTTTAGCCATTGTCTGTTTTTATTGTATATTAGTTCTGCCATCAGGACCACCCTCAGGGTACTGTCCCCTTAGGGTGGCTCATAAGGCGCCCTATAGGGCGCCTTATACGGTGCCCTATAAAGTGCCTTATAAGGTGCCTTATATGGTGTCCTATAGGGGACATTAGAGGGTGCCTTGGCAGAAAGCGCACTTTATAATGTGCCCTATGGAGTGCCCTCTAGGGTGCCTTATGTGGCACCTTAGGTTACGCCACTGTAAGGGTGTGTTTGCTGGCAGCACTATTCAGGTACACCTACCCTTCCTCACAGCCCACTACATAACCCTTTCCAGGCCAAGCCCAGTACTTTCGGGATCCCAACTTCTGCCTATATATTCCTATCAAATGGTATATAATACATGCCCATACCAGAGGGAACATCACTATTGGAACATATTGGATACGACGGGTACAATTTTCCTGACATGTGCAAACATTAACCCGGCTGTAGAATGTGGATTAAAATATTATAGTGGGCCTTCAAAGGGTTACACATGACGCCTCAGCCAGCCTTATTCATTAGGCACACTGGGGAATCGAACCCATGACCCTTGTACCATCAATCTGTGTAGTAACCATTGAGCTACAGCTCTGCTTCCATATTTGGGTGTCTGCGCGCTGTCTTAAGCGTGCGCGCAGTAGCACGCGCACTGTAGCGATCGTTGCTGCGTGGCGTGCAATACCGCGCGCCACTGCGCGTTATCGGTTACGATGTACCGCCCATGTCCTTTTTTGGCTTTCCTTCCACTAACGCGGCTCCTAACGCGAATTGCACTAACACAGTTTAGTAAACATACCCCTAAATGTCTTGGATCTATGCACTGACTCCTGGTGTTATTTGGTTGCATGCACTTCGCTATCTAGATTGGATCGTCAGTTCTCCTATGTTCAGGCGACCAGTTTGGCAGGTATGAGAGATGCCCTGCTTTTACATGGGCGGCTTAAACTGTTGGAGAATGTGATACGTAGTAAAGATTTAAGATTTCTTAACTTTCCTAAAACTCATTATATTTCACCATTAATTTTGCTGCAGAAATACTTTAAGGAATATTTAAAAATGGAAGATGTGGAAAAGATACAAATTACTAAGTTATATTATTTGCCGGATAAGCCAGCTAATATACCAGTGGGGTCCTCTCCAGCTTCCATTGATTTGTCCCAATTTTTGGAACAGTCAGTGGATGATATTCCTGAGAGGGCCACTTTGGTAGTTTCTTTTGCTACTGATATTGAGAAATCTCAGGTTATGACGTTATATTTTAGGTATAAGACTATGTTTTATTTTGTGGTCAGTTGGTTCAGGTTTTTCCAGATGTGGCTAGGGCCGCTCAAATTCGACGTAAGAGCTTCCTTCAGTTAAAATCCCAGGCGCTAGCACTGGGAGCTACTTTTTATTTGAGATTTCCTTGCAAATGTGTGGTATCTCTGTTGCGTGTCCGTTATGTTTATACGGACCCTCAACAGTTAGAGGATTTTTTGAAGAGCAGGGAAGGTGGGGTACATAGTGGTACCTAATGGGTAGTCTTCTTATGTATATTATACATGATTTTGTTTTGTTATTGGGATTTGGGAATTTAGAGCTTGACAAAATAATTTGCTCTAGGTCATTGTTGCCCTCTGCACTCCTGGATGTGGTCTAATTGCAGTATATTTTTTTGGTAATCCTTTTGGGATATGGTTCCCTTTTTTTCCCCCTTCTTTTGATGTATTTCGCATATTTCTTTCTATATGTTTCTGTTCTATTAAATAGAAATTCTTATTAAAAAAAAAAAAGATACAGCGACCAGAATTGCACACAATATTCAAGGTGTGGTCGCACCATGGAACAATACAGACAGGGGCGGCCCAAGGGGGTGCGGGGCCTCATTTGCATAAGTGGCCTTATTTGCATAAATATTTGCATAATGTTACCATACACTAACTTTTAGTAAACATGTCTCTTAATGAGCGTATGGATAAAGAAAGACTAAAAGATTTCTACATTACTATAATCCAGTGCCAACCGCCAGGCACATTAGGAACTATTACAAACGCTGCCCATTTAGAACCCATAGCAAACCCGCCGTATCCTGACAGCATTACCAGGACTCACAAAGCACCATACCCTACCTATCAAAAGGCAACACTGCAAATATTAAACCAATACATTTCAGAGAATACTGGGGAAAGAGAACAAGTGGCAATGTCAAATAGGAATTACATAAATAGAATACCTCAGCTCAGTTACACATGCAGAACATAGACCATCACCAAACAAGGAATCACAATTTAGAAACAGGAAGGCAATAATTAAACTGGGAACCCCAAAAGCCAAACTTGGAATGTACAACAACACTGTAGAAATAAAACTATAAATTAATTTCCTCTTGTACCAAACAAAGCGCAGACGTTAATGATGCACATTTCCCAGAGCTTTCATATTCCAGCTAATAAATTCAAAATAAAGAGATATTTTTCTACCTTTTGTGCATTTTTTTCAGTTGCAATTGCTCCAGCCACTTTCTTCTGGTTTCTTCATGTTTTCTGCTAACTATCCATCGTCTGCTGTCCATTTGTTCTTTCTTCTCTCTTCTAGTTTTTTTTTTCCCATTCTCTCTCTCTACATCTGCTTTGACATACTAATCTTTCTCCATTTGCTCTTTCCTCATTCCTATTTCATCCACACAAATTTTACCCCTCCATCCTCAATCCCCACTTACACTCCCAATACCCGGCCAATTGTAGATTTTTCATCCCTCCCACATAAAATATTTTTCCCCTCTCCATTTTACTCTCCCAGCCCCATCCCATTCTAATCCTCCCCCAACATCAGCTCCCTTCTAGTTCCAGTCTCACCCAGCATCCATTCCCTTCTAGTCCCTGCATCAGCCCATTTCCAGTCCTAACCCTCCATCAACCCATTTCCAGTCCTAGCTCCCCCATCCATTTTCAGTCTGAGTCCCTTCATCAGCTCATTTCCAATCCTAGCCTCCATCAGCCCATTTCTAGTCATTTTCTAGCCCCACCATCAGCCCATGTCAAATCCTAGCTCCCCTCCACTCAGCCCAATTCCAGTCCAAGCCCCCCATGAGTCTACTTCCAGTTCTAGCCCCTCCATGAGTCCATTTCAATTCAAGCCCCCACCACAGCCCATTTCCAATCTTAGCTCCCCCAACAGCCCATTTCCAGTCCTATCCTAGCTGCTCCATCAGCCCATTTTCAGTCCTAGCTCCCTTCCCACACAGCCCATTTCCATTCCAAGCTCCCTCCCCATCAGCTATTTGCAGTTCAAGCCTCCCCTTCCAGTCCAAGCCCCCCATGAGCCTACTTCCAGTTCTAGCCCCTCCATGAGTCCATTTCAATCCAAGCCCCCACCACAGCCCATTTCCAATCTTAGCTCCCCCCAACAGCCCATTTCCAGTCCTATCCTAGCTGCTCCATCAGCCCATTTTCAGTCCTAGCTCCCTTCCCACACAGCCCATTTCCATTCCAAGCTCCCTCCCCATCAGCTATTTGCAGTTCAAGCCTCCCCTCCACTCAGCCCATTTCCAGTCATAGCAACCCCCCAACCCATTACCAGTCCTAGCCCCCCATCAACCCACTTCCAGTCCTAACCCACCATCACCCCATTTTCAGTTTAAGCCCCCCCTATAACCCATTACCAGTCCTAACCCCCCATCAGCCCACTTCCAGTCTTAACCCCATCAGCCCATTTCCAGTCAGCCCCCCATAGCTCATTGCTAGTCCTAACCCCCTCATCAGCCCACAGCCCATTACCAGTCCTAACCACATCAGCCCTCCTCAAGTCCTAACCCCTCCCCATCAGCCCATTTCCTGTCCTAGCCCCCCATAGTCCATTATCTGTCATAACCACCCAATAGCCCATTAGCAGTCCTAATCACCCATCACCTCATTTCCAGTCAGCCCCCATCAGCCCACAGCCCATTACCAGTCTTAAACCCCCCATAGCCCATTACCAGTCCTACCCCCCCCCCAACAGCCCACAGCCCATTACCAGTCCTAACCCCTCCCCATCAGCCCATTTCCTGTCCTAGCCCCCCCCCCCATAGCCCATTATCAGTCCTACCCCCCCTATAGCCCATTACCAGTCCTAACCCCCCCCCCCATAGCCCATTAGCAGTCCTAACCCCCCATCACCCCATTTCCAGACAGCCCCCCTCAGCCCACCGCCCAGTACCAGTCTTAACACCCCCCTAGCCCATTACCAGACCGTACCCGCCCAACCGCCCACAGCCCAATACCACTCCTGAACCCTCTCCCCATCAGCCCATTTCCTGTCCTAGCCCCCCCCCCATAGCCCATTACCAGTCCTAACCCCCCCATAGCCCATTACCAGTCCTAACCCCCCATCAGCCCATTTCCAGACAGCCCCATCAGCCCACAGCCCATTACCAGTCTTAACACCCCCCCTATAGCCCATTACCAGTCCTAACCCCCCCAACAGCCCACAGCCCATTACCAGTCCTAATCCCTCCCCATCAGCCCATTTCCTGTCCGAGCCCCCCAGAGCCCATTTCCTGTCCTAGCCCCCCCATAGCCCATTACCAGTCCTAATGATGAAACCTGGAAACAGCACAAGCACTGGCAAGTCAAATGCAAGGCATTGATAAGGCAGGCAAAGAGAGAATTTGAGAAGAAGCTTGCTGCGGAAGCAAAAACGCGAAATAAAGACCTTTTCAAGTACATTCGTAGCAAAAAACCCGTGAGAGAGTCAGTTGGTCCATTAGATGATAAAGGGGTTAAAGGAGCACTAAGAGGCGACAAGGCGATAGCGGAGAGACTGAATGAATTCTTTGCTTCGGTCTTTACTGAGGAAGATGTAGGGATGTTACCCACGACTGAAGTGGTATTTAAAGGTGTGGAAGAATTGAAGGAAATATCGATACATCGGGAAGATGTCCTACAACTATTAGATAAACTGAAGAGTAGCAAATCACCTGGGCCGGATGGTATACATCCAAGGGTGTTGAAAAAACTGAAATTTGAGATTGCAGACCTGCTATCAGTAATCTGTGAACTATCATTAAAATCATCTCTAATACCTGAGGATTGGAGGATCGCCAATGTAACACCAATTTTTAAAAAGGGTTCGAGGGGTGATCCGGGAAACTACAGACCGGTGAGCCTGACATCAGTACCGGGAAAAATGGTAGAAACCATCATAAAGAATAAAATTACTCAGCATATAGATAGTCATGACCTAATGGGAGACAGCCAACATGGCTTTAGACAAGGAAGATCTTGTCTTACTAATCTGTTATGTTTTTTTGAAGGAGTGAATAAACAGGTGGACAAAGGTGAGTCGGTTGATATTGTGTATCTGGACTTTCAGAAAGCCTTTGACAAGGTCCCTCATGAGAGACTTTTGGCAAAACTAAAGAGTCATGGGATAGGAGGCAGTGTACTACTGTGGATCAGGAACTGGTTAAAAGATAGAAATCAGAGGGTAGGGCTAAATGGCCAATTTTCCCAATGGAGGAGAAAGGTGAATAGTGGTGTACCCCAGGGATCTGTGCTGGGTCCGCTGCTTTTTGACATATTCATAAATGACCTGGAAAGTGGAATAACGAGTGAGGTTATCAAATTTGCTGATGACACAAAACTATTTAAAGTTGTTAAAACCCAGGAGGATTGTGGAAAATTGCAAGAGGATCTTGATAAATTGGAAGACTGGGCATCAAAATGGCAGATGAAATTTAATGTGGAGAAGTGCAAGGTTATGCACCTAGGGAAGAACAACCCAAACTATGGTTACACGATGCAAGGTTCCACATTAGGAACCACCACCCAAGAAAAAGATTTAGGCGTCCTTGTGGATACCATGTTAAAACCCTCGGCCCAGTGTGCAGCGGCGGCCAAGAGAGCAAATAGAATGCTAGGTATGATAAGGAAAGGAATGGAAAATAAAACAAAAGATATTATAATGCCTCTATATCGTTCCATGGTGAGACCGCACCTTGAATATTGTGTGCAATTCTGGTCGCCATATCTTAAAAAGGATATAGCAATTTTAGAAAAGGTTCAGAGAAGAGCCACCAAAATGGTAAAGGGGATGGAAGGCTACT
This sequence comes from Ichthyophis bannanicus, assembly GCA_033557465.1. Lineage (NCBI taxonomy): Eukaryota > Metazoa > Chordata > Amphibia > Gymnophiona > Ichthyophiidae > Ichthyophis > Ichthyophis bannanicus. The sequence continues at coordinate 741,769,689 of CM066032.1, read as the reverse complement.
CCTATGAAGAAAGGCTAAAAAGGTTGGGGCTCTTTAACCTGGAAAAGAGACGGCTGAGGGGAGATATGATAGAAGTCTATAAATTAATGAACGGAGTGGAACGGGTAAACGTAGATCGATTGTTTACCTTATCAGAATATAGAAAGACTAGGGGACATGCAATGAAGCTACAGGGTAAACTATTTAAGACTAATAAAAGAAAATATTTTTTCACTCAACGTGTAATCAAACTCTGGAATTTGTTACCGGAGGATGTAGTAAAGGCTGTTAGTGTAGCTGGGTTTAAAAAAGGTTTGGACAAGTTCCTGGAGGAAAGGTCCATAAACCATTATTAAGAAGGGACCCAGGATATCAATGCTTGAACCAATACAAGCATTGTGGAACCTGTGTCCCTTGGGGAAACTGCTAGGTACGTATGACCTAGATTGGCCACTGTTGGAAACAGAATACTGGGCTTGATGGACCTTGGTCTGACCCAGTATGGCATATCTTATGTTCTTATGTTCTTAACCCCCCCATAGCCCATTACCAGTCCTAACCCCTCCCCATCAGCCCATTTCCTGTCCTAGCCCCCCCCCATAGCCCATTATCAGTCCTAACCCCCCCATAGCCCATTACCAGTCCTAACCCCCCATCGCCCCATTTCCAGACAGCCCCCATCAGCCCACAGCCCATTAGCAGTCTTAACACCCCCCTATAGCCCATTACCAGTCCTACCCCCCCCAACAGCCCACAGCCCATTACCAGTCCTAACCCCCCCAAACAGCCCACAGCCCATTACCAGTCCTAACCCCTCCCCATCAGCCCATTTCCTGTCCTAGCCCCCCCCATAGCCCATTTTCAGTCCTAACCCCCCCATAGCCCATTACCAGTCCTAACCCCCCATCGCCCCATTTCCAGACAGCCCCCATCAGCCCACAGCCCATTGCCAGTCTTATAACCTAAGTGACTGTATAGCAGCACACGTTACCGCCTAACACTGTATGTATATAAAATGTTTTTAGCACCACTGTATATAGCCCACATTGTACATAGCTCAAACCAATCTAGCACACAATACAACACGCACCCAACTAAATTTTCACCCTCACTGCATGTATAACACACTCACACTACCAGATTGTTTGCTGTGATACCACCTTGATTATTATGATAAGGCGGTTTAGAAATACTGTTAAATAAATAAAATAAATAAATAAATAAACCCCCTCCCCCCATCGGCTTATGGCAAAATTTAAAAAAAAAAAAAAGCTGGCTCTGGCTGCTGCCGCTGCCGCTGCCACCGCAGCAGCGGCAGAATGAAGTGTCCCATGGGGCCTCCTCTGCACGCTGAGCCCCTTTGCAAGGGCTTTCAGATTCGCGAAGGGAGAGTGTCTCCCTCGCGTCTCTGTTAAGCCCGCAGGGGCTAATGGGAAATTTCCCATCTGCCCCTTTAGACGCGAGGGGCAGATGGGAAATTAGAACTCCTCTTAGTTCTGCCGTTAGAGCTCCTTTCAGTTCTGCTTCTGCTCCAGACTGACTCAATTTTAAGTGCGTCATTCTTGGAGTTTCTCAGAAGCTCAAGTCCCTGCAGCTGTTCCTGATCACCTAATGAGCTATGAGGTAATCCTTTGCTGGGGCGTTTTCCTACATCCGGTGCTAGTGTTTTTGTTGGTTGCCTATAGCAACCCTTAGCCATGTGCTTTGAGCTGCCCATTTTAAAACTGCTCTGCACATTTTCTTCTGTTTCCATAGGCACTATTTGCCCTACGCCATGACACTATCTACATGTTCAGTAATTTTATTCTTTATGATGGTTTCTACCATTTTTCCTGGTACTGAGGTCAGGCTCACTGGTCTGTAGTTTCCCAGATCACCCCTGGAATCCTTTTTAAAAATTGGCGTTACATTGGCCATCCTGCAATCTTCAGGTATTACAGATGATTTTCATGATAGTTCACAGATTACTAATAGCAGGACTGCAATCTCATATTTCAGTTCTTTCAACACCCTTGTATGTATACCATCCAGTCCAGGTGATTTGCTACTCTTCAGTTTATCAAGTAGTTGTAATACTTCTTCCCGGTGTATCGATATTTCTTTCAATTCTTCCACAGTATCAATTTTAAATACCATGTCAGTCACGGGTAACGTCCCTACATCTTCCTCAGTAAAGACCGAAGCAAAGAATTCATTCTCTCCGCTATGGCCTTGTCCTCTCTTAGTGCTACTTTTACCCCTCTATCATCTAACTGTCCAACTGATTCTCTCACAGGCTTTTTGCTACGAATGTACTTGAAAAAGTCTTTATTACGCGTTTTTGCTTGAACAACAAGCTTCTTCTCAAATTTTCTCTTTGCCTACCTTATCAATGCCTTGCATCTAACTTGCCAGTACTTGTGCTGTTTCCAGTTTTCATCTTTTGGCTCTTTTTTAATTTCCTGAAAGATGCTTTTTTGGCAACAACAGCCTCTCTGACCTCACCTTTAAACCATGCTGGTAGTATTCTGGACTTCCTTCAACTTTTCTTAAAGCATGGAATACAGCTGGTCTGAGCTTTCCAAGATAGTATTTTTAAACAACACCCAAGCTTGAGGGCTAGAAGTGAGCTGACTGAGAGGGAAAGAGAGGGCTAGAATGGAATTGGCTGAGGGGAAAAACAATGGCTGGAAGAGATCAGAGGGGAGGAGATTGCAGGAAGGGAAATGACATGAGGAGAAGGTGGGGCTGGAAGGGAACTGACGAGGGGAAGGTGGGGCTGGAAGGAAACTGACATGGGGAGAGGGAGGGGGCTGGAAGGGAGCTGATATCTGAGGATGGTACTGGAAGGGAACTGGAGGGAGCTGACACTTGCAGATGGGACTGGTAGGTGGCTGGGTAATGGGGAAGAGGCTGACAGGGAGGGGGCACTGAGCTGACATGTGGGGAAGATTATTGGGACTAGAAATAGGCTGATGGAAGGAAGGAAGAGAGAAGAAATGGCAGATAGACTATAGACCATGGAAAGAGAGCTAAGAGAAGACAGGAAATCAGAAGCCTCAGATCAGGACCAGCATGACCAGTATGTCCCCTTAAGTGAGGCCTGCGCCTGAGGGCCTTGCCAGAAGGCCATTAGGCGTGGCCCTTAAGTGGGGCCCTTAATGTGCCGACTAATTGGCTCATCCCCCATCTTCAATGTCTTCATAAATCCAGCTGAGGCCTCAGCCCCTATGCTGATCTGAACACCACCCCGCACAGGTTTTAACAACCAGATCCGCCACTCCTCCATGCTCAGCTCTACAAGGTAAGATTCTCCATCAGCATACATCCACTCCACTTCCTCTGGCCTGCATTCAACTTCAGACCACACAAGCTACTCCCCAAAAGCTCCATGGGACACCCCTTGAGCCCACTTCCTTAATCCATTGTCTTTCCATTATCTTCTCAATCTGCTCAGCACAATAATGTGGGGTCTTTTTTTATTGTTGGCCTTATTCCGTATAGCCCATCTCATCACTTCGGCTGAATCTTATACACATCAATATGCCCTAATCCTCCCCTTACACCATACTGGTACTTTTAACACCAGGAGAGCCTGTACTTTCACACACCAGCGACGGCTTATTCACATAATCTGCCAACCCCTGCCAGAAAGTCAGACGTAGGTCTGATCGCCCTCATCACTTGAACTGCATACTCATAAATGCTCAATCCATCCGCAATAAATGGCCCGTCCTCAATGACTATATTGAGCAATGGAATCTGGATTTGCTTTTCGTCACTGAGACATGGTTGACTGACACGAACACTGTGCTTACCACTCTACTTAGACCACCTGGTTATGACCTCTTTAATTGCCCGAGAGCAAATCAGAGAGGCGGTGGAATCCTCATAATTGCCAGAAGCGATCTCTGCTTCCAATGCAGTTCTGCCCAGAGTGCACTCAACCTTGACTATATTCGGATCTCTAACAAGTTCCTATCTGCCTGCCTCCTCTACCGCTCACCATCTGCATGTTCTGACGAGCTGGCCACAATCCTCGACCTAGCATGTAACAAATACTCAACTCAAACCACTCTGGCTGCTAGAGAACTTTAACTCCCGGCCTTCCCTACCAAGCACTCCACTGCCTTCCTCAATGCAATGACAGCTCTCGACTATCATCAACTAATACACGTGCCCACTCATTCGAGAGGCAACACCCTGGACCTCATCTTTGCTCCTGCACCCCTCCACAGTTTGAGCAACCAAGACCCACCACTTGTCCTTCCTGTCCCCTGGTCTGATCAGAATGTCATACTGTTCCGCATTCCTATAGACCCCGAAGGAAAACAGCTGCCATCCAATTTCAATCATCCAGCCCCCAGACGTCGCTTCAGACACTTTGACAAGGAAACGTTCCTCAATGATATTCTTGACGATCTCAATCCCGACACCAATGATCTGGTTAAGGTAATAGATATATGAAACAACACCTTAGCTAAAGCCTCACTCCTTCCACCCTCCATTAAGCCCACCAGGAGGAAGCATACAGCTATATGGTTTACTTCTGATCTTCACAAATCCTTATTACTCCTCAGAAAGCTTGAGCGATGCTGGCGGGATTCTAGGCATGACGTCGACCATGCTACATACCTGGTCAAACTACAGGAACACCGAAAAGCGATCAATCACAAGAGAAGGGAATACCATACCAACACCCTTATGCATTCTCTTAACAATCCCCGAGAGCTTTTCAGTCTCATTAGAGCCCTCACAAATGATGCATCCAAGATCCTACCAACAAGTACCCCCAGCCTAGATAACTTTGCCTTACACTTCCAGAGCAAAACAAATTTGATTAGTTCACTCTCAGAGAAGCTTGATGATGAACCTATACCCACCCTTGATACCTTTTACCCATACTCGACTGAGCAAATAGAAAACATCATTGGCACAATTAACACCACCACCTCCCCAGCTCATCCTTGCCCAGCATTCTGGATTAAGCAAGCAAAAGCCAACCTAAGCGCAGCAATTTCCAGAATAGTACAACTTTCACTGTCTACAGGTTCTCTCCCAGTGCCCCTGAAAAATGCCTCCGTCAGACTTCTGCTTAAAAACAATAAATCAAACCCCTCAGACATCAGCTCATATAGACCAATATCCAGCCTACCCTTTCTGACCAAGATATTAGAAAATATTGTCCTGCAAATATTGTCCAAGACCATATTGACTCCCATACCCCTCTTTACCCACAGCAGCATGGGTTCCACCAGCAGCATGGGGTTGAAACCCTACTAGTAACTCTCCTAGATAGACTCTGCACTGGCTTAGTTAAGAAGAGGCAGGGATTCATCCTAATCTTCATGGACATTGCCTCTGCCTTCAATACAGTCAATCATAGTCTTCTTCTTGACCGCTTACAACAAAAGGGGATACGGAACACAATCCTCGACAGGTTTAAATCATACTTGACTGGTCACCAGCAACAGGTCCATATAGGAACACAGTCCTCAAGCACTTTCCAGCAAACTCAAGGAGTCCCGAAGGGCTCATCGCTCTCAGCCCTGCTATTCAATATCTACATACAACCAATCTGTACAATAATTCAGTCCTTCAACATCCTATACCACATCTATGCAGATGATGTATTTCTCTATACCCATTCTCCATTGACAACTCTGACTTTTCAGTCATTTCAGAATGCTTCAACTCTGTTTCAGATTGGCTCGCTACACACAACCTGATGGTTAACTGCAGGAAGACGGAGGTCTTATTTATATCTAGAGACCAAACATTTACTCCGCCATCCTCCTTGCGGATGAGAGATGTTGAGCTCATGACCAAACAAGAAGTACGCTATCTGAGAGTAATCTTGGACCAACGACTGAGCATAGTTGCACACATACACAATGTCATCAACACAGTCTACCAGAAGATAAGGACCCTCCATCATATACGCCCGCTCCTTGACCCCTCAGATTTTCGTACAGTCTTCCAAGCTCTCATCTTCCCGCACTTTGACTACACAAATATTATTCTTTATGGCCTCCCAAAACACATCCTCCAACCACTCCAACTAGCCATGAACACATCTGCCAGATCACTCCAAAGTGTGCCCAGGTTTGAGCACATCTCACCTATCCTGATGCAACTACACTGGCTCCCCATAACTAGCCGCCAGACCTACAAAGCCCTTCTACTCATGTTTAAGATTCTTCACGACAGATCTGCATCGTCCCTATCAGCAATGATTCAACATACCCCAGACAACAGAACGAGAAGATCAAACATGGTAAACACCCTGATCACACCTTCAGCAATAAGGACTTGCACTAAGGCCGTCAGGAATCGTGCCTTTTCTTTATACATACCATCCCTCTGGATTGCCCTTCCTGCTTCAGTCTGGGTCATTGCGGACCATTCTACGTTCAGAAAGGCACTAAAGACTCACCTGTTCCAGCTAGCTTATGACCACATAACTTAATGAAGGACTTTCATAGTGCTGGCTTCTTCACTTACAGAGACTTTACCTTGAGGCCCGGTCACACAACATGTAATTAGTTCACCTCCCTCCGCTCTCTCTCACCCCCTTCCCCTATCCCTCCCCTCCCCTCCAACCTTTTATCCCCTGAATGTTTACATAATCGTTTGCTTCTATTTACCTGTTCTATGTCAACTAGATTTGATGTTTTATGCCTGTTCTATGTAAAGTTGCTTGACTGTTCACGTTCCATGTAAACCGTGCTGATATTAAATAGTGCGGTATATAAAAGCAAATAAATAATAATGTAGCAGCAGAGCGCAGACAAACCAATAATACCAGGAGTCTTTTCAGAAGGTCCAAATCATTTATTTGTGCACAAGTCTCAAGCAAAGTCAATTTCAAAATGGCTGAGCGAAGTTCTCTGGCAATACAACAACTTTTATAGACTTTTGCTCCATTCTAGGTATAGAAAAACATTTCATTGGTCCCGGTAACCTCCCGTACCTCCCGTACCCCTTCTATTGGTCCCCGTACTGATATGATTATCCAATTATGTTCTTTCAGTGGGCTCAGCACCTGCTTACCCCACTTCTAGTCCCAATTACAATGGCCAGTTCATCAACTTGTTACTTTCATACTTCCAAGGCCATTGAGCCAATTTGTGCGTGTAGGGGAGCAGGGCTCTGTAACATATCTGTCAGCAGTCCTAATTAAATCCCTTGCAGATGTACTTTTCTTATCAGTGACTTTTAAACATATTTTTCTGTATTTTTCCATCTTCCAGTTCTGCTTATCTAAGTTAATTCAACACTCTTGCTATGTTCCAGCTCTACAGGAGCATATTGGAGGATGTGCAATTCCCATAGGCCTCTCCACTAGCTTCATTTACAGGTCAAGCTAGCTAGGCTCGCCTGCTTATATCAGACGAAGTGGATCACAGGCCTACACCTGCCACATTCCCCCCTTTGATTAATCTCACCCTATTACTTAATAAGGTGTGAGAATTAAATCACTTCAAAATAGTTATGCTGTAATCATAGAATTTCGACTACATGTAGGAGGTCTTGGTTGGTACAAGGCCATAATCTTAGTTGCGGTCTTCCGCTCTACTGTACTTTCAATAGTACTATGGATAGATCGTATACAACATGGGATTAGACATGGTAATAACAAAATAACAGCAACAAGTATTAATACCAGTATAAGGAAAGTTTTAAGTCCTCCCAGCCATGAGAAAAGGTTAGCAAACCAGTTAGGGAATTTCAATGAGTGCCAAGTCTGTACTGGCACATAAGCATGTCTTTGCATATCCTTAGCAATTTCTTCAACTACTTGACCCTTATCATCTATTTTTAAACAACAATTAGTTAAATTCAGCTTACCACATACTCCTCCTTCAGCTGCTAACAAATAATCAAGTGCTAAGCGATTCTGATATATAGCAGTGCGCATCTGAGTACTTTGTCTAGCTAAAAGTGTAAGAGCTTGGCTAGTTTCATTGGTTATTATTTCAACTACTGCTTGTAAGCGGATAATACGATTAATCATATAGACTGGGGTTCGATAACCATACATACCATCATCATTCCAAGTGGCAGGTCCATAATACTCAATGATTCTCTCTGGTGGCCAATCATCACCCTTCCACTTCTCCCACTTGCCTACCTGGAGGGGTGATCTCTTCTGTCTCAATGCTCTTTTGTGTCGGTGAGTAGTATATACTGGGTATCCTAATTGTTCTCCATGTTCAGTGTTTAAAAGAAAGAAAGAAGGTCTGATGGTCCCTAAGACACATGCTCCTCCCCATTGTGGCGGGAGTCGTGCATACGCTCGGTTTCCACAGATCCAATATAGGCCAGGTGGGGCTTGCCAGGCATGGGTTTTGGCAAGATTGGTCCATAAATCAGCAAGTTCAGGAAATCTGGCTAATGGGTTAGGAGGTTCAGGGTGTTTGATTCCTGACCACCATGACGTCTTTTTAGTAGTGGCATTATAGAATTTCTGGCTAAGACAGACCAGCTGTCCTACCTGTTGGGTGAACTGAGGTCCAGTTCTGGTATAGCAAAGACGTCCAACAATTGAGTGCGCTAACACCCATTCGCTAGTAGTCTTGTGTAATTCAGTCTGATTGTAAGTCAGAGAATAATTTAATTCTTGGGCTTCCCATGGCCACTGGTCACCCATTTGGGTTCCACCACAGAAATAACAATCTGAGATTTTAAGACTAGATACTACTGCTCCGGCTAATTCTAAAAATAAATTCTGAGAAGGATGAGGGATTTCAAACTTATTTACATGCATGGCCTCATAGAAGGTGTTATGGATATGATATTTAGATGACTTGTGGGCTTGGGTATTCAATCTGATATACACAATGGTTCCCGGATCTACTGCTCCACCAGCAATACGTAAACCAAACTTGTATCCTTGTTTCCATGCATTAGGATTGTGTATCCGTAAGTGTAAGGGGTTACAAGCATCTTTCTGACATTTATCATTTGTTGTTGACTTGGTTAAAGTGGCCATTCGTTTATCTATCTTTTCGTCAACTATACCATTATTCCATGTAGCATAGAAAACACATTCCCAATTCGGGCAATAGTAATCTGCTTCAGGGGCAGCACTATAGCCTGGTTCTTTTTTACCTGTACACTTTCTCCATCCTATGGCACCTTCTGGGCACATATACTTATGGTCATTTCGATACGCTTTTTCCCAGGTACCACAGTTGGAGCGACTATTTCTGTATATATCATTACAGGCATCGAAATTCAAAACAACAGGTCTAGTAATGTCTTTAAGTGGTGGTGTAGCAGCTATTATAGGTCCATCTGCATCCTTCCATCGTATTTCCAACGTATAATAGGATGGATTCTGATGCGGATTATAGCATACTCTAGATTTACCATTGGTGCAAACATTTAGTTCAGTGGTGTTATAAATACACCGAGTCACTTTTCCAGTGCAGGTATAATAAGAATGGTAAATCAAAGTCTGAGTTACTTTTAGTCCAGTTCGAGTAGAAGTAATGCAAGCAGTGCATGGAGGTAAAGCATAAGTCAGTTCAAAACCTCCAAAGAAGGCAACCAGAGCAAAGCAAAGGTAAAGATACATGTTGATTGGAGTTCTTCTGAATCCTCAGCTTGCAAAGCTTGACCACGACGTTCTTTTCTTCGTCCCGTTCGCTAATGAAGCAATTCAACGGGTGCTGAGTGTTGATTGAAGATCCTCAAGTTGTCCATCACACATCAACCAACTTAGCAATTTCAGTTGGCTTTTGAAGTATGGCTAATCAATGTAGTATCAAAGTAGTGTGCAAAATCACATGCAGATTGGGTTCGTTGAAACAAAACTGTTGCTGCATGGAAAACAGCAATCCTCTTCGAAAGACTTGGCTACTGCAAGGCACTGTGACAAAGTGTCTAAATTGCTGGTTGCCGTCTCAGAGTAACTCGTAAAGGTGCATCGTGATGCTGTTCCGCTGTCCACTGCTCAGGTTCAGGATCAGCGGCGGGCTTGACTCTGCTGTGGTGGATCCAGGCGTCGATCTCCGCTACCTTTACTGCAGTTGGGGTAGACAGGATGACGGTGTATGGTCCCTTCCAATGGGGTTCCAACGGTGTCTTCTTCCAATCTTTGATCCACACCGAGGTACCAGGCTGGTAGGGATGCAGAGGTTCCGTCAAGTTGATAGGCAACTGGTCTTGGATCCACGCATGGAGAGTCTGCAGAACAAAACTAAGAGCTAGGAGTTCTTGCCTGGTTATTTCTGAACCAATTTGGGCTAAACTTCCTTTAATTCCCTGCACTATTGGTGGGGGTTTACCATACAGAACTTCAAAAGGGGAAAATCCTGTTGATTTTACAGGAGCTGAGCGTATTCTAAGTAAAGCTATTGGGAGCACTTGGGGCCACTTCAAGTGTGTCTCCTGGCAAAGCTTAGACATTTGGGTTTTTAAGGTACGATTCATTCGCTCAACTTTCCCTGAACTCTGGGGTCTATATGCAGTGTGGAGCTTCCATTGTATCTGCAAAGCTTTTGCTAACTGTTGAGTAATCTGGGAGACAAATGAGGGTCCATTGTCTGACCCTATTACTGCTGGAATTCCAAACCTAGGGACAATGTCTCTCATCAAGACTTTGGTAACTTCTCGGGCTTTCTCAGTTCTGGTTGGGAAGGCCTCTACCCACCCAGAGAAAGTACAGACTAATACTAATAGGTAATGATATCCATTGGCTCTTGGCATTTCGGTAAAATCAATTTGGAGGTGGTGCATGGGGGTTACACCTCCTGACTGAACTCGGGGTGCCGTTATAAGGCCTTGCTTGGCATTATTTTTGGCACAAGTTAGACATTGACGTGCTACTGAAGCTGATATGGTTGTCATTAAAGGGATGTAAAAATGTGGTCTGAGTGCTTTTTCCATAGCACTTTTCCCATAGTGGGTGGCTTCGTGAAAGGCTTTGACAAAGGATGGTCCTAACAGTTCGGGAATTACTATTCGTCCAGGGGGTTGACTGCCCTCTGCTGGTGGCAGCTCAATCCATCCATCTTTCAGTACTCCATCTTCCTTGTTACAATAGTAATCTAATTCTTTGGTGGTATATCGTGGTGTCCATAAATTTAAAGGTACTGGAAACAATGCTGCTTGCATTGGCATAGCTTGTGGTGTAATTTGTCCCGACATAGCTGCTTGTCGTGCTGAGGCATCTGCAAACCTATTCCCTCGGGCAACTTCTCCTTTTCCTGCTTGATGTCCTCTGCAATGCATGACAGCTACACGAGTTGGGGCCCAAACTGCATCAAGTAACATCAGTATCTCGGGGCCATACTTGACTGATTTTCCTCCGGATGTGATGAGCCCTCGCTCTTTATAGAGAGCTCCATGAGCATGTAGGGTAGTAAAGGCATATTTGGAATCTGTATATACATTTAGCAGAAGTTTTGTTCCTAGTAATAATGCTCTGGTGAGTGCTATCAATTCGGCTTTCTGGGCTGATGTGCCTGAGGCTAGAGCTGATGACTCAACTACTTCATGTTGGGTGACAACTGCATATCCGGCACAGCATCGTCCATTGAGGATGAGACTGCTCCCATCAACATAATAGATTTGGTCAGGGTTGTCTATGGGCACATCTGTCAGGTCAGGTCGGCTGGAGAATACAGTGTCCATGACTTCGATACAGTCATGTTCTGGGAGTTCTTCACTAATGGGTATCAAGGTGGCTGGATTCAAGGCATGACTCACTTCCAGTTGTATCTGTGGGTTTTCACATAACATGCTCTGATATTTCAACATTCGGGAATTGGTGAGCCAATAATTTGCTTTTTGTTCCATGAGGGCAAGAACTGCATGTGGCACAGTGACTCGCATATTCTGTCCTAATGTGAGCTTGTCTGCTTCACTCACTAATAATGCTGTAGCTGCAACTGCTCTCAGGCAAGGTGGCCATCCCTTGGCCACGGTGTCCAATTGTTTTGATAGGTATGCTACAGGTCGCTCCCAATTTCCCAATTTCTGAGTCAACATGCCTAAGGCATTTCCTTGTGCTTCATGTACAAACAAGTGGAAAGGCTTGTGAACATCTGGTAGTCCAAGTGCTGGTGATGACATTAATTCTTCCTTTAACTTCTTGAAGGCTGTATCCTGCTCAAGTCCCCACTCCAGTGGCGACTTTTCTTCTCCTTTTGTGGCTTCATACAGTGGTTTGGCAATTTGGGCAAAGTTAGGTATCCAGATTCGGCAATATCCTGCCGCTCCCAGAAAGGCTCTGACTTGCTTTCTGGTTGTTGGGGTTGGAATTCTACATACTGCTTCTTTTCTCTCTCTGCCTAATCTTCGGCTTCCTTGGGTTATACGAAAACCCAAGTATTTCACTTCTTTTTGGCATAGTTGTGCTTTTGCTCTGGAAACTTTGTATCCAGCTTCATCTAGTAACTGCAAGAGATCTTTGGTGGCTTGTATACATTCACTTTCTGATACGGCAGCTATCAGCAAATCGTCCACGTATTGGAGAAGCACTCTCTTCCCCGGGGCCACTGGATAGCTTGAAAGGTCTTGATTCAGTGCAGCACTAAAGATGGTAGGCGAATTCTTGAATCCTTGGGGTAATCGTGTCCATGTGAGTTGGCCCCCTCTTCCAGAGATGGGGTCCTGCCATTCAAATGCAAACAATATTTGGCTTACATGGGCTAATCTTATGCAAAAGAATGCATCTTTTAGATCTAGTACAGTGAAATGGGTAGCTTCAGCAGGTATCAGTCCTAGAAGAGTGTAAGGATTGGGTACAACTGGATGTATAGTTTCAACTGCATCATTCACTCTCCTTAGGTCTTGCACTGGGCGGTAATCATCTGTCCTAGGTTTCTTTACTGGCAAAAGTGGAGTATTCCATGCGGATTGACATACTTTTAGTAGGCCATATTCGAGTAATCTTTGCAAGTGGCGATGAATGCCTTCAATTGCGGCTCTTGGGAGAGGATACTGTTTGACGTGTACTGGTGTAGCACTAGGCTTAAGGGTTGCAATTACTGGAGCTATGTGTTTGGCTAGGCCTGGAGGACTGCCTTCTGCCCATACTCCGTGTGGTGCATGAATGTTCTTTAGAGTTTGTTCAAAATAAGTGTCTCGGACAGAGTCATCAATGTAATACCTCCATTCTTCTTCTCGGGGAACTGTCAGCAGCATCATTCCCGCTGGTTTGACTTGGGGATTTACTGTCATTTGCATTTCTCCTTTTTCAGAGAAAGATATTTGCGCTTGAAGTTTGGCTAACATGTCTCGTCCCAGCAGTGGTACTGGACATTCGGGCATGTAAAGGAATTGATGAGTTATTTGCTGTCCTCCTAGACTGCATATACGATTCTGAAGAAAAGATTTTGTAGCTTTGGCACCAGTTTCTCCTATGATGGTGACTGCTTTTGTAGAAAATGGGGCTATCTTTTTGTCTATTACTGAATGTTCTGCTCCAGTATCAACCATAAAGTTCGTAACTTGGTCTCCTATTTGTATTCTGACCATAGGCTCCTGGAGACCTAAAGCAAACTCGGAGCCCGGTCTGTCCTAATCCACGTCATCTTCATTATGGATTGTCGTAGTCAATGCTTGTATGGCTCCTCCTCTTTCTCGCTGGAATTGTTCTCGATTGGCTCCTCCGCGGTTTCGGGGACGGCCTCGTCTTTCTTCTCGCCACTGATGATTGTTTTCGTCATCTTGCTGGGCGTCTTCGAGTTGCGGGCATGCATCTCTCCAATGTCCTTCTTCTCTGCAATAGGCGCATTGGTTTACGCCTAGCTGCTGGGGCCGGCTTCCACCTCGGCCCCGCTCCCTTCCTCTGCTCCGTCGACTAGCGGTACCTCCCCTTTTCTGTTCAACTATGGCCGCAGCCAAAAAATCAGCTTTCTTCTTCATCTTTCGATCACATTCTCTCTGCCTTTCATTATCACGATTCACATACACTTTATGAGCGACTTCCAGTAACTGAGTTGTATTCATGCCCGCAAACCCTTCTAATTTTTGTAATTTACGTCTAATGTCTGGTTGAGACTGGTTTACAAAAGCAGAATTCACCATACATAAACTTCCTGGTGCCTCGGGATCATAGGGAGTATACATTCTGTATGCTTCAGTTAATCTTTCATGAAATTCTGCGGGGCTCTCATCTATACCTTGGATAACTCCTGCAACTTTGGAAAGGTTCATAGCTTTCTGGCCCCCCCTTTTCAGACCTTGTAAAAAGCCTTGGCGAAAACGGGCTAGGGCTGTGGCTCCTAGCTCTGTGTTGGGATCCCATCGGGGGTCTTCATTCGGGAATTCTCTCTGGGCCGCTTCCCGATGGTCTATTCTTTCCGTCCCTGGTCCCGGAGCTACAGGGTTATCCGCCAGCCAATCAATAGCTGCTTTTCTAATTCGTGCCCGCTCCTCTGTCGTGAATAAAGTGGTCAGGAGCTGGCGGCAATCTGCCCAAGTGGGTTGGTGGGTTTCCATAATAGTAGTCACTAATTCTGTAAGCTCTAAGGGTTTATTGGTATAGGAGGCATAATGTGTCCTCCAATTTAACAAATCAGTTGTAGAGAAAGGGACGTACACATAACTTAGGGGTCCCGCTACCACCTCATCATCATCATTCTTTACGGGCATTCCCGGGACTTGCTGTAAGGGCATCATCTTGGCAGTAGATGTCTTTTGGGATCTGAGGGATATTTTTGTAACTGTCCTATCAGGGGTCACCTTCTTTTCTACGTGTTTCAATTTAGATGTACTTTTTACTGGCAAACTAGTGCTGGCAACCATTTTTACACTGTCAGTATCACTTATGGAAGTTTCAGTGTCTAATTGCTCTATTTCTGTATCTGACTCTCCTTTTTCTGTCCCGGACGATTCACCTTCAAGTAAAAAGGGTTCATCTTCCTGCTCTTTGGGTGATAGCTCGGGGGAGGGGTCCCGTTCCCGCTGTCTCGGGATTTCTGGGGCGGGACGCCGGGCAGCTCTTGCTGGGCCTGGGGTTCGAGGCTGTCGGGGAACCATTTCTGGGGAATCAGGATCTACCAGGATGGGCTTCTTTCTGGACTTCTTATCCTGCCCTTTCGTTCTAGGCTGTTCTGTTTTCTGACTATAGTCTGTCTTAGCTAACATTATTCTGCACTGTTCTTCATAACAGCGCTGCGCCCAAGGGGGCGGATCTTCACAAATACTTAACCAAGAATCTATATAGGGGTACTGATCGGGGTGCGCTATCCGCACTCTACGGTGTACTAACTGGATAATTTCTACATTAAAAGTTCCCTCTCGGGGCCAGGTAGGGTCTAGATCGGGCCACTCCCTGGTACACAAAATCTGTAAACGGGCTGCTGTCATTTTAATACCATAATCTCCAGAATATCCCTCTTTAAAATGTGCGATCATACATTCTAATGGAGTGTTCCTAGTAGACCCTGCCCCTCCCATTTCGATGTGTGCGCGCAACAACAGACAAAAGGGAAAAGGAGGGCGGACCGTGGGTAAGGGGTCCTCACGGCCCTGGAAACGTATAAGGAGAACAAATAACAAGACAAGACGACAATCGCTTCCCCCTTTTCGCGACCTGAACGCGATCGCCTAGTCAGGAAATGCGCTACTCAGGGGTCCGCCTTTACTTGGTCCGTGCTGCCAGACCTCTCATCCACACTTCATTCACACAATCATGCTAGCAACGTAGTATCCCAGAATGCATTCGTTTCTATCTATTCTGACTAGTCTTATTCAATTTCCAAAATACAAGAAGATGGGGGTTTCGCCCTGCGAATACTCATGCGGGGTTACTCGGCCCGTCTTGGAGAGGTGATCAGGCTCTCTTACCAATTTCCAAATTCCAAATTCAAATGGCAGCACTGCTCTTTCTTATCTGTCTAGACATAACAAATCAAAACTCTACTCACCGGATCCGGTCCTCAAACTTCCCAAGCAGGCGCATGAGTTGGACCTCGGACTCCCCTCACTCGGGTTCGAGGCGTTGGCTCCAGCCGGGCTCGGCACCCGCCGAGGTCCGACCAGCTCCCTCCGATGCAAGGGACCGGCGGCGCCAGGGAGTAGCCCCCGTCGGAAGGGCGTGATCCCGGCAGGACCAAGCCTATAGAGGCGGAAAGTCGTGGTATATTGCCCTATATACACTCTGATTCCACAACTTCCCGGCCAACGCACCAAGAATATGTAGCAGCAGAGCGCAGACAAACCAATAATACCAGGAGTCTGTTCAGAAGGTCCAAATCATTTATTTGTGCACAAGTCTCAAGCAAAGTCAATTTCAAAATGGCTGAGCGAAGTTCTCTGGCAATACAACAACTTTTATAGACTTTTGCTCCATTCTAGGTATAGAAAAACATTTCATTGGTCCCGGTAACCTCCCGTACCTCCCGTACCCCTTCTATTGGTCCCGGTACTGATATGATTATCCAATTATGTTCTTTCAGTGGGCTCAGCACCTGCTTACCCCCCTTCTAGTCCCAATCACAATGGCCAGTTCATCAACTTGTTACTTTCATACTTCCAAGGCCATTGAGCCAATTTGTGCGTGTAGGGGAGCAGGGCTCTGTAACCTATCTGTCAGCAGTCCTAATTAAATCCCTTGCAGATGTACTTTTCTTATCAGTGACTTTTAAACATATTTTTCTGTATTTTTCCATCTTCCAGTTCTGCTTATCTAAGTTAATTCAACACTCTTGCTATGTTCCAGCTCTACAGGAGCATATTGGAGGATGTGCAATTCCCATAGGCCTCTCCACTAGCTTCATTTACAGGTCAAGCTAGCTAGGCTCGCCTGCTTATATCAGACGAAGTGGATCACAGGCCTACACCTGCCACAATAAAATGGTCAGAGAACAAAGGTAGAAAAAATAATTTTATTTTCAATTTAGTGATTGAACTTTGTGCTATTTTTATAGTTTACACAGTATGGGATACTGTATCTCTTTTCTGGTGTTGCACTGCATGTGGGGTCTGGCTTTTTGGGGTTTCTGTTTAATTTTTGTCTAAATATTTTATTTTTACTTTAGGTTGTGATCACTTATTCTGTACTTGGTGAGGGTCTGTGTTCTGAGTGTGTGACCGACGCCGTGTGTTTTGTTAACATGAAGTTTGTACGCAGGGATCTGGACTGTAATTATTTGTCTTGTTTAGCTTTTCAAATAGGTGTTAGATGTTCCAGACCCTGCTGCAGTATTTATAGTGTTGCTTTTTTGGATAGGCACCTTGTATAAGTTTTGGTAGTTTATGCTGATATGCATGGTATAGTACATTTGGCCTTGTAAATCTTTGGTGACTTTTGTAGGGTTTTATATTAATTCCCAATATCCCTGGTACTGGAGAATGTTTGTTAGTGAAATGACGAGAATCAATTTTTTTTTTATAATACTGAGCTGTGTGGGTGAATGTCCTAGTTCTGCTCTGCACCCACTGTTGAGGGAGGGGGTTCTGTGGATGCAAAATATATGTTCAAAAAGAAAAAACAAGAACCATAACACAGTTTATAACAAAATAAAAATGAGTTATATTTTTGTTTTATAAAGTGTGCTGTGGTTCTCGCTCAAATATCTTGCATTTCCTCCATATTATTTAATTGGCTTTTTGGTTTGGTTCAGTCCCTGAATGGAGTTTTGAGAAAGACCCCTCCCCCCACTACAGGAAGGGAGGGGGCGCCATCTCATCCCTGAAACTCAGGCAGCAGATTGCCTTGGTGCAAAAAGTGATGACTTTCTGCAACCTTGAGCTGCCCCTGGTGGCAAGTCTTTGATTTTTTCTGGGCAAGTTAGCTAGTTCTAGGAGGGAGATTAAAAGACAATACAGGACTTCATTTCCCACAATTCCCTCATCCATCACCACAGCAACAGGACTCTCCTCCTCTGACATCACTTCCTCCTGGAAGGGGCAGAGCTTGTTGTATTGTACGGTGCTGAGTTCCTGCAAGACTGGAGAGAAGCTGAGTACCTTTAGGGATCTAGCAAGGCCCAAAGCTGCCCAAAGAGAAAGGGGAAGGACAGGAGAATGGCTGCAGGGCTTTCTGCTCAGCAGGTAGGAGACTGTCAGGAAGTGGGCAGCAGGGGAGACGGTGCCAGGCAGTGTCATCCGGCTTGTGAGACACACATGGCGCATGGGGCAAGCAGAAGAAGAAATGACTGTGACACACTGCCGAATGCAGAAAAGAAAGCTCTGCTCTTTATCCCCTGCAGCCCCTCAGGCTCTTCTTCCTGCTTCCCCTCCTCTCACACAGCACTGGCTTTTTCAGCTGTATGACACTCTGAGTTTTTGCTTTCTCCCTGCCCTCTTAGTAAAATGTGTTTGAGTAACCCTCCCGAAATAAGAGCTTACAGTAAAAGATAATACGTAACAAAACTGACAGGCAGATCATATCTGAATTTCAGATCACAACATTAATAACTGAAAATTGTTATCTTTCTACAACTGAAAATGAAAATTTAGACCTTTTTGTTTCGAAACAGCCACATGAACAGAAAAGGTGCAGCAGAAACATCTGGACTGCAGCTCGGTACTGAGACAAGAGAAATATCTTCTGATAAATTTATTGAAAATGCCCTCGCTGCTGCTTTCTGTATCTTAATTCTGTGTAATTATAGGGTTCACTGTGTAGCAGCAAAGCGCAGACAAACCAATGATACCAGGAGTCTGTTCAAAAGGTCCAAATCATTTATTTGTGCACAAGTCTCAAGCAAGTCAATTTCAAAATGGCTGAGCAAAGTTTTCTAGCATTACAACAACTTTTATAGACTTCTGTTCCATTCTAGGTATAGAAAAGCATTTCATTGGTCCCAGTACTCTCCCGTACCTCCCGTACCCCTTCCATTGGTCCCGGTACTGATAAGATTATCCAATTATGTTCCTTCAGTGGGCATGGCACCTGCATACCCCCCTTCTAGTCCCAATTACAATGGTCAGTTCATCAACTTGTTACTTTCACACTCTCAAGGCCATAGAGCCAATTTGTGCATGCAGGGGAGCAGGGCTCTGCAACTCATCTGTCAGCACTCCCAATTATATTCCTTGCAGATGTACTTTTTCTTATCAGTAACTTTTAAACATATTTTTCTCTATTTTTCCATCTCTCAGTTTTGCTTACCTAAGTTAGTTTAGTTCTCTTGCAGAGTTCTATCCTACAATAGTAGCATGTTGGGTGATGTGCAATTCCTATGTGCCTCTCCACAGGCTTCATTTACAGGTCAAGCTAACTAGGCCTGCCTGCTTATGTCAGACACCGTGGATCACAGGCCTGCACCTGCCACATTCCCCCCTTTGATTAATCTCACCCTATTACTTAATAAGGTGTGAGAATTAAATCACCTTTAGAAGAATCACATCATGATTGAAGGATTACGACTAGGACTGGCTTTATATAAAGCCATTATTTTAGTTGCGGTCTTCCGCTCTACTGTGCTATCAATAGCATTATGAATGGAACGCATACAACATGGGATTAAACATGGTAATAAGAAAATAACAGCAACAAGAATTAGTACTAAGACAATGAAAGTCTTAAATCCTCCCAGCCAGGAGAAAAGGTTAGCAAACCAGTTAGGGAACTTCAGTGAGTGCCAAGTTTGCACTGGCACATAAGCATGTCTTTGCATATCTTTAGCAATTTCTTCAACTACTTGACCCTTATCATCTATTTTCAAACAGCAATTAGTTAAATTCAGTTTACCACATACTCCTCCTTCAGCTGCTAACAAATAATCAAGTGCTAAGCGGTTCTGATATATAGCAGTGCGCATCTGAGTACTTTGTCTAGCTAAGAGCGTAAGAGCATGTCTAGTTTCATTGGTTATTATTTCAACTACTGCTTGTAAGCGAATAATACGATTAATCATATAGATTGGAGTTCGATAACCATACATACCATCATCATTCCAAGTGGCAGGCCCATAATACTCAATGATCCTTTCTGGTGGCCAGTCATCACTCTGCCACTTCTCCCACTTGCCTATCTGTAAGGCTTCTCTTTTCTGTCTTAATGCTCTTTTGTGTCGGTGGGTAGTATAAACAGGGTATCCTAATTGTTCTCCATGTTCAGTGTTTAACAGAAAGAAAGAAGGTCTGATGGTTCCTAAGACACATGCTCCTCCCCAGTGTGGCGGGAGTTGTGCATATGCTCGGTTTCCACAGATCCAATATAGGCCAGGTGGGGCTTGCCAGGCTTGGGCTTTGGCAAGGTTAGTCCATAAATCTGCAAGTTCAGGAAATCTAGCTAATGGTTTAGGAGGTTCAGGATGTCTGATTCCTGACCACCATGACGTCTTCTTGGTCGTGGCATTATAGAATTTCTGGCTAAGACAGACCAGCTGTCCTACCTTTTGGGTGAACTGGGGTCCAGTTCTGGCATAGCAAAGACGTCCAACGATTGAGTGCGCTAACACCCATTCACTAGTTGTCTTGTGTAATTCAGTCTGATTGTAAATCAAAGAATAATTCAATTCTTGGGCTTCCCATGGCCATTGGTCTCCCATTTGGGTTCCGCCACAGAAATAGCAATTTGAGATCTTAAGACTAGATACTACTGCTCCGGCTAATTCTAAAAATAAATTCTGAGAAGGATGAGGGATTTCAAACTTATTTACATGCATGGCTTCATAAAAGGTGTTATGGATATGATATTTAGATGACTTGTGAGCTTGGGTATTCAATCTAATATACACAATGGTTCCTGGATCTATTGCCCCTCCAGCAATACGTAAACCAAACTTGTATCCTTGTTTCCATGCATAGGGATTGTGTATGCGTAAGTGTAAGGGGTTACAAGCATCTTTCTGACATTTATCATTTGTGGTTGGCTTGGTTAAAGTAGCCATTCGTTTATCTATCTTCTCATCAGTTATACCATTATTCCAGGTAGCATAAAAAACACATCCCCAATACGGGCAATAGTAATCTGCTGCTGGTGCAGTACTATAGCCTGATCCCGTTTTACCTGTACACTTCCACCATCCTGTGGCACCTTCTGGACACATGTACTTATGGTCATTTCGATACGCTTTCTCCCAAGTACCACAGGTGGAATAACTATCTCTGTTAATGACATTACATGCATCAAAATTCAAAACAGCAGGTTTAGTAATGTCTTTAAGTGGTGGTGTAGCAGCTAGTATAGGTCCATCTGCATCCTTCCATCGTATTTCCAACGTGTAATAGGATGGATTTTGATGCGGATTATAGCATGCTCTAATTTTGCCATAAGTGCAAATATTCAGTTCAGTGGTGTTATAAATACACCGAGTCACTTTTCCCTTGCAGGTATAGTATGAGTGGTAAATCAAAGTCTGAGTTACTTTCAGTCCAGTTCGAGTAGAAGTAATGCAAGCAGTGCATGGAGGTAAACTGCATGATTTATGCAGATGACATTCTCTTGTACATGCCTTTCTCCACAACCCACATGGACCTGACCCCACTCACAGATTGTTTCAATGCAGTTTCATCATGGCTCCAGACACAGAACCTACGTATCCAGCATAAAAAAACAGAGGTCCTTTTCATCTCCAGAGACTCCAACTTTACGCCCCCGTCCCACGTCAGTGTCAAGGAAGCTGATTTGCAAACTAAAAATGCAATAAAATATTTGGGAGTTACCCTGGACCAACATCTAGACATGAAACGCCACATAAGCAGCGTAGTCAAAGCCATCTACTTCAAAATCCGCTCCCTCAAACACCTACGCTCCCTGCTGGACCCAGACGATTTCCGTACAATATATCAAGCGCTGATCCTGCCGCATTTTGACTTTGCAAATGCCATCTTACAAGGTCTCCCCCAATCCACACTAACCCCCTTACAGCTGGCCATGAATGCCGCAGCTAGGGTCCTCTACGGTGCATCCAGAAACGACCATGTGACTCCTATTCTCAAACAACTGCACTGGCTACCAATTCACGGGAGAATCACCTTCAAATCCCTTTTATTAGCATTTAAGGCAATCAAAGGCACCTCATCCCTCTCACTCACGAATCTAATCCACATGGTCCCCCCCAACAGATCAAGAAGAACATCAGCTGTAAACTTGCTAGCTATACCAAAGGCTTCGACAAAGTCCAACACGAACACCACAAACAGGGCATTCAGTTTTTATGTCCCAAAATGCTGGAACACCCTACCCCCCGACATTAGAGCCATTACCAATCTATATCAGTTCAGGAAGGCTCTCAAAACATACCTTTTCTGCCAATACTTCCCAGACGGCAACTGAACTAGATATCCCCTCCAAGAAATGACCCAATCTAGAAATGCCCTCACACTGCAGTGTAGATAGATTATGTATATAGTTAACCCAGTTATCCAAGTTTGTACTCCTGTTCAATGTAAAACCTGACAGTTTGTCGTTATGGTCGTTGTTGTTATGATGTAAACCGCGCTGATTCTAAATAGCGCGGTATATAAGAAACTGTAATAAATAAATAAAGCATAAGTCTGTTCAAAACCTCCAAAGAAGGCAACCAAGGCGAAGCAAAAGTAGAGATGCATGTTGTTGTTGATTGGAGTTCTTCTGAATCCTCAGCTTGCTGATCTTGATCACGACGGTCTTTTATTCTTCGTCCCGTTTGCTAATGAAGCAATTTAACGGGTGCTGAGTGTTGATTGAAGATCCTCAGGTTGTCCAGTACACATTAACCAACTTATTAGCAATTTCAGTTGGCTTGTGAAGTCTGGCTAGTCAATGTAGTATCAAAGTAGTATGCAGAATCATGCACAGATTGAGTTCGTTGAAACAAAACTGTTGCTGCATGGAAAACAGCAATCCTCTTCGAAAGACTTGGCTACTGCAAGGCACTGTGATGAAATGTCTAAGTTGCTGGTTGCCGTCTCAGAGTAACTCGCAAGGGTGCATCAAGATGCTGCTCTGCTGTCCACTGCTCAGGTTCAGGATCAGCGGCGGGCTTGACTCTGCTGTGGTGGATCCAGGCGTCGATCTCGGCTACCTTTACTGCAGTTGGGGTAGACAGGATGACGGTGTACGGTCCCTTCCAATGGGGTTCCAACGGTGTCTTCTTCCAATCTTTGATCCACACCGAGGTACCAGGCTGATAGGGATGCAAAGGTTCCGTCAAGTTGATAGGCAACTGGTCTTGGATCCACGCATGGAGAGTCTGCAGAACAAAACTAAGAGCTAGGAGTTCTTGTCTGGTTACTTCTGAACCAATTTGGGCTAAACTTCCTTTGATTCCCTGCACTATTGGTGGGGGTTTACCATACAAAACTTCAAAAGGGGAAAATCCTGTTGATTTTACAGGAGCTGAGCGTATTCTAAGTAAAGCTATTGGGAGCACTTGGGGCCACTTCAAGTGTGTCTCCTGACAAAGCTTAGACATTTGGGCTTTTAGAGTACGATTCATTTGCTCAACTTTCCCTGAACTCTGGGGTCTGTATGCAGTATGGAGTTTCCATTGTATCTGCAAAGCTTTTGCTAACTGTTGAGTAACCTGGGAGACAAATGAGGGTCCATTGTCTGACCCTATTACTGCTGGAATTCCGAACCTAGGGACAATCTCTCTCATTAAAACTTTGGTAACTTCTCGGGCTTTCTCGGTTCTGGTTGGGAAGGCTTCTACCCACCCAGAGAAAGTACAAACTAATACTAATAGATAATGGTATCCATTGGCTCTTGGCATTTCAGTAAAATCAACTTGGAGGTTGTGCATGGGGGTTACACCTCCTGATTGAACTCGGGGTGCCGTTATAAGGCCTTGCTTGGCATTATTTTTGGCACAGATTAGACATTGACGTGCTACTGAGGCTGATATGGTTGTCAATAGAGGGATGTAAAAATGTGGTCTGAGTGCTTTTTCCATAGCACTTTTTCCATAGTGGGTTGCTTCGTGAAAGGCTTTGACAAAAGATGGTCCTAACAGTTCAGGAATTACTATTCGTCCAGGGGGTTTACTGCCCTCTTCTGGTGGCAGCTCAATCCATCCATCCTTCAGTACTCCATCTTCCTTGTTACAGTAGTAATCTAATTCTTTGGTGGTATATCGTGGTGTCCATAAATTCAGAGGTACTGGAAACAATGCTGCTTGCATTGGCATCGCTTGTGGGGTAATCTGTCCTGTCATAGCTGCTTGTCGTGCTGAGGCATCCGCAAATCTATTTCCTCGGGCAACTTCTCCTTTTCCGGCTTGATGTCCTCTACAATGCATGACAGCTACACGTGTTGGGGCCCAAACTGCGTCAAGTAACATCAATATCTCGGGACCATACTTGACTGATTTTCCTCCGGATGTGATGAGTCCTCGTTCTTTGTAGAGAGCTCCATGGGCATGCAGAGTGGTGAAGGCATATTTGGAATCTGTATATACATTTAGCATGAGTTTTTCTCCTAACAACAATGCTCTGGTGAGTGCTATCAATTCGGCTTTTTGGGCCTATGTGCCTGAGGCTAGAGCTGATGATTCAACTACTTCGTGTTGAGTGACGACTGCATATCCGGCACAGCGTCGTCCGTCAAGGATGAGACTGCTCCCATCAACATAATAGATTTGGTCAGGATTGTCTATGGGCACATCTGTCAAGTCGGGTCGACTAGAGAACACAGTTTCCATGACTTCGATACAGTCATGTTCTGGGAGTTCTTCACTGATGGGTATCAAGGTGGCTGGGTTCAAGGCATGACTCACTTCTAGTTGTATCTGTGGGTTTTCACATAACATGCTCTGGTACTTCAACATTCGGGAATTGGTGAGCCAATAATTTGCTTTCTGTTCCATGAGGGCAAGGACTGCATGTGGCACAGTGACTCGTATGTTCTGTCCTAATGTGAGCTTCTCTGCTTCACTCACTAATAGTGCTGTAGCTGCAACGGCTCTCAGGCAAGGTGGCCATCCTTTGGCCACAGGGTCCAATTGTTTTGATAGGTATGCTACAGGTCGCTCCCAATTTCCCAATTTCTGAGTCAACATGCCTAAGGCATTTCCCTGTGCTTCATGTACAAACAAGTGGAAAGGCTTGTGGACATCTGGTAGTCCAAGTGCTGGTGATGACATCAATTCTTCCTTTAACTTCTTGAAGGCTGTATCCTGCTCAAGTCCCCACTCCAGTGGCGACTTTTCTTCTCCTTTTGTGGCTTCATACAGTGGTTTGGCAATTTGGGCGAAGTTGGGTATCCAGATTCGGCAATATCCTGCCGCTCCCAGAAAGGCTCTGACTTGCTTTCTGGTTGTTGGGGTTGGAATTCTGCATACTGCTTCTTTTCTTTCTCTGCCTAATCTTCGGCTTCCTTGGGTTATACGAAAACCCAAGTACTTCACTTATTTTTGGCATAGCTGTGCTTTTGTTCTGGAAACTTTGTATCCAGCTTCATCTAGTAACTGCAAGAGATCTTTGGTGGCTAGTATACATTCACTTTCTGATATGGCAGCTATCAGCAGATCGTCCACGTATTGGAGAAGCACTCTCTTCCCCGGGGCCACTGGATAGCTTGAAAGGTCTTGATTCAGTGCAGCACTAAGATGGTAGGCGAATTCTTGAATCCTTGGGGTAATCTTGTCCAGGTGAGTTGGCCTCCTCTTCCAGAGATGGGGTCCTGCCATTCAAATGCAAACAATATTTGACTTACAGGGGCTAATCTTATGCAAAAGAATGCATCTTTTAAATCCAGTACAGTGAAATGGGTAGCTTCAGCAGGTATCAGTCCTAGAAGAGTGTAAGGATTGGGTACAACTGGATGTATAGTTTCAACTGCATCATTTACTCTTCTTAAATCTTGTACTGGGCGGTAATCCTCCGTCCCAGGTTTCTTTACTGGCAAAAGTGGAGTGTTCCATGGGGATTGACATACTTTTAGTAGGCCATACTCGAGCAATCTTTGCAAGTGGCGATGAATGCCTTCAATTGCAGCTCATGGGAGAGGGTACTGTTTGACGTGTACTGGTGTAGCACTAGGCTTGAGGGTTACAATCACTGGAGCTATATGCTTGGCTATGCCTGGGGGACTGCCTTCTGCCCATACTCCAGGTGGTGCATGAATGTTCTTTAAAGTTTGTTCGAAATAAGTGTCTTGGATAGAGTCATCAATGTAATACCTCCATTCTTCTTCTCGAGGAACTGTCAGCAGCATTATTCCTGCTGGTTTGGCTTGGGGATTTACTGTCATTTGCATTTCTCCTTCTTCAGAGAAAGATATTTGTGCTTGGAGTTTGGCTAACATATCTCGTCCCAGTAGTGGCACTGGACATTCGGGCATGTAAAGGAATTGATGAGTTATTTGCTGTCCTCCTAGACTGCATATGCGATTCTGAAGAAAAGACTTTGTAGCTTTGGCACCAGTTGCTCCTATAATGGTGACTGCTTTTGTAGAAAATGGGGCTATCTTCTTGTCTATTACTGAATGTTGTGCTCCAGTATCAACCATAAAGTCCATAACTTGGTCTCCTATTTGTATTCCGACCATAGGCTCCTGGAGACCTAAAGCAAACTTGGAGCCCGGTCTGTCCTAATCCACGTCATTCTCATCAGGGATCGCTGTGGCCACTGCTTGAATGGCTCCTCCTCTCTCTCGCTGGAATTGTTCTCGATTGGCTCCTCCGCGATTTCGGGGACGGCCTCGTCTTTCTTCTCGCCACTGATGATCGTTGTCGTCATCTTGCTGTGCGTCTTCGAGTTGCGGGCACGTATCTCTCCAATGTCCTTCTTCTCTGCAATAGGCGCATTGGTTCACGCCTAGCCTCTGGGTCCGGCCTCCGCCTTGACCCCGCCCTCTTCCTCTGCTCCGTCGACTAGGGACACCTCCCCTTTTCTGTTCAACTATGGCCGCAGCCAAAAAATCAGCTTTCTTCATTTTTCTATCACATTCTCTCTGTCTTTCAGTATCACGATTCACATACACTTTATGAGCGACTTCCAGTAACTGTGTTGCATTCATGCCCGCAAACCCTTCTAATTTCTGTAATTTACGTCTAATGTCTGGTTGAGACTGGTTTACAAAAGCAGAATTCACCATACATAAACTTCCTGGTGCTTCGGGATCATAGGGAGTATACATTCTGTATGCTTCGGTTAATCTTTCATGAAAATCTGCTGGGCTCTCATCTACGCCCTCGATAACTCCTGCAACTTTGGAAAGGTTCATAGCTTTTTGGCCCCCCCTTTTCAGGCCTTGTAAAAAGCCTTGGCGAAAACGGGCTAGGGCTGTGGATCCTTCATCTGTATTTGGATCCCAATGAGGGTCTTCATTCGGGAACTCTCTCTGAGCCGCTTCCCGATGGTCTATTCTGTTCTGCCCCGGTCCCGGAGCTACAGGGTTATCTGCCATCCACTCAATAGCTGCTTTTCTAATTCGTGCTCGCTCCTCTGTCGTGAATAGGGTGGTCAGGAGCTGGCGGCAATCTGGCCAGGTGGGTTGGTGGGTTTCCATAATGGTAGTTACTAATTCTGTCAGTTCCTGGGGCTTACTAGTATAGGAGGCATAATGCGACCTCCAATTTAACAAATCAGTTGTAGAGAAAGGGATATACACATAAGTTAGGGGTCCCGCTACCACCTCCTCATTATCGTTCTTTATGGGCACTCCCGGGACCTGCCGTAAAGGCAGCATCTTGGCGGGAGCTGTCTTTTGGGATCTAAGGGCTATTTTCTTAACTATCTTTCCAGGGATTACTTTCGCTTTCTCAACAGGTTTCACTTTGGGTGTATCTTTTGCTGGCTCGCTGGCACTAACAACCACTTGTACACTATCTTCCTCGCTTTGGACATTCTCTTTTTCTTCCTCTTCTACCTCTGCTTCTGACTCGCTTTTTATAGCATCCTCCTCTTCAGCTAATTCCTCTCTCTGCCCTTCAGGAGGGGGTTCAGGGGTTGGGTCCCGCACCGGCTGTCTCTGGGGTTCTGGGGCAGGACGCCGGGCTACTCTTATCGGACCTGGGGTTCGGGGCTGTCTGAGAATTATCTCCGGGGAATCAGGATCTACCAGGATGGGCTTCTTCCTGGACTTCTTATCCTGCTCTTTCATTCTAGGCTGTTCCGTTTTCTGTCTAGAATCTGTCTTAGCTAACATTATTCTGCACTGTTCCTCATAACAGCGCTGCGCCCAGGGGGGCGGATCTTCACAAATACTTAACCAGGAATCTATATAGGGGTACTGATCGGGGTGCGCTATCCGCACTCTACGGTGTACTGACTGAATAATCTCTACATTAAACGTTCCCTCTCGGGGCCAGATAGGGTCTAGATCGGGCCACTCCCTAGTACACAAAATCTGCAAACGGGCTGCTGTCATTTTAATACCATAATCTCCAGAATATCCCTCTTTAAAATGTGCGATCATACATTCTAATGGAGTGTTTCTAGTAGACCCCGCCCCTCCCATTTCGATGTGTGTGCGCAACAACAGACAAAAGGGAAAAGGAGGGCGGACCGTGGGTAAGGGGTCCTCACGGCCCTGGAAACGTATAAGGAGTACAAATAACAAGACAAGGCGACAATCGCTTCCCCCTTTTCGCGACCTGAACGCGGTCGCCCGGTCAGGAAATGCGCTACTCAGGGGTCCGCCTTCGCTTAGTCCGTGCTGCCGGACCTCTCATCCACACTTCATTCACACAATCATGCTAGCAACGTATCCCAGAATGCATTCGTTTCTATCTATTCTGACTAGTCTTTTTCCCAATTACAATAAGGATGAGGGTTTCACCCGGCGAATTCCCATGCGGGGTTACTCGGCCCTTCCTTGAGAGGTGATCAGGCTCTCTTACCAATTCCCAATATCTCGAGATTACAAATTCCAAATTCCAAGTTCCAATGGCAGTACTGCTCTTTCTATTTCTGTCTAGACACCAAATCAAAACTATACTCACTGGATCCGGTCCTCAAACTTCCCAAGCAGGCGCATGAGTTGGACCTCGGACTCCCCTCACTCGGGTTCGAGGCGTTGGCTCCAGCCGGGCCCGGCACCCGCCGAGGTCCGACCAGCTCCCTCCGATACAAGGGACCGGCGGCGCCAGGGAGCAGCCCTCGTCGGAAGGGCGCGATCCCGGCAGGACCAAGCCTATAGAGGCGGAAAGTCGTGGTATATTGCCCTATATACACTTTGATTCCACAACTTCCCGGCCAACGCACCAAGAATATGTAGCAGCAAAGCGCAGACAAACCAATGATACCAGGAGTCTGTTCAAAAGGTCCAAATCATTTATTTGTGCACAAGTCTCAAGCAAGTCAATTTCAAAATGGCTGAGCAAAGTTTTCTAGCATTACAACAACTTTTATAGACTTCTGTTCCATTCTAGGTATAGAAAAGCATTTCATTGGTCCCGGTACTCTCCCGTACCTCCCGTACCTCTTCCATTGGTCCCGGTACTGATAAGATTATCCAATTATGTTCCTTCAGTGGGCATGGCACCTGCATACCCCCCTTCTAGTCCCAATTACAATGGTCAGTTCATCAACTTGTTACTTTCACACTCTCAAGGCCATAGAGCCAATTTGTGCATGCAGGGGAGCAGGGCTCTGCAACTCATCTGTCAGCACTCCCAATTATATTCCTTGCAGATGTACTTTTTCTTATCAGTAACTTTTAAACATATTTTTCTGTATTTTTCCATCTCTCAGTTTTGCTTACCTAAGTTAGTTTAGTTCTCTTGCAGAGTTCTATCCTACAATAGCAGCATGTTGGGGGATGTGCAATTCCTATGTGCCTCTCCACAGGCTTCATTTACAGGTCAAGCTAACTAGGCCTGCCTGCTTATGTCAGACACCGTGGATCACAGGCCTGCACCTGCCACAACTGAACAAATCATGAGTTTGATCCCAATTAGAGCTGCCAGCAAACACACCCTCACAGTGGCGTAACCTAAGGTGCCGCATAAGGCACCCTATAAGGCACTCCATTGTTGTTGTTGTTGTTGTTGTTAAGTGCCGTCGAGTTGGAGTCGACTCATGGCGACCCTCTGGATAGCTATCCTAAATTGTGTTCAGTCTTCAGTCAGGCGGCTCATTGTTGACATACTGGTACCCGTAGCTGCTGTTATTGTGTCGATCCATCTCATTGCTGGCCTTCCTCTTTTGCATTGACCTTCTATCTTGCCAAGCATGATGTCTTTCTCTAATGATCTCTCTCTCCGCATGATGTGTCCAAAATATGAAAGTCGAAGTCTTGTCATCTGAGCTTCTAAAGAAAGCTTAGGTTTGATCTCCTCTAGTACCGACTGGTTTGTTCTTTGGGCAGTCCATGGTATACACAGTATTCGCCGCCAGCACCAGGACTAGACTGTCTACACTCCAGGAACAACAATTAGCAGGTAAGACTAATTTCACCTTTCAATGCTACTTTTCATCTCAGCCACCAGAGGTCCCTCAGTATTTCTTTGTCTCTAGCAGGTGGTGAATGGATTTTCTCCTTTCTATAAGAAACTTTGGAAGATATTAAAGCTGCTGAAATGCGTGGGACGTGGGGAAAAGAAGACGTGCTATAGATTCTGATGGAAAGAGGAAATGGCACTGTCATCCATACTGGTGTTGTCTACAGGCCTCCAACTCAAACCGAAGACATGGACAGTGAATTGATTGTTGATATTGCAAAGATAGCCATGAAGGGGGAAGTGATCGTATTGGGTGACTTTAATCTACCCAATGTGGATTGGAGTGTTCCTTCTGCAATTCTGGAAAGGTAAAAAAATTGTGGATGCCTTCCAAGATGCATTACTTAAACAAATGGTGATGGAACTGACCAGGGGGAACTCCGTGCTGGATTTAGTGCTTACCAATGGAGATAGCGTGTTGAATATCCTGGTGGGTGCCCATGTGAGCAGCAGTGATCATCACACGGTGTGGTTTGAATTAAAAGTCAAGGTAGAATCCAATCTCTGCAAACTCACTCAAAGTCCTAGACTTCAAAAACGCTGACTTCAGTAAAATGGCCAAGTACCTGAAGGAGGAGTTGGTAGGACGGGAGAGGACAAGGTAAGTAGAACTTCAATGGGCTACACTAAAGGGGGCAATAAAAAGTGCAGCAGTAACAAACATAAGGAAAGTAAATAAAAAAAGAGGAAAAGGAAACCCATTTGGTTCTCCAAAGAAGTGGCTGTACAAATAAAGGCAGAAACCACAGCTTTCACAAAATTCAGAAGCTCGCAAACAGAGGAAAACAGAAAAGAATACAAGATCAAACTAAAAGAGACAAAAAGAGAAATAAGGATAGCAAAATCAAAGGCAGAAGAAAAGATGACTAAAGATGTGAAGTGTGGCGACAAAACGTTTTTCAGGTATATTCGGGAGAGGAGGAAAATCAGAAGTGGAATTGCAGGACTCAAAAGTGCTGGAAACGGATTCGTGGGAAGTGATTGATTGAAAAAGCAAAAATGCTAAACAAATACTTCTACTCTGTTTTCACCAGAGAAAATCCTGGAGAAGGACCACCTATGATTGACAAATATACAAATGGGAATGAAGTAGATACCACACCATTCACAAAAGATGATGTGTTAGAACAGCTTGCAGAACTGAAAGTGGACAAGGCCATGGGACCAGATAGGATACATCCCAGGATACTGCAAGAGCTCAGAGAGATTCTTGCGGGGCCTTTAAAGGATGTTTTTAATAGATCCTTGGAGATAGGAGGAGTTCCACAGGACTGGAGAAAGGCTGATATGGTGCCTGTCCACAAAAGTGTTAATAGGGAAGAAGTGACAAACTACAGGCCAGTAAGTCTTACCTCGGTGACGGGAAAAGTAATGGAGGTGCTCCTGAAAGAGCAAATAGTGGATCTGAGGCAACATGGTTTTACCAAAGGACGATCTTGCCAAACAAATCTGATTGATTTCTTTGACTGGGTGACCAGATAACTAGATCAAGGGCATGCGATGGATGTAATCTACCTAAATTTTGGCAAAGCCCTTGATACTGTTCCTCATAAGAGTCTTATCAATAAACTCAACAGCTTGGGGATGGGTCCCAAGATGGTAAACTGGATCAGAAATTGGTTGACTGACAGACGATAGAAGTGACGGTAAACGGAACTCATTCAGATGAAAGGAAGGTGATTAGCAGTCTGCCTCAAGGCTCGGTCCTCGGACTGGTACTGTTCAATATATTTTTGAGTGATATTGCTGAAGGGCTGAATGGAAAAGTTTGCCTTTTTGCAGATGACACAAATATTTGCAACAGAGTGGACTCCCCTGAGGGAGTGGAGAACATGAGGAAAAATCTACAAAAGCTGGAAGAATGGTCTAATGCTTGGCAATTAAGATTTAATGTGAAAACGTGCAGTGTCATGCACTTGTGAAGCAGAAATCCAAGGGAATTGTATGCGATGGGGGCGAGAGATTGGTGTGCACAGACCAGGAGAAGGACCTCGGAATGATTGTTTCTGAGGATTTCAAGGTGGCTTAAACAGTGTGACAAGGCAGTGGCAAAAGCCAGAAGGATGCTGGGTTTCATACAAAGTGGAATTACCAGCAGAAAAGAAGCGGTACTAATGCCACTGTACAAGTCGCTGGTGAGGCCCCACTTGGAAAATTGTGTTCAGTTTTGGAGACCATATCTCGCAAAGGATATAAAAAGGCTGGAAGCGGTTCAGAGAAAGGCGACCAAAATGATTAGAAGCCTGCGTCAGAAGACTTTTTAGAAGAGATTTGAAGAACTAAATATGTACACTCTGGAAGAGAGAACGGGCAGGGGAGATATGGTTCAGACCTTTAAATACTTAAAGAGTATTAATGAACAAATAAACCTCTTCCAAAGACGGGGAAGCTGTAAAACTAGAGGGCATAACATGAAACTGCAAGGGGGTAAACTGAAAAGCAATGTCAGGAAATACTTTTTCACTGAAAGGGTGGTGAATGCTTAGAATGCCCTCCCGATGGAAGTGGTAGGGGGCAAATACAGTGACAGAATTCAAAATGGCATGGGACAGACACAATTGATCCCTCTATAGTAACAGGATAAAATCAAAATAAACATAGCTACCTCTTATATCTGAACAAATGGGTGTGACCTACACGGAGCAGTGAGTACACCCCTAAACAAAGGCATGGGGAGGAGTGTCCTGCATGGAGCAGCAAGTGAACTGACTCTTGCCGCCTTGCTGGGCAGACTAGATGGACCATACTGGTCTTTATCTGCCATCATATACTATGTAACTATGTTGAGAGGGACAGATTGCTTTAAAATGCTCATGAACGAGAGCCTGTGGATTTATCTCCCATTAGAGCATGACGTGGGAGGCTCCACTAGACTGTAGTCTTTTCGGTAGCCATAGGCGGAAGGAAAACTGGTACGACTGCCTCATACAACTTCAGTGCCCCTTCCCTCTTCCTCTGTTCTCCTTCCCCCCCCCCTCCCCTGCTCTCTCCAGAACATTCTCAGAGGGTTTTGCCTGTCAACAACCTTAAACACAGCACTGTAAAGCCAGAAAAACAGTTCCTGGAGAGTAGAGCTGAGCGCGGCACAGCTTTTCGGCCTAGGGCTCTCAGGGGGTGAGTACCAAGGATTGACCTTGTCACTGCCCTTGTTGGGGGCTCACAATTCTGTCTTCCCAGGATGCAGTTTGGAGCACCGGTGACCGTTGGTACGTTGCGAAGGTTTCCCACCATTTTCTGCACACATTAGTAGCATTTTTACTTATTTTGCACCTGGTGAGTGTTCTGCTCAAGTGGCTCTAATACATATTGCACTAAAGAACACAGATAATGCTGCTAAAACTACTACTGATAATTTCTATAATGCTGCAAGGTGTACACAGTACTGAACAGACACATATAACAGACAGTCTCTGTTCATCAGAGCTTACAATCTAGTCAGAACGGACAACACATACAGCTGAGTACAAGGAAATGTCAAGGAGAAAGGTAAGAAAACAGGTAGGAGTTGAAGTGGATCAGGATCTAAAAGCGGTGAGTTTTCAGCCTGGATTTGAAAAGGGACAGAGATGAAGCCTGATGAACAAACTCAGATAGCTGGTTCTAGGCATAAGGAGCAGCAAGGTGGAAGAATCTGAGTCTGCAGTTTACAGTAGTAAAGAAGGGCACAGATAGAAGGGATCTGCCAGAAGAGAGGAGATCCTCAGGGGGGATGTAGGGAGAGGAAAGGTAGTGAGGAGCAGCAGAATGAGTGCATTTGGAGAAGTTCTGGATACGGAAATGGATAGAGAGTCAGGGAAGTGACTTGAGGAGGAGGGTTATATAAGCACAACTAGGCTGGCGGAAGACTAGCTGTGCAGCTGAGTTTTAAACAGATTGAAGGGAAGAGAGATAATTCAGAGGAAGACCAGCAAGGAGGAGGTTGCAATAGTCTGGATGGAAGGTGACTAAAGAGTGGATAAGTGTCTTAGTAGTGTGTGTAAAAAGGCAGGGACGAATTTTGCCAATGTTACAGAGAAAGAAGCAACAGGTTTTAGCTATCTGTTGGATGTGTGCAGAGAAAGAGAGAGTGGAGTCAAAGATGACCCCAAGGTTGCGAACAGAGGAAACAGGGAGGAGTTTAATGTTATCCACAGATATAAAGAAGGGAGGAAGGCGAGAGATGGGTTTAGGGGTAAAAATAAGGAGCTCAGTTTTGGCCATGTTCAGTTTCAAACAGTGGTGAGACATCTAGGCTGCAATGTCAGATAAGCAGGCAGAGGTCCAGACCTGGATTTCTGGAGAAATTTCCGGTGCAGAGAGGTATATCTGAGAGTCATTAGCATAAAGATGGTACTGAAAACTATGAGAGGAGATGAGTGTACCAAGAGAATGGGTATAGAGGGAAAAAAGGAGTGGGCCCAAGACAGACCATTGAGATAAACCAACTGAGAGAGGGACAGCAGTGGAGGAAGACCCACCAGCACAAATGGTGAAAGTGCGATGGGAGAGATGAGAACCAGGTGAGGACAAGGTATCAAGGAAAAGGTGGTAGTCAGAAGTGTTAAAAGCAGCAGAGAGATCAAGAAGGATGAGGATTGAGTAAAAGCCCTTGGATCTCAGGTTGCTGGAGACTTTAGTAAGAATGTAGTTTCAGTAGAATGTAAAGGATGAAAGCCAGATTGCAGTGGATCAAGAAGGGCTTGAGAGGAGAGAAAATCAAGGCAACAGCAGTGAACTGCATGTTCAAGTAGTTCAGAAACAAAGGGAAGGAGGGAGATGGGTTGATAAATAGGACAGGTAGGGTCAAGTGAGGGTTTCTTGAGAAGTGTGACTACAGCATGCTTGAAGGCTGCAAGAATAGTTGCAGTGGAGTCTGAGAATGTGAGAGATGGGAGGGATAACAGTGGAGGAGATAGAGCTTAGGAGACGGGTGGGAATAGGATCAGAGGAGCAAGTAGTGAGTTTGGAGGAGACAAGATGATGTGTGATTTCCTCCTAAGAGATCTTAGAAAAGGAAGAAAGGGTGGTACACCACAGTAAAAGTGCAGTTAACATGTACCACAGTAAAATCGCAGTTCCTGTGTCCCTTGGGGCCGCCACAGCCTTAGCAGGTGCTATTGTCATTCTTTCCTTAATTCTCTATGTCTTCATCCAGGAAACGTTGTTTGACCTGTGGCAAGCGAGGTGCCTCATCTCCAAATTCTTGGCTCTGCTCTTCTTGCATGGCAGCTTCTGAGTTGTCCCTGGAGGGCCTGCTTTCCCTCTCTCAGCTGGGAGATGCAGTTACTTCGACCTTGCTTGCCCTAGGGCAGAAGGTGACAGATGGGGCTGTGGGTAAGGCTATCTAACCGGCTGGAGGGTCCAGCGACTGGACTGTGAGCTTTTTCTCATCCTCCCCTCCTGTATTGGGGAGTCTTTTCCGAGAGGTGAGCTTCTAGACTCTGGCTTGTCCTCCCCAGAATTCTTTTCCTTTTTACAGCAGGCCTTGTCCTTCTGGCGTTGAAATTCAGACCCTGCAATCTCTGGGCTCCCTCAGATGCAGTCTCATGCAGGGCAGGTAGACAGTGGAAGCCCTATTCAATTGCCTTTGCCTAAGTGTCTCTGGCATGGAGTGCCCCCTGGAGATGGGGAACAGCTGGGAACTATCCGAGATTTTCACTATGACTCAGATTCAGATGGCTCAGCACTGGGCTCTGTCATGGATGTAGAAGTACTCTTGTCTTCAGAAGATCATGAGGCGGCTAGAGTAATCTGCCTATTCTGGAAGGAGAGGTTAATGGTGTTGACTGCCAGGATCTCTTTTACCTTGAACTTGATAGATGCTTCGCAGCATGGAGCTGGAGCCGTAGATACACCCGCTCCTTCAAGAGGTGCAAAAATCCACTACTGTCTTCCTGTTCCCGAATGTGATCAAGGATATGATCCAATCGGAGTGGGACTCTCTCAACTCCCTGCCTAAAAGGTTAAGGGTCTGTAAGAAGGTCTCCGCCCTCCCAGAGGAGGAGTGCATTGAGTGGTTCGGCATTCCCAAAGTGGATGCATAGGTTACAGTGGTTATTAAATGGACCACCATGCCTGTGGTTGATGGATCATCCTTAAGGGATTTTCTGGACCGTAAGGTGGATTCAATGTTAAAGTGTCAGTTTGCTTTGGTGGCGGCTATTCTGCAACTGGCGCTAGGTAACAGCCTGACGTCTCGAGCCCTAATCCAATAGATTCGGTCTCTTCCACCAGATAATACAACCCCCCTTTGGAGTCAGCTATGGCCTTCCTTTCTGATGCCATGTATGGCTTGGTATGTTTGGCGGCCAAGGATGGTGCCCCGATGACTGTGTCTTGGCAGTGGATTTGGTTCTGGCACTGGGCAGCAGACACATCTTCTAAAGTTCAGTTGGCCCAACTGACTTTACAGGAGAAGTTTCGGTTTGGAGCCCATATGGAGAAACTGGTGGAGGACCTGGGCTAGACAAAATCTTACCGCCTTCTGGAAGAAAGGCCTATGGGGCCTGTGAAGCGGGCTCAGGTCCCTTCTCATCAGCCTCTGCCCATCCACCGAGAGCATGTTGGTTGGATTCCCGAGGGTCTCGTCCTCAGTTTTTTTCATGGAGCACGTGGGCCTAGAGACTCGGTCACCTGGAGAAGGAGGATCCTTCTGGGCTTTGCAATGGAGGTTTGGGGGCACATTCCCTGATTCCTCCAGTTCAAGGCAGGCTTTGCATTTTCTTTCAGGAATGGGGCCTGGATTACCAAGACTCACTAGGTGCTAGATACCATTGTTAGGCTATGCCCTGGAATGCAAAAAGCCATATCACTGATCTATCCCTTTTCAGAAAGGCACTCAAATCCCACCTCTTCCCCCAATATTACTTGACCAACTAACCAATCTTAATCACTACCCAAACTAAGAATAAATCCTGTTATGTATACTTGTAAATACTCTTGTAAATAGTTGCAGTAATGACGTCCCATGTTTTATCCAAGTTCTCTGACCTTGTTCTCTGTAAAACCTAACAGTTTGTTGTTATGGTATGTTGTTATATTGTGAACCGCGCTGATTCTGAATAGAGCGGTATATAAGAGCCTGTAATAAATAAATAAATAAAATAAATAATTCCAGATGCCTTGTCATTTCCCCTTGTGGGTCTGCGATTGAAAGTGCTACTATGTGGACCACTTTGGAGAGGTTGCTGCACCTAAAGCCAGAAGCCTTGCCAGAAGAGGGGGGCAAGGGCAGATACTCATCTATTTCATGGACAGTTCCTTCCAGCCCATTCTGAACCTCAAGAGGCATACACTAATGACCTGAGTTTAATTAAGCTTCAGCTGAACAAGGTATATTAAACATGTTACCCAGAAGTCATCCCGGACACTCACACATCTAGCAAGCTTCCCACATACCCCAGACGCCTTAGCACCCTAATACAACCAGAAAATGGCTAGCCTACACGATAGCCCACATGATAACCATTTACCTGCACCAGCTGTGTGTAATTATCTGAGGATTCACATCAGGGAGAGTGTCTGCCAATCAGAGAGCTCTACATCAGCATTAGAACCGCCACAGCAGAGGTTTATTTTTGATCGGGGAGTTCTGCAACAGCAGCTGTGTGTAATTATCTGAGGATTCACATCAGGGAGAGTGTCTGCCAATCAGAGAGCTCTACATCAGCATTAGAACCGCCACAGCAGAGGTTTATTTTTGATCGGGGAGTTCTGCAACAGCAGCTGTGTGTAATTATCTGAGGATTCACATCAGGGAGAGTGTCTGCCAATCAGAGAGCTCTACATCAGCATTAGAACCGCCACAGCAGAAGCGCGCCCGCGCTTTGCGGGCCCGCGCTTGAGGGCCTCGCAAGAGGGCCCTTTGGCGTGGCCCTTAGGCGGGACACTAGGCGAAAGGATTATATATGCTTGAACACGTAAAAGGAGCAGTTATCAACTAACCGCAAGTACAACCCTCTAGCATTTGCTCTATAATGCTGTTGTTACCATTATGCCTTATCTGTTATCAAGGTATCCCTGTAATCTTACAACATCAATACAGCCAAAGCAGTTATATCTGGTTACCCCCTGGCACTTGGTTTCTGTTATGCACATACGTTTTCATAAAACCGCAACACTGGAAACAGGGCTCATGTAGTTACTCTAGTTCAAAGAGGCAATTGCATTCAAATGAAAGACCTCATTTCGAAGCAAAAGTATATCAAGCTTTACAAAATACAGATAAACTAACTACAATTGAATTAATAAATTGTAGATCCGTATGCAACAAGGTCCAAACTATAGTTGATCATATAGATGACGCTCAACCTGATGTGCTCTGCATCACAGAATCTTGGTTAAATCCTACTGATAATGTAATTCTCAATCAGCTTGTCCCAGAATCTTACTTTGCTTATAGCAGCTCTCGTTCAATCAAACGTGGAGGAGGAGTACTTATAATTGCAAAAAAGAGTTTAAGATTCAGAGTACAATGTATCTTAGAATCGCCACAATGTAATTCCATTAACATTGAGAACAAGCACATGGCAATTAGTTTGCATTATAGAGCACCAAAAGCATCTTCTGATGAACTTGCCTCAACGCTGGACACTATCTGTTCAATCACTTCCCCATACAAACCCTCAATAGTGCTAGGTGACTTCAACCTTAAATCAATTAACCGTAGAGACTCTGAGTCATTCCTTCAAGCAATGGACTCACTACATTTCACACAAATAGTTAATGCACCTACACACACATATGGCTACTCGCCTGACCTCATCTTTGTTTCAAATGAATTAACCTTAGATGGTCTAATTTCAACTCCTACCATCACCCCAGTTCCTTGGACAGATCACTACATAGTTAGAATAGAAATTTTATTACAAACAAAAAATGATATGAACCTAGACCACAAATGCTATCACAGACGGTTCAAAAAATTTAACAAAGATGCTTTTATACAAGATACTTTACCTCATCTATCTGCAGATTCAGTGAAATTAGAGACACAAGTAACAGAATGGTATCACATAATTTCTAATGCAGCCAGAATGACAGACATGAGACCAAGGGAAGCAAGGATTAATAAGCAACATCACAAGCCATGGTATTCTACAGCTATACGTTTGATGAAAAGAGAGCTCAGAAGAATTGAGCGTAAGTGGAGAAGGAATAAGGTGACAGAATTAAGGCTGCTTTACTTAAATAAACAAAAAATATACGATGAGCATATTAAAAACTCTAAGAAAGAATACCATACAAATATAATAAATAATTCCATCAACAAACCTAGAGAACTGTTTGAAATTGTAAAATCTTTAACAAAGGAGCAAAAGACAGAAGGGGAAGCTCAAATTGAACCGCAAAAGTATGCGGACTATATTAGGGAAAAATTCCACTCTAAGACAAAAGCTACAGAAAAACTTAACTTAAAATCAGTCTCAAATTCCAGGGTTTGGGAAAAATTCTCCTTTCCATCAAAGGAGCAACTCTTGCACATTATTTCTTCTATAAACACATGCACTTCTCCCACTGACCCATGTCCTGTATCGTGGATCAAGTCTACAAAGTCAAATTTTATTCACATCATACAAAACATTGTGCAAAATTCCCTCTCTCAAGGTATTTTACCAGAGCAACTTAAGCTTGCAACTGTTAGACCAATTCCGAAGAAAACAACGCTAGACAAGAATAATCCAGCAGCCTACCGGCCAATTTCCAGCATACCCTTTTTAGCAAAGATCATAGAGAAGATAGTGCAACTTCAACTTCAAGAACACATTGATGTTCATGCACCCCTAGATATTAACCAACATGGTTTTCGCCCAAACCATGGAGTTGAAACTTTAATGATTTATCTTTTTGACTGCATACTCCGCACCATTGATGACATTAAGAAAGGTATTATAATGATTTTTATAGACATCTCTGCAGCATTCGACTCAGTAAATCACAATAGATTATTAAATAGATTAGAGGAGATTGGTCTACATGGGGTCACTTTAAAATGGTTCCATTCCTATTTGACAGAGAGATTTTTACAAGTAAAGATAGGGGAAAAAACCTCTATGCCCATAAGAGTAATACAAGGTGTACCACAAGGATCTGCACTTTCATCGCTCCTTTTCAATATTTATATGCAGCCAATATGCAAAATTCCTTTGAAAAGTGGAATTAAGTATACAATCTATGCTGATGATATTATGATTTTCACAACTATCACTATTGAGAACCCTGATTTCTCGGGCATTACAGAATGTCTCTCAGAAATGTCCAACTGGTGTAAAACAAACAACATGGAAATTAATTTTAGCAAAACAGAGGCGTTATTTATTTCTCGTAACCATAATTTTGCGCATCCTCCTGACATCAAAATAGATAACTCAACTATTCCTATTAAATCAGAAGTAAAATATCTTGGAGTTACTCTGGATAATGAGTTGAATCTCAGATCACACATAAATAAGACAATTAAAAGCGCTTATTACAGAATGAAGCTCATCAAAAGACTAAGGCCGCTTCTTGATACTGTTCACTTCAGAAATGTTTGTCAAGCATTGATTACTCCATTACTTGACTTCTGTAATCCAATATATCTGGGTTTATCTAAGCAAGCACTTAAGCCTTTACAACTGGCGCAGAATACTGCTGCACGTATAATTTTTGGTCTATCAAGTAGAGAACATATAAC
This sequence comes from Ichthyophis bannanicus, assembly GCA_033557465.1. Taxonomy (NCBI): domain Eukaryota; kingdom Metazoa; phylum Chordata; class Amphibia; order Gymnophiona; family Ichthyophiidae; genus Ichthyophis; species Ichthyophis bannanicus. Next base: position 741,728,793 of record CM066032.1, on the reverse strand, counting down.
TCCCATCTTGAAAGAGCTTCACTGGTTACCAATAGCTTCACGTGTAAAATATAAAACTATAATTTATATTTTCAAGATAAAACAACAATATTCTGCAGAAAGCCTGACATATCTCATACAGTCAGATATTAGCAACAGACCTAGAAGAAGAGGATCTGACAACAGAATCAGCTTATCAAATGATGTCAGAAAAACACGTAAAGACACCTCTGAAAGGGCTTTCTCTTTTGCTGCACCTTCCATCTGGAACTCTCTACCTAATGAGCTAAGAGCAGCTCAAGACATCAATGACTTTAGAAAGCAACTGAAAACATCTTTGTTTATAGAACACTACGGTCATGCAATTAACTAACTTAATTTGTCTGGAATGTAAATCATATACATATTGTATAATAGCTCACATTATAGTATAGCTCACTATGTAGATAATGCAACTCACTCTAACACATTATACCATAACTTTAACTTTTATTTCTTTACATTTTCTCACTAATACTCTTAATATCTTTGTTTGTAAGACCGCTTTGATTGTATGATAAGGCGGTATAGAAATCCAATTAAATAAATAAATAAATAAATAAATCCACACAAAATCACTTACAATATCCAAACGAGTTTAGAATATTGTATATAGTTTAAAGTATATGTTGTTGTTGTTGTTAAGTGCCGTCGAGTCGGAGTCGACTCATGGCGACCCTCTGGATAGCTATCCTAAATTGTGTTCGGTCTTCAGTCAGGCAGCTCATTGTTGACAGACTGGTACCCGTAGCTGCTGTTATTGTATCGATCCATCTCATTGCTGGCCTTCCTCTTTTGCGTTGACCTTCTATCTTGCCAAGCATAATGTCTTTCTCTAATGATCTCTCTCTTCGCATGATGTGTCCAAAGTATGAAAGTCGAAGTCTTGTCATCTGAGCTTCTAAAGAAAGCTTAGGTTTGATCTCCTCTAGTACCGACTGGTTTGTTCTTTGGGCAGTCCATGGTATACACAGTATTTGCCGCCAGCACCATAATTCAAAGGCATCAATTTTCTTCCTGTCTATCTTTTTCACTGTCCAGCTTTCACATTCATATGATGTTATTGAAAATACCATGGCTTGAACAAGTTGAATCTTTATATGGAGACAGACATCTCTGCTCTTGAGAATCTTATCTAGGTCTTTCATAGCCATTCTGCCAAGAGCAATGCGTCGTCTGATTTCTTGACTGCTTGTTGCTTCTTTATTGATTGTTGATCCAAGTAGGTTAAAGTTGTTCACAATTTCAATTTCTTCTCCTTCAACGATGAACCTGTTGATTATGCCAGTTGCCATGATCTTTGTCTTCTTTACATTAAGGTGTAGGCCCATTTTGAGACTATGTTCTTTGATTGTGAGAAGCAAATGTTTCAGATCATCTTCACTTTCAGCCAGTAATGTGGTATCATCAGCATAGCGAAGGTTGTTGATGACTCTTCCACCAATCTTCACACCCTTGTTGTCTTCATACAATCCTGCTTCTCTGATGATTTGTTCTGCATATAAATTAAATAGGTAGGGGGAAAGTATGCAGCCTTGTCTTACACCTTTGCTTATTTTAAACCATTCTGTTTCTCCTTGTTCCGTTCGAACTGTTGCTTCTTGATCAATGTACAGATTGCGCAAGAGAACGATCAGGTGTTCTGGTATACCCATGCTTCTTAATGTGGCATAGAGTTTCTCATGGTTTACACAGTCAAAAGCCTTGCTATAGTCGATAAAGCACAAATAGATATCCTTTTGGTATTCTTTAGTCTTTTCAAGGATCCATCTCACATCCGCAATGATGTCTCTCGTTCCTCGCCCTTTCCTGAATCCTGCTTGCACTTCAGGTAGTTCTTGTTCCAGGAATGGTTGTAGTCTCTTTTTGAATAATCTTCAGTAGAATCTTGCTGGCATGTGGGATCAGAGCGATTGTGCGATAATTTCCACAGTCAGTTGGATCACCTTTCTTTAGTATTGGTATAAACACAGATCTTTTCCAGTCAGTTGGCTATGATGTTGTCTTCCATATTTCTTGGCAGAGTCTTGTGAGTACGGTAACAGCTGCATCAGATTGCTGCAATACTTCTATGGGAATGCTATCAATGCCTGGTGCTTTGTTCTTTGATAAGGCTTTCAATGCTGCTTCAACTTCTTCTTTCATCACCAATGGTTCCCAATCATAAGGTACAGGTTGAAACAGCTGTTGGTCCACTTGATCTTTATCATATAAAATCTCTGTATATTCCTTCCACCTTTTCTTGATCTTCTCAGCATCATTCAACCTAGAACCTTGAGCATCTTGTAACATTCCAATTCGAGGCAGGAACTTTTTCTTTAACTCTCGTAGCTTTAGGAAAGCCGATCTTGTTCTTCCTCTAATAGTTTCTGCTTCTATTTCCTTGCAAGTGTCATTGTAGTACTTTTCTTTGTCCTGTCTTGCTGCACGTTGGAAATCTCTGTTGAGTTCTGTGATTGTCTTTCTTTCTCCTCTGGCTTTAGCTTCTCTGCGTTTCTGGGCAATTTTCAGAGTTTCTTCCGTCATCCATTTTGGCCGTTTTTGCTTTTTCACCTTTTGTAGAGACTTCTCACTTTCATCCAACACAACCTTCTTGATGTCATTCCATAACTCTTCCGGAGCTCTGTCATTTGTATCTAAAGCAGCAAATCGATTTTGCAGGCAGTCTTTAAATTCCAGTGGTATATTCTCAAGGTCATATTTTGCTGCATTCATGAGTGGTTTGCTCTTTTTCAACTTTAGCTTGAGTTTGCATTCTAGTAGTTGATGATCTGTACCACAGTCAGCTCCAGGTTTTGTCTTTGTTGATGTTACAGAGTTTTTCCATCGTTGACTTCCACATATGTAGTCAATTTGATTTTTATATAATCCATTCGGTGAAGTCCATGTGTACAGTCTCTGCTTGTGTTGCTGGAAGAAGGTGTTTGAGATGAATAGATCATTGGTCTTGCAGAATTCTATCAGTCTTTCTCCAGCTTCATTTCTGTTGCCAAGTCCATATTTTCCAACTACTTTGCCTTCTTCTTTGTTGCCAACTTTTGCGTTCCAGTCACCCATGACTATCAGGATATCCTGTTTGCATGTTCTGTCAATTTCAGCTTGTACTTGTTCATAGAACTCTTCAATTTCATTCTCTTCTGCAGCTGTTGTTGGGGCATATACTTGAATTATAGTTGTGTTGATAGGCAATCCTCGTAGACGAATAGAGATTAAGCGTTCGCTGACTGCATTGTATTTCATTACAGTTCTTGCAAGTTTCTTCTTTATTATAAATGCAACACCATTTCTTCTTTGTCTTTCATTTCCAGCAGAGTAGACCATGTGATCATCTGATGCAAAGTGCCCCATGCCAGTCCATTTCAGTTCGCTGACACCCAACAGATCAAGTTGTACACATTCCATTTCATTCTTGACCACCTCCAACTTCCCTTGGTTCATGCTTCGTACGTTCCATGTTCCAATGTGTAAGACATCTTTACAGCTTCTGACTCTCATTTCATGCGCAGCTACATCAGCAGTCAGACTTCCCGAGGGCTTTGATCCAACCACATCATAAATGCTGGCTTTACTCTGAAAAGTCTTCAGCTCTTCCCCAGTAGCTAGTTGAGTGCCTTCTGACCTGGGGGTCTCATCTTCCAGCACCATAGCACAATTTATTTTGTTGTAACTTTCCATTGGTTTTTCATGGCAAGATACAGAAGTAGATTGCCGGGCCTTTCTTCCACGCAGTTTAATTTTGGTGTTGCCATTGTCACAAAAATGTGATCCTCCGCCGTCAACACTGTCCCATTCTGCTGCTGCCCATATGGGTGGTTTGTCTTAGTCTGGCACCTCAGCTGAGACCTGACCATCTTGGGAGACCCTGCAAGTAGTTAAACTACTGATAGTTTAGCTCTCAGCATCACTGATGCACGCAAGCCCTCACAGCACGACAAGCTGCAAGTACATAGTTCTCCCAGTTATCCCATGTGTTATTTTTCCCTGTTCTTTGTAAACTCAGTGTTGCCTGTATGCATTGCAGTATATTTTGTTCAATGTACACTGCGCTGATTTTAATAGCGCGGTATAGAAGAAATGTTAAATAAAATAAATAATAATTAAATAAATAAATAAATTAGGTACAGTTTTATTAGTATAAATATCCATAGCAACCCTTAGTAAGTAAAGAACTTAAAGATCTAAACACAAGCTTAAAACTAAGATGCAGACAGCAGTCCAGCAGCAAGATGGGGGCTTTCCAGTCTTTTGCATTGAGTGTCACATGTATGATTTTCTCTCAGTTGGTGAGAGGTCTTACGTGTGCACTAGGTGCAAGGAGCTCTTTGCTCTCAGGGAATGAGTCTGTTCTCTAGAGGCTAGAGTAGCAGACTTGGAAGACATAAGAAAGACAGAAAGGTACATAGACGAGACCTACAGGGATATAGTCCTGAAGTCCCACCTCCAGTCTGGCAGCATTCTTTTTGTCATGGAGGAGAGAGGTCACGTGACAGGAGAGCATCACCCTGGTGTGGCAGGAACTGATCTTGTAACTAGGACCTGTCCTCCTGACGATGTAAAACCCTCTTGCACCGAGGAAGTTTCTCCAGGGCCATGTGCCCATGAGGGAAGGGTTAGGACAGCCGTTATAGTTGGTGATTCAATCATTAGGCATGTAGATAGCTGGGTGGCTGGTGGATGTGAGGATCGCCTGATAACATGCCTGCCTGGTGCAAAGGTAGCGGACATCACGCACCACCTAGATAAGGTCTTAGATAGTGCTGGGGAGGAGTCTGCTGTCTTGGTACATGTCGGCATCAATGACAGGAAAATGTGGTAGGGAGGTTCTGGAGGCTAAATTTAGACTTTTAGGTAGGAAGTTGAAATCCAGAACTTCCAGGGTGGCGTTATCCGAAATGCTTCCCGTTCCACGCGCAGGACCCAAAAGGCAGGCAGAGCTCCGGAGTCTCAATGCATGGATGAGACAGTGGTACAAGGATGAGGGGTTTGGATTTGTTAGGAACTGGGGAACATTCTGGGGAAAGGAGGGGCTCTTCCGAAGAGATGTGCTTCACCTTAACCGGGATGGAACCAGGCTGCTGGCATTAACCTTTAAAAAGGAGATAGAGCAGCTTTTAAACTAGATAAAAGGGGAGAGCCGACAGTCGCCCAAGAGTACATGGTTCGGAAGAATGTATCCTTGAAGGATACTACCAAAAGCAGAGAGGTTCCAAAAAAGAATAAAGTAGCCCAAATGCCCTCGAGTATGGAGCAGACAGAGCTTAAAGATCCCAAATTACCCATGCCTACCAATAGCCAGATTAATATGAATAAACTACAGTCTCTAAATGCTTGTATGCAAATGCTAGAAGTCTAAAAAATAAGATGGGAGAGTTAGAATATATAGCAATAAATGGGAGGTTAGATATGATTGGAAACTCAGAGACATGGTGGAAGGAGGACAACCAGTGGAACACTGATAACTGGGTAGAAACTATATCATAATGATAGAGCTGATCAAATTGGTGGAGGGGTTGCGCTCTATGTTAGAGAGGGCATTGAGTCAGAAAGGATTAAAGTTTTGCAGGAAACAAAATTTGCTGTAGAATCTCTATGGATTGAAATTCCATGTAAAAGGGGGAAGACGATGGCAGTGGGGGTGTACTATCGACCGCCTGGCCAGAATGAACAAATGGATGATGAAATGCTCAAAGAAATCAAGGAAGCTAACAAAAGTTACAGTGCAGTAATAAAAATGAGTGATTTCAATTACCCCGGTATCGACTGGGTCAGTGTCACGGCAGGACATGCTAGGGAGATAAAGTTCCTAGATGAAATAAATGACTGCTTCTTGGAGCAGCTGGTTCATGAACCGACCAGAGGGGAAGCCATATTGGACCTAGTCCTTAGTGGAACACCAGATCTTGTGCAAGAGATAAGGGTGTTGGGGCCACTTGGCAATAGTGATCATAGCATGATCGCATTTGATTTAATTAGTGGAGGAGGGATAGTAAGGAAATCCACAGTATTACCTTTTAACTTTCGAAAGGGTGACTATGATAAAATGAGGAAAATAGTTAAGAAAAAAACTAAAAGGAGCAGTTGCAAAGGTTAAAGACTTACATCAAGCTTGGGTGTTGTTGAAAAATACTATCTTGGAAGCCCAGACCATCTGTATTCCACGCTTTAAGAAAAGTGGAAGGAAGTCCAAAAAACTGCCAGCATGGTTTAAAGGTGAGGTCAGAGAGACTGTTGTTGCCAAAAAAGCATCTTTCAGGAAATGGAAAAAAGAGCCAAATGACGAAACCTGGAAACAGCACAAGCACTGGCAAGTCAAATGGAAGGCATTGATAAGGCAGACAAAGGGAGAATTTGAGAAGAAGCTTGTTGCGGAAGCAAAAACGCGAAATAAAGACTTTTTCAAGTACATTCATTGCAAAAAACCTGTGAGAGAATCAGTTGGTCCTTTAGATGATAGAGGAGTTAAAGGGGCACTAAGAGGTGACAAGGCGATAGCGTAGAGACTGAATGAATTCTTTGCTTCGGTCTTTACTGAGGAAGATGTAGGGATGTTATCCATGAGTGAAGTGGTATTTAAAGGTGTGGAAGAATTGAAGGAAATAGCGATACATCGGGAAGATGTATTACAACTATTAGATAAACTGAAGAGTAGCAAATCAAATGGGCCGGATGGTATACATCCAAGGGTGTTGAAAGAACTGAAATATGAGATTGCAGACCTGCTATTAGTAATCTATGAACTTTCATTAAAATCATCTGTAATACCTGAAGATTGGAGGATCGCCAATGTAACGCCAATTTTTATAAAGGGTTCCAGGGGTGATCCGGGAAACTACAGACCGGTGAGCCTGATGTCAGTACCGGGAAAAATGGTAGAAAAACCATCATAAAGAACAAAATTACTCAGCATGTAGATAGTGATGGCCTAATGGGAGACAGCCAACATGGCTCTAGACAAGGAAGATCTTGTCTTACTAATCTGTTGTGTTTTTTTGAAAGTGTTAATAAACAGGTGGACAAAGGTGAGTCGGTTAATATAGTGTATCTGGACTTTCAGGAAGCCTTTGACAAGGTCCCTCATCAGAGACTTTTGGCAAAACTAAAGAGTCATGGGATAAGAGGCAGTGTACTATTGTGGATCAGGAACTGATTAAAAGATAGAAAGCAGAGAGTAGGGCTAAATGGCCAATTTTCCCAATGGAGAAAGGTGAATAGTGGTGTACCCCAGGGATCTGTGCTGGGTCCGCTGCTTTTTGACATATTCATAAATGTCCTGGAAAAGGGAATAACGAGTGAGGTTATCAAATTTGCAGATGACACAAAACAATTTAAAGTTGTTAAAACCCAAGAGGATTGTGGAAAATTGCAAGAGGATCTTGATAAATTGGAAGACTGGGCATCAAAATGGCAGATGAAATTTAATGTGGACAAGTGCAAGGTTATGCACCTAGGGAAGAACAACCCAAACTATGGTTACATGATGCAAGGTTCCACATTAGGAACCACCACCCAGGATAAAGATTTAGGCGTCATTGTGGATAATATGTTAAAACCCTCAGTCCAGTGTGCAGTGGTGGCCAAGAGAGCAAATAGAATGCTAGGTATCATAAGGAAAGGAATGGAAAATAAAACAAAAGATATTATAATGCCTCTATACCGTTCCATGGTGAGACCGCACCTTGAATATTGTGTGCAATTCTGGGGATTGAAGGATACTCCTATGAAGAAAGGCTAAAAAGGGTAGGGCTCTTTAACCTGGAAAAGAGACGGCTGAGGGGAGATATGATAGAACTCTATAAATTAATGAACAGAGTGGAACAGGTAAACGTAGATCGATTGTTTACGTTATCAGAATATAGAAAGACTAGGGGACATGCAATGAAGCTACAGGTTAAACTATTTAAGACTAATAAAAGAAAATATTTTTTCACTCAATGTGTAATCAAACTCTGGAATTTGTTACCGGAGGATGTAGTAAAGGCTGTTAGTGTAGCTGGGTTTAAAAAAGGTTTGTACAAGTTCCTGGAGGAAAGGTCCATAAACCATTATTAAGAAGGGACCCAGGATATCAGTGCTTGACCCAGTACAAGCATTGTGGAACCTGTGTCTTTTGGGGAACTGCTAGGTACGTCTGACCTAGATTGGCCACTGTTGGAAACAGGATACTGGGCTTGATGGACCTTGGTCTGACCCAGTATGGCATATTTTATGTTCTTATGTTCTTGTGCTTCTGGATGGAAACCTGGCACTCTGTGATTCAGACATGGTGCCAAGGGGAGTTCTTGGCTTCTCTAGATATGGTTGAGGTGTATTTTCATATTGCAATCCAGGCGGATCAACAAAGTATCTGCCTTTTGCCACGCTTCACTCTCACTATTTTTGCTGCCTCCCTTTCGGACTATCCACTGCCCCAAAGATGTTCTCCAAGGTCGTGGTGGTGGTGGTGGTGGCATCACCAAGGGATCTGTGTCCATCCTTATCTGGATGACTGGCTCATCTGGGCCTGTTCCCTTTTAGAAGCATCTCAAGTGACATCCCGAGTGGTGCTCTTCTTAGAAAGTCTTGGCTGGGAGCTGTGGAATGAGCCAGCTTTGGCCTTCCCAGTCCCCGCATTTTCTGAGAACACGTTTCATCACTCGAGTGGGCAGTTTCCCACCTGAAGAGAAAGTCAAAGGGCTGTTGGACTGCCTGGCACTGTTCTTTGCTTAACAGGCTCCCAGGGAGACTTCCGGTGGCATGGTGGGCTAGGGAAGACGTGTTTTTCCTAGCTCCGGAGCCCGCTCCTCCCCCATCAGCCTTTTTCGTTTTCCCGTAGCAATCCTAATCGGGGGAGGTAGCCCTCACCTGGTAGCGTACTTGCAGGAAGCAGGGGCACCGATTTTGGAGTCGGAGAGGCTATGGCCACGAAATCTGCCCGGAAAGAAAAACCCCGCGGTGCCGAAGCAAAGATGGCCGAGAGTGGAGCGGAGGGCCAGATCCTACCTGCACATGGCTTGGTGGTAGCGGAGGTGTCTAAAGCCGTGGTGCTGGCTCTGGAGGATCGTCTTGGAGGACTTGCTGCCCAGATGAGCACGGTGGTGCAAGCTGTCGCGGACTTTAATGGACGTGTGGAGCGGGCCGAACAACGTATAAGTACGTTGGAAGATGGCCATGACCAAGTCTCCGCTCGGATCCACAAGCTGGAGGAACAGTTGACAAAGCAGGCTGAGAAGCTAGAGGACCTCGAAAACAGGAGCCGCCGCAATAACCTGCGGTTCATCGGCATAGCGGAGTCGGTGAGGGAGGTTGACTTGCGCTGCTACCTGGAAAAATGGATCCCCGATCATCTACCGATAGCCGAAGGACTGGGAGAGATCGTCCTGGAGCGGGCTCATCGGCTGGGTCCCTACCGTGAAAGCGATAATCGACCGAGAGCCGTCATAGCCAGATTCCTCAATGCTGCCCAGAAGGAGGGAGTCCTTCGGGCGGCTCGGCAGCAGCGCCGCGGTGGAAGTGGCGCCAACACTCTCCTCATCTTTCAAGATTACTCTGCCGGAGTTTCTATGCGCCGGAGAGCTTATAAGGAAGTTTGCAGCCTGCTCGTGGAGAGGGGCCTTCGTTTCACGCTGGCCTATCCTGCCCGCCTGAGAGTGGACTGTGACGGGGGGCAGAGGCTGTTCTCATCCCCCGAGGAAGCCATGGCGTACTGCCAACAGCGAGGTTGATGGCGTCGGCCCTCACCTGGTTTGGATGGGTTGTGCTCCGGCTGGCTGTGGACTTGATCCGTACCCTGTGAGCGTGAGGACTTTGGCAGATCCGCTCTTGCGACGGCGAATGGACCCGGGTCCTGTTTGGACCCCAATGGTTTCCTTGTTCTGCCTGTTTTGCTTGTTTGCAATATGTTTGGCTGTTCTTGTTAGTGTCTGATTTTCTCAATGGGGATTGTGGATCCTTGGCTGGGTGGGGGAGGTGGGCAGGAGGGCTATCTGCAGGTATGTCAAGGGGTGCTGCATTGGTTTGTGTCTTAATGGCGGAGGTGGGGACAGAAAGCAAGTTCCCCGGTGAGGCGGGGGGAGATTTCACCCTTGGATGCTTCCCCTGCAGCGGGTGCCGGTCTATACTTGGGCTGCCTGTGGTGGGACGCGGCCGAGCCGCCCTCTGCCTGTTTTTTCATGGTGGGGTGACACCTGTTATGCTTGCCTTTCGGGCGCTCCGATGTTACCTCGGACCGGGTTGCAGTCTACTGCCTTGATGGTTTGCTCCCGGTGCCTCTCTTCCTCTGGGGAGAGACTGACGAGTGGGACTTGCAACTGGTGGCCCCCGTTGAGGTGGCGGCCTATCTGGTTGCTACTCCCACTAGCCCTTTTTGTAGTTATCAGCCTTTTCCTCTAGGCTCAACGGTATGTCAGGGTGGGTGCAGTTTCCTGCCGGCTCCACATAATGAATATAGGCGCTTGATAATGTTTACTAACATCGGGGCCTCCTTTACGTAGCTCGGCCTCGACCTCACCTCTGTCTTCACCTCCCAGTTAATGGGTCCTTTTAGCGTCAAGCAGGCGCCATGTGACTGGGGCCTACTTCTCTGGTTTTCCCGCCTTTTGGCCTTCTCCTCTCCTTTCTCCTGTCCTTTCATACTTGCTGGGGACACTTTCCGACTCTCCTACATTTTCAGCTTTGAGCATCCCGTATCCCTGGAGTCTTTGGGTTGGTGGCTTCCCCGATTTCTCGCCCGACATCCCCGCTGCCCGGAGTGTGTGCGCTGGCCTTACGTGCTGTCTCTGGGTGAGTTTTTCATTGAAGTGACTCTGGGCGGCCACTGGCCCTCTTAGCGTATCTTTCTGAGTAAGGCTGTTGCTATTTTTCAGTGCAGGGGTCTTCGTGTTGACTGTATGGGAGCCTCTCTAATTTCCTAAATTTTCTACTTTCTGGATTGCCCTTCTCTGTTTCTCTGTTCTCATTCACATTCCCATGCCGCTCCTGTCCCAGTCTCTTCCTGTTTAATTTCCTTTGAATGGGAGGCCTGCTGCGGCTGGGGGAGCGGTATGCATTGGTTGGGGGGACCTTGTACCTTCTCTGGCCATGTGGGAAGTATGCTTCCTTTGATGTTTGTTCTCCAGGGGGGTGTGGGGGTGTCCTGGGGCTTTCTGCTGCTCATGGACATGGCTTACACGGTTGGACAGTGTTTGCGAGCGAGGGGCAAGTTGGCCAATGTTGGGCACAGGGGGTCGGTGGCGTGGCCCGTTAGGTCCTAGCATGGCGGGTCAATACTGGGGGGGATGCTCTCTCTGCTAGTGAGGGGATAGCGACCTCCTATCTTTTTTCCTTTAATGTGTGCTTTTGTATTTACTCTCCTGATGGTCTCTTCTCCTCTGAAAAGGTTTATTGGGGCGCTGGGGAAGACTTGCTGTAGTTTGTCGGGGAGGAGCAGGTGGGGCTGCATGCCCAAGAAGGGTAGGTGGGGCCAGGATGACTGGCTGTGGATGTGTGGATAGTTTGAATGGGGTTGAGGTTGGGGGAAGGTGGGTGGGGGGGATGGGGATGGGTGGGTGGGGGGGTCTGTTGGGTTTGGGGGGGGATGGGGGGACGTTGAAGTGTGTCTGAGAGTGTGGGATGACTGTGTTCTGGAGAATGAGTGGGGACTGGTTTGTATGGGCTGGATGATTGGCTCCTTGGTGTATCCCGCCTGGGTTGTCCTGGCGAGGGGCCCTTGGCTGGGGGGGCCCTTGTGCGTGTATGCAAAAGGTTCTATATCAGTGGTCTTCTGGTTTGAGGCGGTGTGGTAGCTAGGACCACGCGAATAGTTTCTTGGAATGTCTGCGGGCTGGGATCCCCGGTAAAGCGATACAAGGTTCTACAATATTTGAGACGCCAGAGGGCGGATGTGGTTATGTTGCAGGAGACTCACCAATCGGAGGCGGAGCATCAGAAGTTGGGCTCGGGCCCTATCGCTCATGTGTATGGTGCTCCTGCGGTGGGGAAGAAGCGGGGCGTCGCCATTCTTATTGGAAAGTCGGTTAGTTGGACCGAGGAGAAAGTAGTGTCGGATGTCGACGGCCGGTATGTGGGGGTTTGGGGGAGCCTAGCTGGGAACAAGGTGTTGCTGTGCTCGGTTTATGGTCCGAATACCTATGATGCTCGTTTTTTTCAGAACCTCTCCCAGCTGCTGTTGGCGGCTAGCGGCTATCAGGTCATTATGGGTGGCGACTTTAATGAGGTCTTTGATGTTGGCCTGGACAGGTCTGGCATGTCGGGGAGTGGGAGCCGCCGGGGGCGACAGCGCTTGAGAGGTCTGTGTGAAGCCTATGGCTTAGTTGATATTTGGAGGGTGTTGCACCCCGGAGACCGCGACTATACTCATATGTCTAGGGCACATGGTACATGGTCACGTATTGACTACTTTTTGGTGGCAGACTCAGTCTTTACCTGGACCTCCCGGGCGGACATAGGCTCTCTTGTTATATCTGATCATGCAATAGTGATCCTGGAGCTGAGGGGGCCGGGCCGCTCGGCGGGCCGGTTGTGGAGATATCCCTTGGAGTTGTGTGGCGACGCTTCCTTTGAAGCATTCCTGCGACAGCGCTGGAAAGAGTATGAATCACAGAATGGGATGCCGGGTGTGTCTCCGGCTCTCCTGTGGGAGGCGGGGAAGGCGGTACTCCGTGGTGATATTATTAGCTATCTCAGTCAGCGACGTAAACGGATGGCTCAGCAGATACTTCAGCTGGAGCGGGACTTAGGTGCAGCGCGTCGAGCGGTGGCTGGTAACAAAACCGCGGTGGCTCGGCGCAGGCTCCGGGAGTTGCAGGCGGAGTTGGAGATGTTACTTCATCGACGAGCCCAGAAATCGATGTTATATTACCGGTATCGGCTGTCTCGCTTTGGGAATAAAGCTGGGAAATTGATGTCCTCGTTGCTGCGACCCGCCGGGGGTTCTAGGCAGATAGGGGCGATAAAGAAAACGGATGGTACTATTACCCGTGATTCAGCTGAAATCGAGAAGGTCTTCACGGCCTTTTATCAGCGTCTTTACGCAAGTGATGGCGAGAAGGACGTAGAGGGGCGCCTCCTTCTTGAGCGGTGTGGGTTGCCGCGTCTCGCAGCTGAGCACTTGGAGGCCCTCAATCAACCTCTCTCTGGGCGAGAGGTTCAGGCCGCTATCCGGTCTTTGAAGAATGGGAAAGCTCCGGGGGTAGATGGATATCGCAGTGAATTTTTACAAAGCACTGGGGGCTGCTGTGGTGCCTCCCTTGATAGGCTACTTTGAGGACCTGATCCAGCGTGGCCATTTTCCGTTTGAAGCCAACAAGGCCTTGATAACTATTTTGCCCAAACCAGGGCGGGACCCCCTTTTGCCGAGTTCTTACCGTCCTATTTCATTACTCAACGTCGACCTTAAGCTGCTTGCTAAAATAATGGCGGACCGGTTGGCGCCCTACCTCCCTTTGTTGATCCATGGCGATCAGGTGGGGTTTGTGCGCGGGCGTCAGGTTGCGTACAGCCTACAGAGGATTTTGTTGTCGCTCGGTGCGGGGCGCATATCCGGGGACCCCTCTCTTCTCATTAGTTTTGATGCCGAGAAGGCTTTTGATCGGGTCAACTGGGGGTTTATGTACCAGGTCCTGGACGCAGTGGGGATTGGTGGGTTTTTCGTAGACGTGGTTCGTCTGCTCTATGCGCATCCTACTGGGGCGATCCTGATCAATGGGACTGTGTCGGCTGACTTTGCCATTCGGAAGGGCACTCGGCAGGGCTGCCCCCTCTCGCCCCTCCTCTTCGTTCTTTCGCTGGAGCCCCTTCTGACTCTCATCAGAACTTCTTCTCTCATTCGGGGGGTTCGGATGGGGGGTGAGGAGTTCCGTCTTGCTGCTTTCGCCGATGATTTGTTGGTTCATTTGGGGGATCCGGTGGCGGGTCTGCCCTGCTTAATCCAGCTTATTCAGGAATATGGGGAACCGTCCGGGCTTCGCCTCAACTTTGACAAATCAGAGGCGCTTTTCTTGGCCCCCGCGACGCATCCCGGGTGGCAGGGGCCTTTCCCTCTGCAGTGGGCGAAAGGACACTTTAAGTACCTGGGCATCTGCCTGCCGGCACGGTTGGAGGATCTTTACCAACTTAATGTCTCTAAAATTGTGCGGGAGGTGACGGCTTGTGTGGATCGGTGGAGTGACTTGCCACTGTCTCTGGGGGGTCGCGTCGCTCTCTGCAAGATGGCGATATTTCCGAAGATCCTTTACCCCCTACAGACCCTTCCGCTGTTTCTACGACGAGTTGATATTCGGCAACTGGAGCGCCTCTTCAGCAGGCTCCTCTGGCGGGGACGGAGACCTCGGGTACGTCTGGCGATTTTACAGCAACCTTGGGATTTGGGCGGGATGGGCTTTCCCGATATTCGGCGCTATAATGTGGCTTGTCTGCTGCGCTATGTCCGCGATTGGCTATGGGATTTGACCATCTGCTCCCCATTGGAGATGTGGGCTGCCGTGCTGGCACCTTTTCACTTGAGGTATCTGTTACATGCCCCGTCGCTTAAGACTGTCCCCTTGGACTTTCGGGAGTATCTTCTTAGGCCTATTCGACAGGCCTGGCGCACCTTTTGTGCTGGGCGTCGGCTCTCCGCTTTGCACACTCCCTATCTACCTATTCGGGGTAACGCCGACTTTATCCCAGGCCTGGGGCGCTCTCCTTTTCAGCTCTGGGAGTCCCTTGGGGTCGTGAACTTAGAGCATGTGTTGAACGCTGAAGGGACTCTGTTGTCTTTCGTTGAGCTGCAGGGTTCCTATTCGCTGGGGGCTTGGGATGTTTTCCGTTATCATCAACTTCGGAGTTATCTTCGTACGCTCCCTCAGGCGGCCCTACGTGGGGAAGTCTGTTCGACGATCGAATTGGCGTTGCTGGGGGGAGATGGGGGAGTCCGCGTGTCTGGTCTCCATCGAATGTTGTGGGAAGGTGTGTCTCCTTTAGAGGTGGATACTTTGGCGGCTGCTTGGTCGAGGGACTTGGGGAAGCAGTTAGCGCGGAGCAGCTGTTGGGTGGATTGGCGGACATCCCGACTCTCAGTTCTCAAGTGACGCATCGTGATACTCAGTTTCGGATTACGCGTCGTCTCTATTTTGCCCCCCTGAGGGCTTGGCGGGCGGGCATCGGAGTGAGTCCTTGTTGTCCCCGTTGTGGGCAGGATCGGGCAACTTTGGGCCACATGTTCTGGACTTGCCCCATGGCTCAGGCTTTCTGGGATAGGGTGGGGGGCCATCTTCGTCACTGCCTTCCCGGGTTGGAGCCTTTGAGTGCGCGAAATGTGGTGTTGGATATTTGGGGAGCCGAATGGGGGGACATGCTGGAGCCTGTGCAAGTATGCTGGTTGCGTCTGGCGCTGCTGCTGGCGCGTTTGACGGTGTTGCATCAGTGGTTGGCTGTGAGGGGGCCGTTGCACGGACTTTGGCGATTGCGGCTGCACAATGCCCTGCTTATGGACCAGCTGCATGCTGTGGGAGCTGAGCGGCGATGGCGCCGCTTTCTGCGGATGTGGGGACCCCATGTGCAACTGCTACCCGCAGGGGTGCGTCGGCGTATTTCCCGGTGTCCCCCGTAGAGTGGGTTTGAGAGTGTATTAGGGTACGGCTGGTGGGTGTGTGTCTAGTGGTGGGGGTGAGTCTTGGGTGAATGGATTGCGGTCCCTTGATCTACTTCATTGTCCCATATCTAGACTTGTTTAGCTGTTCCTATGGGGAGGGGGGGGGGGTGGGGTGTCGGTCGGGGCCTGGCCCGATGTCCTAGGAGAGCGGGTGGCCTGGGAGAAGAATCCACCCTAGGGCCCCGCTTTGACTTTGCCTTGGACTGGTAGTAGTGCATGGGATAGTGGACCCTGACCTGGCACTGGGGGGTGGGGGATGGGGGGGTAGTGGGGGGGTATTGGGGGTGGGGTGACTTTGGGGGAGCCAATGTAGCGGGGAAGGTAGGACACTTAAGTTGTGGGGGGCTTGTATCACTCCCTCTGTATGCATTGCAACTGGTTGCTTGTTGTTTACTTCTCTCAGTGACGGCCTACCCGGTTTATCCGGAATGTTTGGCTGCCTCTGGCTCTCCCGCTATACTGCCAATGTGCTAGTAGCATACTCCTGTGTTAGTAGCATCATCTCGTTTTGTATACCAACTATTGTATGCTTTACTAAGTTGTTGTATGTGATTTTCTTTTGTGAATAAAAAAAGATTTAACCATAACAGGCTCCCAGAATTTGGGATTATATTCAGCTCCTCAGACTGATGGCAGCGAGCATAAATATGGTGCTGTTGACCACCACAGCGGTCTTTGTTGACTTGGTGGTTCTCGACTTCTCAGGAATTTAAATGCAGGCTCCTGTTCCCGTTGATGGTGATGTCCAGCCTGCAGTGGTGGCAGCAACCCTGACATCTGAGGAAGAGTGTACTGATGAACGATTTCTCGTAGCTTCTCCTAACAATGGATTCCAGTCTCTCGAACTGGGGACCGCTTTGACAAGAACATACGTTGTATTCGCAGGGAAGTGATGTGTTCCATCAGGCACCTCAAGGCGAGGGCTATCAGACTGGCTCTTCTGCATTTCCAGCCCCTGATTGAGGGCTGGGTGGTTCAAGTGTTTTCAGCCAGTGCCACGGCGATGGCTTATGTCAATCGGCCAGGCAGCATGAGAAGTGCCAGATTAGCTCTCCAGTTTACCTGAGTGGAGAAGAACCTTCAAGCCTTATCAGCTCAGCACATTGCCGGGATGGACAATGTAGAAGCGGACTTCCACAGCCAGCACTCTCTGAACTGTGGAGAGTGGGAGTTGAGTTGAGTTAAGAGGCGTTTCAGTTGATTCTGTGCCACTGGGGCTGGCCAGAAATGGATCTGATGGCGACCCACTCCAATATCAAAGTTTGCTGCTTCTTTATTCACCATACAGAGATGGGTCCAAGGGCATAATCGCCCTGACTCAGCCTTGGTCAAGTCAGTACCTGCTGTACATGTTTCCTCTGTGGCCCCTGGTGGGGCAGTGCTTCTGCATGTGAACCACCACCCAGGCAGGATTGTTCTGAGTGTGCCGGATTGGCCAAGGAGAGCATGGTTCAGCGAACTGAAATGCCGCATCCTTTTCAGTTGCTTCCTTCTTGGGGCCTATTGCGGACTCTGGAGAACTCTGTTCCCTTCTTTTTCAGCAATGGTGCGGTGCTTGGCAGTTGGCTCCTGAGGTGGTCAAGGTGCCATCTCTGTTGGCCTGTTTACAGAATGGCCTGCAGAAGGACCTCCCTTTCCTTGAAGTTAGGTGGAAGCTTTGACCTATTTCTAAGATTAAGTGGTTGCTTCTGGACATCTCGTACTTTCTCCAGGTGATTCAATGTCTGTGTCCTCCCCTCTGGGTCCGTGATTCCTTCCTGTGATCTGTGTCTGGTACTCAGTGTACTGGTATCGGCACTCTGAGCCATTGAATCACACTACTTTAAAAGACTTGATGCTTTAGACGATCTTCTTGGTCACAATTTGCTCTGCAAGGTGAATTTCTAAACTGCAGGCTCTGTCTTGCCGAGATCCTTATGTATCTTTTCAGAGGAGACTGTTTCTGTTCGACATGTGCCTACCTTCTTGCCTAAAGTGATGTCTCCCTTCCAGATGAGCTAGGTGGCGTACATGCCCTCCATCTCAAAGGAGCAGTGTCAGGGAAAGGAGAAGGATCTCCAGAGGATGGTTCTCCAGTACTTGAAGGTTACGAATTCCTTTTGTAAGTCCAACCATCTTTTTGTGCTGTTTTGCTGGCCTGCACAAGGATTATGTGGCGCTGGATTAAAGAGGCCATGGCCTCAGCATATCTGTTGCAGAACCAGACAGTTCAGGAAGGTTTGTGTGCCTCTTCTTCCTCAGCACAAGCATCCTCATGGGCAGAGAAGAGTTCAGTAGCCCCGGCAGACATTCATTGGGTGGCAACATGGACATCACTTTTCTAAGGCAATGAGGGTTAAATGAATTGCTCAAGGCCACATGGAAATCAAGCCCTGGTCTCTTGGTTCCCAGGCCAGTGCTCTAACCATTAGGTCACTTCTCTACTTCAGTTTGGGATGGTGATATGGAAGGTGACATTTTACTCACCAGTTAATGTCCTTTCCTTGAGTTCTGTTAGATCAGTCCAGGGCCCGCCCCTGAAACTGTATTTGCTCTGGTTTTCTACTGTGGTACCATTGGGTCCTTGTTTTTTAACAGGCCTTAATAAATTTTGTTTGGATTTAGGAAGGCCTAAATCTTCGGAGCCAGTGTCTGGGACTCGCTCTCGCACTTCCTCTCCTGCATTGTCTTCATTCTCATCTGACATTCCTCCATTTGCAACGTGTCTGAGGAGGGGGAAGAGTTGGGAGAGAGATGATAAGTGTGTTGCTGTGGTAGCAGAGCTGTATGAGGTGTCGTTAGAGAGAAATCTAGAGATAGCAAATGCTGAGTGTGTCTGTGTGCTGCAATGGTGCTTTGCCTTTCTGTGCATAGGATGTGCAGTGGGGGCCTTTGTGTGGGTGGGGTCCAGGGCTGCAGTACATGTATAAGTGCTGCAGAGCTGGGGAGCCTCCGTGTGTGGTGCAGAGGTGAGGTGCCTATGGTGTGCGTCTGTCGTGTGGAGTTGCATGTGTGTGTCCTTTTGTCCGCATTCATTCATCTCTTTATCCTCCAACCCTTGTACTCTTCCCTCTCCCTTTCTCCCTTCCCCTAGCAGTCCATCCTCTGCCCTACATTCCCCCCACCCCCCTTTCTCTTCCCTACATTCCCCCCACCCCCCTTCCTTTTTTCTGTATACTATTGCCAGGGCCGTACCAAGGGCTGTGCGAGTGATGTGGCCGCACAGGGCGCCATTATGGAAGCTTCCAGAAAGCTGGGAAAGAGTGGGTTAGTGCACTTGGGTGGAGGGGGAGGCACCAGTTCATTAATCGCACAGGACACATTTCTAGCTTTGTATGGTCATGACTATTGCCCTTTTTCTTTTTTTAATTTAATCTTTATAATTTTACAATAAATCCAAGTATATACAACACTTGCATGGAAAATATAGGAAGCATGGAAGACATATAACAATATTGAAACATTCAATATTATAGTAAGAGGAAACATATCAAGAAAATAAAACACCAGCCCCTAACTATAGCCCACAATGACTGTCTCGGGAGGGCGACGGGAGCTCAGAAAGGCAAGCAATTGAGAAGGCGACTATGGCCCTTTTAACGTTTTGCTGACTCGCTTCATCCCCCCCCCCCCCCTTATCTAACCTTTTTTTTCTGTAGGCCCTGAACATGGCTCTCCTTTCCCTGCAGAGGATGGGATCCCCGGGGGTAGCCTGCTCCCTCCCAGCTGCGATCACAACTTTCTCCTCCTGTTTTGTGCATTGGGATCTGATCTTTTCATAGATTGCAAATGCGAGAGATCAAAGATAAATGAACTCTAGGGCCACACATAGGGGGACAAATCCAACATTATCTCTGAGCAGCGTGAGAGTCCTACACCCACATTCCTGCTGGCAGAGATGGTGCATCAATATCACGTTTTCAGTCACAAGGGACAGGCAGATCCCCCAGGAGTCCTACAGATTCTGCCTACCCTTGCAATGGAAACACAATATTGAAGCATCATCCTTGCCAGCAGCAATGTGGGTGGAAGAATCCTGCACTGGATTGAGGGAATTTTGGACAAGTCTGGGAGTTGACAGGGAGGAATACGGGGGCATCTACCTCATCCATGATAAAATGACAGAAGAATAAAACCAGCTGAAATCTAATGCATGCTGAGCACCTGAGTGTGTTTCTGGTTTGTTTTTCAGATGCGAGTGACGTTTGAGGACATCGCTGTCTCTTTCTCCCAGGAGGAGTGGAGGTATTTAGATGAAGGGCAGAAGGAGCTGTACAGGGAGGTGATGAAGGAGAACTATGAGACCCTGATCTCCCTAGGTAAGGACCAAATTATCTGCATTTCTAGCAGACACGGGAATATGAGGTGGGTTTTTTGTACATCCTCTACTCCAGGAACTTGCAGGCAATGTTCCCTCTAATTTTTTGTAGGCTGTGTGCGCATAAAATATCAGCTGTGTGCAGCTTCTGAAGGAAGGTTAAATTTTTGTGCGCCAAATAACGACACTCGGAGTTATATACTTTAAAATTTGAGTACACGTCAGAATACAGTATGTACACCACATTGATTTTAATCAAATTAAATGAAAACAGACGATTACTAAATGAAGTGGGAAATTTCTAGTAATTACAATCATAAATTTTAAATTTTAAGACGTCTGTGTTGTTTTCTATCAGAATCAGAGCCATAATTTTTGTGCGCTCTGTTGTAAAGTATGTGCGCTCGCTCGGCAAGGTGTGTGCGCGCGCACACGCGCACAGCTTAGAGGGAACAGTGCTTGCAGGTATGATCGGGATCTGTCTGAAGGTGCAGGATGAGATCCAGGACTGAGGGCAATAAGACCATCTTGTGTGTCCTACAAGTCCCCCCTCCCCCTTTAAATCAGAGGTAGATCTTCTTCCATTTTCTGGATCAGGGCTGAAAAATGGGAGCACATCAGCATAAAGGGTTATGACCTGGCTTCAGTACTACATTGGAGCAGATTTGAGAGCAGTGAAAAGTGTAGTGCTGTATTTATCGACCTCTCCCCAGCTTAGGACATTGTAGACTGCTCCTAAAGATGCAGAACTGTCTCCAGGATCAGCCTGTGATAAGAGTAATGCAAGAAATCATCACCAGCTGTTAGTTAGAGGGGGGCGCACCACATCAGGATCCCTGAAAACGGTGTCCCCAAAGAATCAGTCCGTGCTCCTGCTCTTTTCAGCCTTTATACTGCTGATCCTGCACAAATCTTGGGAATGAGCCTTAGATATGTCAGAACCTCGACCATCCTGCATCCTGGCAGCCAGCAGGGGGATTCCTAATACTCTCCGTACAGAAGCGTTAAGGCCAAGCTCCCTGGTCTCCTGTGATACCGTGAAAGAAGCCTTTTAAACCATCTGTTCTCATGGAATTGGCTGGGACTGAACCAGGTCATTCCTCTTTCCTTTCCCCATCCACGATCCTCCCTCTCACCTCTCCATCTGAAAAAGAACAAAAATAAATTACTGAAGCACAAAGGAAGGTTGTAAAACTGCATTATTTTTATCATGTAGAATAAATGTATTCTCTTAAATATACATGATTCCAGTTTATGCAAACAGGGCACATAATTGGTACAGGATTTCAGAAACTGACACAGAATCTCCCCCTCCAAGCTGTGGCAGGAAACGGGCTGTGCTTAAGGGTCTGCATATTAGTGGCAGCCCGTCTTAATACGTAGAAGACGAACTCTTCAATCTTCCACCTCAACCACAGGGAAGTAAAATTCTCCCCATGAGACTCAATGCATTCCTCTGCCAGCTTCCAGCAGCCCAAAATTTTGGGGATAAAATTAGAACTGTCATCTTCTGGCATCGCATTGATATTGTGGCTGGCAGGGTAGCACCTGGAGAGGAAAAGAGCCCTCACACCGTTGTGGCGTTTCCTTTTAATCATTCAATGTATTAAAATCAGTATTCACTTAACTGAAGGCTGTGTTAAATTCCATCCAGTCAGCAATGTTAAGAATCACTGACGTGGCACGTTTCAGGGTAGTGTCTGTAATACCCCTGCATCAGGTCAGGAAACATTGCTCGTCAGCCCAAATGCTATGAATTATCGCTTCAGAAAAACCGGTTTTTTATCAAGGCTTCGGTAGCGTCAGTCCAGCTGATTCCAATCAGCTCATAGGAGGAGTGACAAAAACAGCCAATCAGAGATGTAGGAGGAAGGGCCACTGACCAAAGACCGCCCCCTTGAATCCGAGAAAGGCAGAAAAAATCATATAATCGTGTACCAGTCAAGTTGTTTGTTTAAACCCCTCGGGTCCACTGAGTTCAAACGATATATCCAGCGTTGTTCACGGAATTGTAAAGCTTGCACGCGATTCCCCCCCCCCCCCCCGAGGGTTCAAAGGTATAATATCCAGAACTCGCCAGGTAAGCTGATCAAAAGTATGGAAATTAGATAAGCAGTGCTCCACCATAGGTGCCGATAAAGATGCGGTATGTAACTTAGAGGCATGTTCACCCAGACGAACCTTGACCGGCCGAGAGGTGCGTCCCACATAATATAGAGTACATGGGCAGATTATGAGGTATACCACAAACGATGTGTTACAGTTGGTGCTCCACCGGGTACGGTGGGTAACATGAGTGTGAACGTCAAACCACGATGGTCCCGGGATGGTGTTTGAGCAATAGTTACAGCTGCCACAAGGATAATGTCCCACTGTGTCATGAAAGGCGACCGGGCGATCAATCTCTGCAGTGGTATGCACCACCATGTCTCGTAGATTCGATTGCCTAGAATAGGCTATTTGTAGCCTCTTCCGGAAATGGGGATGCAGACCCAAGATGGGCCAATATTGATGTAAAATTCTCACCACCTTGGAAGAGCCCTTCGTGTAAGGGAACACCGCTGTTATGTGGTCCGAAGAAGATATAGGGGGAGGACCCTGTAGAAGCCATTCCCGATGGACATGACTAGCTCTTTTGTAAGCCAATCGCACCACCGATGGTGGATACCCTCTTGCCAGCAGCCGGGATGTTAAATCGCTAGCATGCGTCCTAAAATCAGCCAGATGGGTGCAATTCCTACGAAGGCGTAAAAACTGGCCAAACGGCAGCCCTCGTTTTAAAGCTGGCGGATGAAAACTGTCAAAACGTAGGAGGGTATTACGTTGGACCGGTTTTCGATACAAGGAGATCACAAAACCCCCTTCAGTCGATTCCACTGTTATGTCCAAAAATTGAATCCGTCGGGTCTCGATCTGGGCTGTAAACTGTATGTTAGGCTTAAATGAATTTAAAAGCCGGAGAAAATCCTCCAAAACTTCCCGCGTGCCAGTCCAGATGAAAAAAATATCATCTAGAAAACGTCGCCAAAAGGAGACGTGCTCATAAAGCGGATGAGGGTAGACAAATTGCTCCTCAAACCACCCCATATATAATGTGGCGATAGAAGGTGCCACCGTGGCACCCATAGTAATCCCGTAGATTTGAAGATAGTGCTGCTGCTGATAAATGAAAAAATTATGATTTAACACTAAATCCAGTAAATCAAGGATGAAATGTTGAGGGAGACGGTCCGGTAAAGGCAAAGGACACGAGGCCAGTCCAGCCAGCACTTCATGTTGATCTATATTAGTGTAAAGTGACTGCACGTCCAATGTCACTAAATAAGTACAAGTAGAGGTTGCCGTACAAGAGGACAGATGGTTCAAAAAATCACCAGTGTCTTTAATATATGAGAGCACTTTGCCAGCTAATGGCTGCAAAAATAGATCGCAAAACTGTGAGAGAGGCTCAAGAACCGAGTCCCTACATGACACGATTGGACGCCCAGGGGGGTGGAGCAAAGATTTATGAACCTTTGGCACTAGATAAAAAGTCGGCGTTTTGGGAAATTGATTAATGAGAAAATCTGATTCACACTTCATAAGCCAATTGTTCAAAAATGCTTGGGAAACTAGATCCCTTATCCTGCATAAGAGATCCGGTGTGGGATCAGGGATAGGGGTATAATATTTACAGTTCCCAAGATGTAATAACATTTCTGAATCATATTGCTCCTGGGACAACACCACCGTGGCTCCGCCTTTGTCCGCCCGCCGAATAACCAGCGTGGAAGTAGATAATTGCTTGATTCTTAGCATTGCTGACTGGATGGAATTTAACACAGCCTTCAGTTAAGTGAATACTGATTTTAATACATTGAATGATTAAAAGGAAACGCCACAACGGTGTGAGGGCTCTTTTCCTCTCTACTTGGCTGGCAATTCCGACAAAAAAGGTTTAGCTCTGTTCTACGGTATTTTTAGGCCTGGTTTTGATTTTTGGATATCTGCTACACCGGGTTATGGTATCTTATATTTAAGGGTAGCACCTGGATCGACTCGCTGCGGAGACTGTGCAGACATCATGAGCTGACTTTACTAATCGATGCTCCTTCACCCTGCTTCTTGTGTATGTTCCAGCTGAGTATTAGGTGTTTCCTGAGGCTGGAGCACAAACATCTGAATTATGTTCTTCATAAGATAAGTGATGACCTATGTCCAACATCAGTTCATGGCTTGCACATTTTGCCGAATCATCCACCTCATCTGAGACAGTTGGTGCAACTAGGGTGGCAGCATTTAAAGAGCCTAAAAATGCAGCAGACTTCTTCCATGACAAGATAGCTGAGACACTGTCAACCCAAAGCCTTAAGAGCTACAAACCTTCCTTCAGAACGTGTCGGGCTTTCATTCAGTCATATAATCGCCAGGGCCCGAGTTAATGGTCCATGAGTGACTAGAGAAAAGAATAGCGCTGTGGCAGGCTGAGGCACTTGCTGCCCGTCTCCTTTAACCCTCTAGACTGCAGCAGACCATGTAAGGACTGGTGTCATGTAAACCATTTGCCTGCTGGCACTGGGCATTTTGACCCCTTTATGTACAGCTGGAGTCTTTGTGCTTCAGTTCTCCCCTTCAGAGCTTTAAGAGCATTAATAGTGTGTTTTATAGTAAATGACGGCAGATAAAGACCAGTATGGTCCATCTAATCTGCCCAGTAAGATGGCAAGAGTAGGTGCACCTGCTGCTCTGTACAGGCCACCCCTCCCCATGTCTTTGTTTATGGGTGAACCCACCGCTTCATGAAGGACACCCCTATTTGTTGAGAAATAAGATAGTTCAGTTTATTTTGATTTTATCCTGTTGCTATAAAAGGATCCGCTGTGTCTATCCCATGCCATTTTGAATTCTGTCACTGTATTTTTCCCCACCACTTCCATTGGGAGGGCATTCCAAGCACCCACCACCCTTTCATTGAAAAAGTATTTCCTGACGTTGCCTTTCAATTTACCCCCTTGCAGCTTCATGTTATGCCCTCTGGTTTTACACCTTTCCTGTCTTTGGAAGAGGTTTGTTTGTTCATTATTTCTCTTTAAGTATATAAAGGTCTGAATCATATCTCCCTTATCCCTCCTCTCCTCCAATGTGTACATATTTAGGTCTTCAAGTCTCTTCTCATAAGGCTTCTGACACAGGCTCCAAATCATTTTGATTGCCTTCCTCTGAACAGATTCCAGTCTTTTTATATCCTTTGCAAGAAATGGTCTCCAAAACTGAACACAGTATTCCAAGTGAGGCCTCACCAGTGACTTATACTGTGGCATTAGTACCTCTCCTTTCTGCTGGTAATTCCTCTGTATGCAGACCAACATCCTCCTGGCTTTTGCCACCGCCTTGTCGCACTGTTTTGCCACCTTGAGATCCTCAGAAATAATCACACCATTCTATAATATGGAGTTGTATCTTAGTTATAACATAGATTCCTTATCGTTTCTCCAGTTCAGTCCTTCACCTCTGGGTAGTGTACCTCCTCCTGCAGCATGGAGACTGGGCATGTCAAAACTGTGACATCACTGGATGTACCCTGCTGGTCTCTCCCATCAGCCCCAATGTGTCCAGTCTCCATGCATCAGGAGGACGTGAGCGAGCCTAGGTGCTGAGCTCACTTGAGGAACAGATAAGGAGCATATTTTAGACTAGCTTCTAGATTTTAGACTTTAGATTTTCTTTCTTCCCTGTCATTTATTTAATTTGGAGTTGGCCCTTTAAAAAAAAAATTGGTGGGACTTGATCCAGCCTGAGGTGTCTTTTCTTTCTCTCTCCCTTCTCATAAAGGATCCGGTCCCTTCAGCTGCTCTTCCCTCCTGGGTGGAACAGAGGGGAGCTCTGCAGCACGGTGATTGTTCTGCCTCCTCAGCTCCACAGGGCCGCAGTATGCAGTCGAGGCCAAGTAAAGCCCGCGCCACACTCGTGGCTCACCTCATCGGCGAGTGACGTCGCGGCTTGCAGGGCTGTGGAGTGGACTGGCGCGGCAGAGGAAGTTGCTTTTCAGGGCGCTTCAGTGCAACAGAGCAGGTCTGTGGTCAGCAGCCACGTGGACTAGCAGAAGGTATTCGGGGCCTGTTCTGGGCGTCTCGGCGCTGAGGTAGGCCCAGCTGGATGCACGCCATCTCTTCCCGTGCTTTTAAGCCGCAAGGCAGCGGCAGCTAAGCCAGTCGTGCAGGCGGGAAGAGAAGGCAAATTCTCTGGTGGTGATTAAGGCAGTGGCTCTAATTTCTTTTAATTTCGTTTGTTTTGGGATTCCTTTGGTATTTATTTTAACTCTCGAGCCTTCTAGGAGTCTAAAAAAAAATCCCCCACAGAATAACAGAGGTTCGGATCTGTTTATTTTCAGTTAAATTTCTTATTGACTGAAAGATATATATTGGAGCCAATAGCTAATACCTTCACGTCCCCAGTGTTTGGTGTGTGGCACTCGCAGAGGTGCGGTCTCAGAAGCCGGGGTCTGCCGGGGCTGCATGGCGGCTTCAACCACTATGGAGCAGGAAATTCAGGATAGAGCGGTTGAGGGGACTCAGACTCCGTCAGCTAGGGCCGAAGGTGAGGCGCTGTTGGAGGTTCCGTCCGTGCCCCTTCTGGAAGGCCAGGCGGGGCCAGCTAGTGCTGTGGCATTGACAGCATCTGGGGTGACGCTGGGAGCTTTTTCTCCAGATTTTGTACTGATAATGCATCAAGCGGCAGCAGGGGATGGTGGCAGATTCGATGTCGCTAACGGCTACGGTATAGCAAGGCAGACCAGAAATGATTGGCAGCAATCTAGGGAAACATCTTAAGAGGGCACGTCCTCTCAAGGATCAACACTTTGATGCGGAGTGGCTCGATGCGGAACAGATAGAGTTGGAACCTGAATATGGAATGGAAGAACTTGAAGAAGGAGAGATTCCAGAGCCGGAGGATCAGGCGAGAATCATTCGAGTATTTCAAAAAGAAGAGCTTATGGCGCTCATTACGGAGTCCCTTCAGGCGCTTAACCTGGCTTCAATCCCACAGTTGGAGGAAGAAGGGCTGGAGGATCCTCTCATTCAGGCAGTGCGGCAAACGCAGGCGGTGTTTTCAGTTCACCGAGTAGTTGACCGGATGATTCAGGATGAATGGGATTTGCCAGAAGCGGGGTTTAGAAGCGTTAAGGTTATGAATAAATGCTACCCCTTAGCAGACAAGGAAAAGGTGAGGTTTCATTCTCCGCGAATAGACGCAGCTCTTTCAGCAGTCACAAAAAAGATGACTATTCCGGTGGAAGGCAGCACGGCCTTGAAGGATGCACAGGACAGGAAAGTGGACGGTTTGTTGAAGTAAGCCTTTGAGGTTAATGTTCTTTCCTTGCAGGCTTCCATTTGCGGGGCTTGGGTGGCGAGAGCTTGCCTCTGTTGGTCCCACCGTTTACAGCAGCCTGATCTGCAGACGCAGGAGCACTTAATGGATGTAACACGGCTGGAATCAGGTTAGGCATATCTAGCAGATGTCCACTATGATTTAATTAGGGCATTGGCAAATAGTATGGCTTCCTTAGTAGCTGCACGCCATTATCTCTGGTTAAGAAATTGGGCGGCAGATGGTTCTTCTAAGTCGCATCTCAGTAAGCTTCCCTTCAAAGGAAAGTTGTTGTTTGGTGAAGATCTGGACAAGATGGTTAAGGATTTGGGAGAATCCAAAGGCGGTAGGCTGCCGGAAGACAAACCTAAGCAGGGAAGGCCTCTCCCGGCCTTGAGAGGCCAGTTTAGAGATCAAGAGATTTCGTACCTCTCGATTAGGAGGTTTCTAAAGAGGAAGATTTGCTTCAAGAGCTCAAGGGTTCCGTGGGTTTTGAGGAGCAGGTAGAGGTTTCGCAGCTTCATCAGCCACGTCCGTCCGTAAGCCACAATGAAGCGAAGTGGGCCCAGGTAAGAATTCAACCGATTGGGGGTCGACTTCGGGAATTTCTTCCTGCCTGGGTACAAATAACATCCGATCAGTGGATGTTAAGAGTTAATACACGAAGGTTACGCTCTTGAATTTGCTCGTCCAATACTAGATTCGTTTGTGCTTTTGCCTTGCAAAGGGCGGCAGAGAATGCAGGCAGTATGACAAACTGTGGATCGTCTATTACAGTTATGAGCTGTGGTGCCGGTACCGCAGGAGGGTTATGGCATTGGTCGTTACTCTATTTCGTGGTTCCAAAGGATGGATCGCTCCGCCCTATTCTAGATCTAAAAGGGGTGAATCGGTGTCTTCGAGTGTCTCACTTTCAAATGGAAACATTACGTTTGGTAATAGTGGCAGTTCGGCAGGGAGAGTTCTTGACTTCCCTAGATCTTACCGAGGCGTAGTTACACATCCCTATCAGATCAGGTCATCTTTATCTTTATCTTTATTTAAAAACTTGATAGACCGCCAAAACCAAAAAAAGGCATGCGGCGGTTTACATTAAAATTGGAGACTTCTGAAAAGAAAAAGGAAACAGAAAGGAACGCCAATTTTTGATAGGAAAGAGACAGCGGCAAGGGAGGAGGCCAGAATAAGGCAGTGAGAGAAGAAAGGAATACCATTACGTATTGGTAAGGGGAGGGGGAGGAAGATCGAAAGCTGTGCAAAAGAGATGGGTCTTTAGCTTAGCCTTGAAAGAGGGGTAAGAGAGTTCCAGGCGAAGAGCTGATGGTAGGGAGTTCCAAAGACGGGGACCAATGAAGAAGAAGGCAGAGGAGCGTGTAGTTTCAAGATGTGCCTGGGAAGGGGACGGTAGGAATAGCCGGTTGGCATGGACTGACCTAAGGGCTCTTAAGGGACAATGAAAATGGACTAAATCAGAGAGATAAAGTGGAACACCGCTATGTAGAGATCTGTGCACAAAGGTAAGGATCTTGTATTGGATTTGAAAAGGAATGGGCAACCAGTGTAAGCGAATAAGAAGAGGGGTGACGTGAGCGAAATGGGAGGAGTGTGTCAGAAGACGGGCAGCAGTGTGGTGAACCAGTTGAAGCCTACGGAGTTGGGTGAGAGGAAGCCCAGTTAAGGATGCATTACATTAATCTAACGAGAGAAGTTTCTAAGGTTCGCTCTTCCTTGGGGACATTACCAGTTTCAAGCATTGCCCTTCGGTTTGGCGACAGCTCCTCACACCTTCACCAAGGTTATGGTGGTGGTGGCGGCGGCGTTGCAAAAGAAAGGTATTTTAGTTCACCCTTATCTCGATGATTGGTTGATTCGGGCAAAATCCAAGGTCAAGAGTGTGCAGATGACAGACAAAGTTGTGACGTTCCTGCAGAGTCTTGGCTGGGTGATCAACTCTGTCAAGAGCCGTTTAGTGCCATCCCAGGTTATAGAGTACTTGGGGGTGCGCTTCGACACAAGAGTGGGAGCAGTATTTCTGCTGGATCAGCGAGCTCAAGCTCTATGTCATCTGGTGTGCAAGTTCATGTCATCTCTGGCTCCATTGGCATTGAGCTATCTTTGCTTGTTAGGAACAATGGTAGCAACCCTGGAGGTAGTACCACGGGCCAGAGCTCACATGCAGCCGTTGCACAAGTCATTACTCCGGCGATGGTCACATCAGAATGATTCTCTGAACAAATGTCTCCCCTGCCCTCTTCAAGTCAGGCGGTCCCTTCAGTGGCGGCTTTGCCCAGGAAATCTGGCAGCAGGCTTGCCACTGGAACAACTGCAATGGCTCCCGGTGTTGACAGATGCAAATCTTGCAGGTTGGGGGGCGCATTGCGGGGATCTCTTCGCACAAGGAACTTGGAGCGACCAGGAGGTCCAGTGGTCGATCAACCATCTAGAACTGCGAGCAGTGGTCCTAGCACTTCAGGAGTTTGAAACCGAAGTGAAAGGCCGGGCGGTGCGAGTGCTTTCGGACAATTCAGTGACGGTAGCTTACATCAATTGGCAGGGCGGAACGGGAAGCGCTGCCATGGAAGAGGAAGCAGTAGAGTTGTTCGCCTGGGTGGAGCCTGTGATAAGGAAGCTTATCATAGTTCAGGAAGGAATAATACAAGAGGTGAATTGGCTCTGAATAACCAACCTGTGCTTGCTGGTAAAAACACTAAAACAGAGTGTTTGCATAAAAGACTACCAGACCCAGAATGCACTAGGTTACAGAAAGCCTCTAGGAGAGCTGAAGTGGGGAAACGTGTGCATAATCAAGGAAGCTGTGAGGTAATCCCTAATCACCCATCTCCTAGGGCAGGGCTTGATTCAGCACACCTGGACTGTGCTAGGGTGGAGTGTCCATCTAGGCACTTTAAAAGTAAAAGACATTCTTCACACAGACAGAAAGGAGGGAAGCAGGAGAAAGGAGGGAAGGAGAAAGGAGAGTTGCAGCAAGGCTGACAACGGCCACAACAGAGAGAACACAGAAGGAGGAACAGCAAGACATCCAGGAGGTCTAAGGAAGGAGCCCGAAGCAGTACGTATGGTGGGAGAGATTCCAGGGGCAAGCATTCTTCATTGGACTGGAAGAAACTAGAGGCTTGGAGATATAGAGCCAGGAACCCCCAGAGAGCACCTGTAAAGGAGACGGCTGCATCTACAGAAAGAAGGAGCTCTGATACCTATTCAAGGAGGTATGGGAAAAGAGACCTAAAGTCCAGAGATTCTGACTGGAGAGCTGGGCATAGAAGCTGGACTACCTACTGGCCAGGATACCCAAAGAGGAAACATAATAGCAACGTGATCTCAGGTATAAACTCTGATCTGTTCCCTAGCTTTTCACAAGGAAGACAGCAGGGAAACAAATGCTATCCTGAGAGTGATCAGTTTGAGAATTCCTCTGAGCCAATGCATGATAATGATTCCATGATATTTCAGGAGCAAGGGGAAATATCAAATGAGCCAGTAGAATGCATGGAGTGCTCTCTGTCTAAGCTGCTGTTTTAAAGTAATCCTCAGTAAAACAACAATCACCAAAAGGAACTGTAATGTGTTTTTTTAACTACCCAGAAAGGTTTCTTTAAATGAAAGCTTTAGGGTAAGTTAGAGCCACGTAGAGAGAGTGGACCAGCAAGGGTTTGCAGCTGGTTAATTACCTGTGATTAAGCCAGGCACAAGTGCATGTGAGCTCTGGAAGGAAAACTTCTTCATTGTGTGAATGGAAGAAAGTTGTTTTTTTATAAAGAACATTTTTCCTTTTGGGTTTGTTTTTCATTTTAAGCACTGCTAAGAAGGTTATTAGCAGGGGCTAGCAGAAAGACCTTTTCTGTTCCATCAAGGTCTTTATGGAGTTATTGCCTAAGTATTTCAGTTGCCTTATACAGTTCTTTTGTTTTTCCTGATTACAATTCCTGAGGAAAGTATCCTATTGATGTTACCAAGCATATCTGTGCGAGGGAATAATCCCCATAAATAAAATCTTTTTTCTGCTTACACTCGAGCAACTACAATTCATTATTTTGTTGAACGGCTGATTTTGGTGTGAATGAACTACAACACCCACAATCCTTTGCAAGTCATATAAAATTCTGCCTTTGCCAAGATTGTGGACTTTCACAACCAGCACCCCCGTTTACAAGCCTCAGCTGCAGGAATCTCAGCGGCACACATTGCGGGGACGGACAATGTGATGGCAGATTTTCTCAGCAGAGTCCGGGTGGATGCCAGGGAATGAGAGCTTCATCCAGAGGTTTTTGCTCAGATAGTCCACAGATGGGGTCCTCCGATTATGGATCTCATGGCGACGTTTCGGTCGGCCAAGGTGAGTCGCTTTTATAGCAGGAGACAAGAGAGGATGTCGGAAGGGATCGATGCTCTGATGCACCTTGGCCATCGCCTGTGCTCCTCTGTCTTCCCCCCATGGGCACTCATAGGACGAGTGGTTCAACGCATTGAAGCTCATCGGGGAAGAGTACTGTTAGTGGCACCAGATTGGCCGAGACATCTGTGGTATGCCGACCTAGTCCGGCTCCTTGACAGGAAGCCTTGGAGATTACTGACAGTGGAGAATCTCTTGATTCAGGGTCCAGTTCGAATGCCTCAGGTGGATCGGTTCTCGCTTACGGCTTGGCCATTGAAAGGGCGAGGTTAAGGAAAAAAAGGTTATTCTGCAGCAATAATTGCAACCTTGCTTTGGTCCAGAAAGAGGTCCACATCTCTAGCATATGTGCAAATATGGCGTATATTTGAGGACTGGTGCTCGCAATGGTAGGTCCGTTCTTCCACAGTTTCCGTCCCTATGCTATTACGTTTCTTGCAGGACGGTTTTGACAAGAGATTGGCAGCCAGCTCTTTAAGGGTCCAGCTGGTGGCTCTTTCTTGCTATAGAGGTAAAGTTCAGGGGGTGGCCTTGGGCTCTCATGTAGACGTGGTTCTTTTTCTAAAGGCAGTATCTAGGCTGTGCCCTTCTTGCAGAATAGTGGTGCCTCCGTGGGATCTCAATCTGGTTCTGGGGGCATTGACTAGGGAACCTTTTGAGCCTTTGCACCAAGCTTCAATCAAAGATTTAACCTTAAAGACAGTGTTTTTAGTGGCCATTTGTTTGGCACGTCGGGTTTCGGAATTACAGGCCTTATTCAATCGCAAGCCATTTTTGTCTTTTTCTAGAGAAAGGGTAGTGCTGCGTCCTGTACCGTATTTTCTGCCTAAGATAGTTTCTCCCTTTCACATAAACCAGTCGGTTTCATTGCCAGCATTAGGATCGGCAGAGGAGAACGCCTCGGATCGTAGTCTACGTCGCTTGGACGTAAAGAGAATTCTGTGTCAATATTTAAAGGTTTCAGAAACTTTTTGTAAGTCTGAATGCCTGTTCGTTCTGTTTGAAGGTCCCTGTAAAGAGGAAGCAGCAGCTAAAGCTTCAATTGCCAAATGGATCCGGGAAGCAATAGCGTCCACATATATTTTGCATGGTCGGCAGGTGCCCATGGGGTTATGGGCTCACTCTACTAGAGCACAAGCGACGTCTTGGGCGGAGCACAGTAAGGTTCCGCCAGTAGAGATTTGCAGAGCGGCTACTTGGTCGTCTCTCCATACCTTCAGTAAACACTATCACCTGGATGTTCAGGCAACGAATGATGCCTGTTTCCGGCCGGCGGTGTTGCGATCCGGGTAGACAGGTCCCTCCCAATGATTACTGCTCTTTAACATCCCAGAGGTGAAGGACTGAACTGGAGGAATGATAAGGAAAGAGAAATTAGACTTACCTGCTAATTGTAGTTCCTTGAGGAACTCCAGTTCAGTCCTGATTCCCACCCAGGGATGGTTAGGGCAGATGTTGTTTTCAGTCAGGGGGGAGTACCAGTCACAAGGTGTGTAGATGCCTTTCTGTTTTCGGGCTCACTGTGATTCTTCTACTCTGACCTTACTTTTCTTTCTGTCTTTCTTATTCTGTTCATGCAGGTAAGAAAAAGTGAAGGAGGAAGTTTCCTTCTTAATTAAGGGGAATGTAGTTTGCAGTTTAAAAGTTGAACTTAAAAGTTGAATTTAATACCATAGCTACTTATTTGTTGCTCCTTTGAGTCTGCTTTGTCAATAGTTCACTGGAGCTGATGGGAGAGACCAGCAGGGTACATCCAGTGATGTCACAGTTTTGACATGCCCAGTCTCCATGCTGCAGGAGGAGGTACACTACCCAGAGGTGAAGGACTGAACTGGAGTTCCTCAAGGAACTACAATTAGCAGGTAAGTCTAATTTCTCTTTTGTAAATAAATAATATTCAATTTTTTGGGTAACAGATGGGCTAAGTGATCTGGATAGCTAAAAGAAATAATATAGTTCCCTCACCTTCCCCCCTCTACTCCCACAGATTTAAATAACTACTTCCATCCCCTACAGCATCGTAGTACATGTAAAATCTTGGATCCGATTCTGAGGGGAGAATATGCTGAAGGTCTAAGCAATCATTCTGCAAGATGGTCACTGGAGCCCCTAAATCAACCTTAATACTCAGAGACCTCATAATTTGCATAATTCTTAAAAATCTATCTGGTCTATTTCAAACAACCACAGCCCTCCTTTCTTAAGCGATTCAAATTATATTTATTATACAAATGTATGACTTGTTCCATTAGCAAAATACTCAAAGTGCGATATAATGACCCCTTAGATCCCTCTGATTTATGATGAAGCGCAGAAGTAGATCCTCCCTCCCCTCCCCCATCACGTTCTGCTCCCTGAGAGATACTGATGTATATTTTTTAGTGAATATAAGGGAGATTATAGCTCATTTTCATGTTTATTCCTGAAAACAGGCTATGAGGGGATCAATCCTGATATATTAGCAAGGATTAAACAAGAGGAAGAGGTGACTGTTCAGGATCTGCAGGAGTCAGGAGAAAGAGCAGATACTGACGCATATCCGGGTGAGTAATAATAAATACTGTACTGAGTAATAGGAAATGTTACAGAGTCCAGTTGAGTAATCCTAATTTACTTACCTGTATCCTGTGTTCTCATATATGGAGAATATAAGCCCTCACAGGTAGGTGATGCCATTCCACAGAGCGCAGGGATTAAGCATGTTCAAGTCAGGACCCGGAGAATTCCCTAGTGTTTTACAAGAGGCCCCGCCAAACATAGAGCTTCAGCATGTGGATGTCACTCCTCATCCAGTGGGAGCACGATTTTAAAAAGCTGCAGATGGTCCAAAAACATAGAAATGGAGGAAGTGACCTCACCCCACTCGATGGCGGTTTGAGCGATGAGCTACAGCGGTGACCACTGATGAAAAGCAGCACATTCTGCTCCACAGCCTGAAAACCCAGCAGCGGATAGCCCTGCAGGGTGCGGAGGTAGCGACATGGTGACAAGACAAAAACCAAGGACCGGAAGGCATTTGTGTATTCAGAGGCAAAGCACGAGCCCTGTGGGGATGACAGGATGGCTGTCAGCGGATTGTGGACCCGGACATGGAAGAGAAGGAAGAGAGAGACGACAGTGTGGAGAGCAGTGCGGTGATGGTATAGCAGGTGTTAAGGGCTGAAGAAAGAGATCACCACCTTGAGAATGGAATTGGGGGACCTGGTTGGCAAGTAAAAGAGGAGCTAGTGGAACTGGACCGCAGGGTGGGAGAACATGAGGAGCGCCTGGACAAGCTGGCAGATGACAGGCAGCTCTGGTGACCCAGGTACAAAGAACGAGAAGTGGAAAGAAACGATAATGCTTAAGATTGAGGACATAGAAAACTGTTTGCGACAAAATAATTTGCGCATAAGAGGGTCCCAGAGAAGCCTGAATTCCTTGACTGTAAGAAGGTAGCCGAGGCTATCTGCAAGGAGATTTTGTGGCGTGGTGGGGAAGAAGAGGTGCCGCCATCGATTGAACTCGATAGAGCTTATCAGGCGCTGGGACCACCCAAGAGTAATGTTTGAAGAGATATAGTCATTTGTGCACATGACTACTATCAAAGAAGGGATTCCTGTGAAAATGCAGGTTATAAATCAGTTTGACTGGCAAGGATATCAGATAGCCACCTTGCTGATCTGGCCAAAGGTACTTTACGAAGGAGAAAAGAGGGGAGTGCAATTACTGTACTCATAAACTGCAGCAATGCCAATGCCAATGTGAGCTGCCTTACTAGAGAAGGATGTTTGGGAGTGAAGAGAGCGAGTGAGAGAATGTAAGGGGGATAGAATGTATGGTGCGTGAGTGGGGGAGAGGAGGGTGGGAGAACAGGAAGGAACGGGATGGGTAGTGGGGTTGGGAAGGGGGGGTGCCACTGCTCTGGTTATGCAATCTCTAGCAGTGGAGGCTGGGAGGTGGGGGAAGTGGTAGGGAGGGGGGAGAAGACAATGTGGAAGGGGGAGGGGGAGAGTAGGAGGGGAGGAAGAAAGGGAACAGGAGACAAAAGAATCATCGTAGCTATCATGAATGCCAAGAAATTGAACTCCAGGAACAAGCACAACCTACTAGAGAAAGAGGAAGGATGACTAAGGGCAGATATTTTGCGTGTTCAAGAAACTCCCTTCAGAATAGGGCAGAAGATGATGCTTTGCTCTAGAAGATATTCCGATTTGCAACCAAATAAATCTGAGAGTAATTCAAAAAAGTGGGTAAGAGGAGATTCTCCTGAGTGATAAGAAATAGTTTGAAGTAAAACCGGTGGTAGGAGAAAAAGGAGGTAGATATTTGGGGGTTAAGAGTGGTTATGGAAGGAATGGAGAAAGAGGTGGTGTGCATATATGGACCAAATGAAAGGCAGAGGGAGTTCTTTGAGAAGCTTTTGGATAACCTGGAAGTGTTTGGGACAGTGCTTTGTATTTTGGGAGGAGATTATAATTTAACGCTGAGCCCACAGATAGATAATAACGTCAGGGGGTGGCCATGGGGGTCTGGGAATGTAGTAAAATGGTTCACATGAAAATCCGGTTGGGACTAGTAGATGTGTGGAGAGTCCAGCACCCTGCAGCGAGGCACTACAACTTTTACTTCATGCCACATGACTCCTATATCCAATTCAATATGATTTGGGTGAGTGGGGGCTTGGAACAAAAGGGTGATGGAGGCAGAGGTGGGATCAATCACATGGAAGGACCATGCCCCAGTGTGTGTGAAGCAGAGGAAGGGGAAATGAAATTTTGGTGCTTAAATAATTCCATATTAGAGGACAAGGAGTGGACAACAAAGGTGCAGGAAGTGATAGGAGAGTACCTCCATTTTAATAAAGCAGTGGGGGTCCCTCTAGGGGTGGTCTGGGATGGATTTAAAGCAGTAGTTATGGGACATCTGCTTAGTATCGTGTCATGGATGCAGAAGCAGAAGAGGGTTGTGGAATGGACTCTATGCGACCAAGTGCACCTGTTAGTGGCCCGACACCAGAGCAATCAGGACCCTAGGTCCCTGGAAGAACTGGAGATGTTGAGAGCTGAATTGGGACGCTTAAGAGCTACTCAGTAAGTTCATCATTGATGGAGAAGAAATTGAAATAGTGGACAACTTTAAGCTACTTGAATCAACAATTAATAAAGAAAGGACAAGTAGTCAAGAAATCCGACGATGCTTTGCTCTTGGCAGAATGGCTATGAAGGACCTAGACAAGATTCTCAAGAGCAGAGATGTCTCTCTCCATACAAAGATTAGACTTCTCCAGGTCATAGTATTTTCAGTAACATCATATGGATGCAAAAGTTGGACAGTGAAAAAGATAGACAGGAAGAAAATCGATGCCTTTGAATTATGGTGCTGGCGATGAATACTGTGTATATTATGGACTGTCCGAAGAACAAACCAGTCAGTACTAGAGGAGATTAAACCTAAGCTTTCCTTAGAAGCTCAGATGACTTTGACTTTCATACTTTGGACACCACAAGGCGCCTCTCAAGTTCAAGGCCGTGTGTCACAGCTTTGAAACTTGCAGGCTATTGTGGAAGTGCCTCCAGACCAATGTGGGTCGGATCGGTACTCCATCTACCTTATCATCCCAAAAAAGAGGGAGCATTTAGACCCATTTTAGATCTGATGCATGTGAATCACTGTCTCAAGGTGCCCCAGTTTCGAATGGAAACACTGTACTGGGTCATCACAGCTGTCCGGGAAGGAGAGTTTCTGATGGTGCTCAACCTCACAGAGGCCTATCTGCACATTCTGATTCGACCGGAGCATCAACGGTTTCTCCATTTTGTGGTACCCATGGAGCATTTTCAGTTCAGGGCACTTCCCTTCGGTCTTGCGACCATCCCTCACACTTTCACTAAAGTCATGATGATGGTGGCTGCAGCATCAAGGCAGGAAGACATCTTGATTGGCTTGTCCGAGCAAAATCCAAGGAGGAGAGCACACAAGACACACAGAGGGTCATTGCCTGTCTACAGAGTTTAGGATGGGTCATCAATTTTTCGAAGAGTCAGCTGCAGCTGTCGCAGAATGTGGTGTACTTGGGGGCTCGGTTCAGGATGGACAGGAGACTGGTGGTGTTGCCAGAAGACCGGATGCGCACTCTACAGGGTCAGGTGCCACTGTTTCTCCAGATGCAGGTTCCTACAATGTGGCACGATCTGCAGGTGCTGGGGTCGATGGCGGTGGTGGTAATCGATCTCATTCCCTGGGCTCAAGCCCACATGAGGTCGTTGCACTGTTGTGCAGATGGTCAGATCAGTGCCACTTACTTACGCAGTCCCTTGTCCCAAAGGGATCAGGGTGACCCTCCGGTGGTGACTCCAAAAGGTCAAGCTGTTGGCAGGGATGTCTCTAGAGCTGCAGCAGTGGGTTCCTCTTATGACCGATTTATTTATTTAACATGTTTTATATACCGTCTTTCTACAAATCAAAACGGTTTACATAGAACAATAAAAGGCAGTGTATTTCAACTGTTTACAAGGAACGAATAACAGGGTACAGAATAAAACAACATGAAGAACAAAATTATATTATACAATTAATTACAGTGAACAGTGAACAACTATTTACATATTTACATATGTATGTGCCAAGCTACGGATGGGAGTATTGTACAGTTTAATGGAACAAGGGCAGGAAGGTAAAAAAGGGGTTTAGGTATTAGGGTGGGAGAGAAAAATGATCAAGGAAGAGATGAGTCTTTAACTTTTTCCGGAAATCAATGTGGCTCACGCAGTTGTGCAGCTCATGCGGAAGAGTGTTCCAAAGGGATGGAGAATAGAGGGAAAAGGTCCTGTTGCATGTGGATTGTTTACAGTGTTTTTTAATTGTAGGTATAGTCAGTAAGTTTTTAGTGATAGAACAGTGATTTCTACTGTTGTTGAAGAAGGCAAGGAGAGGGGAGAGGCATGGAGCTGACTCCTTAGAAATAATTTTGTGTATTAGAGTAAGAACCTTGAATTTT
The DNA here is from genome assembly GCA_033557465.1 of Ichthyophis bannanicus. NCBI lineage: Eukaryota > Metazoa > Chordata > Amphibia > Gymnophiona > Ichthyophiidae > Ichthyophis > Ichthyophis bannanicus. The sequence goes on along the minus strand of CM066032.1, from coordinate 741,690,134 downwards.
ACTCGGTGATGAATTGGAAGCCAGTGGAGATCGTAGAGGATAGGTGTAATATGAGCTCGTCTAGGATTGTTTGTTATGAGACACGCTAATGTATTCTGGGCTAGTTGGAGGGGTTGAATAGAGTTCTTGGGGAGGCCCTGATAGATCAGATTACAATAGTCAAGTGAGGGGGTTGACCGATGCCAGCCTGACTGGTTGGCGGCTCACTGCGAAGCCCAGATAGCACAGAGTTGCAGGTTGAGCGCTTGGCCCATCAATCAGCGGGAGATGAGAGCAGTCTTTTTAGCGCTACAGAGGTTTCGAGCCTTCCAGCAAGGCAAGGTGGTGTGTGTGTTTGTGGACAATGCCACCATGGTAGCATACATCAATCGCCAAGGGGGCACAGACAATGTTCAGCTGGAGTGCGCAATCACGTCACTGTTGGAGTGGACAGAAGACAATCTACTGGACCTCTCTGCGGCTCACGTGGCCGAAAAGGACAATGTGGCAGCCGATTTTCTCAGCCAGCATCACCTCGACCCCGGCGAATGGACGCTCAGTGCAGAAGTATTTGCTCTGTTGGTTCAGCATTGGGGAGCGCCAATCATGGACCTGATGGTGACCTTAGCAAAAGCAGCTCGTTTATACAGTAGGAGATGGGAGCGCATGTCAGTGCAGCACTGGCCCACAGAGGGGCTGCTGTATGTGTTCCCACCATGGGCACTCATCGGTCGAGTTGTGAAAAGGATTGAAATGCATCGAGGACTGGTCGTTCTGGTCACACCCAATTGGCCGTGACGTCCATAGTATGCGGACTTATTTTGACTGGCGGTGGATTATCTGTGACACCTTCTGGCCCAAACCGATCTTCTCATGCAGGGCCTAGTATTAATGCTGCAAGTGGATTGATTTTCACTTATGGCCTGGCTCTTGAGATGGCTAAGTTGAGGAAATGCGGCTATTCGGTGTCAGTCATTTCTACTCTGCCAAAAGCTCAGAAATGCTCCACCTCCTTGTCGTACGTGTGGGGGTGGAGAATCTTTGAGGATTGGTGTGCAGACCACACCTGTCAGTCTTTTACAGCTTCGGTCCTAGATGTCTTGCATTTTTTCAGGCTGGGCTAGAAAAGCGCCCAGCTTGCAGTTCACTCCAGTTGCAGGTGGTGGCATTGACCTGTTGCCAGGGTAGAGTCCAGGGGGCATCCCTGGTGACACATCCGGACGTAGTTTGTTTTTTGCATGCGGTGAAGCAGGTCTGGCTACCAGTGAGCTAACTGGCCTCTCCTTGGGATTTGAATCTTGAGTTTTCTGCTCTGATGGAGGCACCTTTTGAGCTATTGCAGGCATCCAAGGTGAAGGATTTGACACTGAAGACTGTCTTTTTGGTGGTCATGTGTTTGCCCAGGCAGATCTCTGAATTGCAGGCACTGTCTTGCCGGGAGCCTTTTCTTTCCATCTCCAAGGAAAAAGTGGTATTGCGGCCAGTGCCTTCCTTACTGCCTAAGGTCATCTCAGTTTTTCACTTGAATCAACCTGTCACGCTGCCTGTGTTTTTGGGGGAGGTGGCAGCTGGACAGGACCCACAGCTCCAACTTTTGGATGTGCGCCGATTGCTGAATAGATATTTGAAACGGACGGAGCCCTTTAGGATGTCAGACAAATTGTTTGTCCTCTTTGGCGGATTGGGTAAAGGTGAGCTGACGTTCAAGACCTCCATTTCCAAGTGGATTAAGGAAGCAATTTTGTCAGAGTATTTGTGGGAGAGAATGAGTTTATCCGTGGGGTTATGGGCTCATTCCACCCGGACGCAGTCGTTGTTTTGAGCAGAGGCCAATCTAATTCCCCTAGTGGACATCTGCAGGGTGGCCATGTGGTCATCGTTACATACCTTTGTACGCCATTATCTCAATGTGCAGGCAGCAGGGGATGCGAGATTCGGAGCGGCGGTGCTGCAGGCCAGCTTGTGGTTCCCTCCTGAGTTTAGTACTGCTAAAGTACATCACACAAGTCAGGACTGGGCTGGCGGTACGATAAGGAAGGGTTAATTCTTACTTACCTGAAAATTTGCTTTCCATGAGTACCTCCAGTCCAGTCCCAGACCCTCCCTGGGTTGAGCTGTTTGTGGAGTGTTATCGATCCCGGGCCTGCAAGTTGCTACCATTGGTGATGGTCCAGGACTGTAATCAGGGCCGGATTTACCTATACGCCATGTACGCCATGGCGTAGGGCCCACAGCCGGCAGGGGCCCACAAAAAAAGAACAAGCTCATTTTTTTTAAACACAATTTTAAAAAAAACCTGGTGGCTGCCGCCGCGGGGCCCCCTCTGCTGCCGCGGGGGCCCCGTCTACAAGCTGAACCCGTCGGGTCGGGTCGTCCCTCCCTCCCTCCCTCGCTGCAGGCTGTAGGCTGTAGGCTGTGGGCTGTGAGAGACGCGAAAGGAGAGTGTCTCCTCGCGTCTCTGTTAAGCCCGCAGGGGCTGATGGGAAATTTCCCTGCGGGCTTAACAGAGACGCGAGGAGACGCTCTCGCTTCGCGTCTCCTGCAGCCTGCACGGAGGGAGGGAGAACCGACCCGACGGCTTCAGCTTGTAGACGGGGCCCCCGCGGGTCAGTCCGTGCTGCCGCGGCAGCAGAGGGGGCCCCGCGGCGGCAGCCACCAGGTTTTTTTTTTTTAATTAAATTTTACTTTAGGCCGGGGGGGGGCTAGGACTGGTAATGGGCTAGGGGGGGGGCTAGGACTGGTAATGGGCTATGGGGGGGGTAGGACTGTTAATGGGCTATGGGGGGGGGTAGGACTGGTAATGGGCTATTGGGGGGGCTGGGGCTGGAAATGGGCTGGGCTGGGCTGGGGGGGGTTAAGGCTAGAGGTGGGCTGATGGGGTTAGGACTGGTAATGGACTGTGGGCTGTTGGGGGGGCTTAGAACTGGCAGTGGGCTTTGGGGGGGGGGTTAAGACTGGTAATGGGCTGTGGGCTGATGGGGGCTGTCTGGTAATGGGCTATGGGGGGGGCTAGGACTGGAAATGGGCTGGGGGGTTAAGACTGGAGGTGGGCTGATGGGGTTAGGACTGGTAATGGGCTGTTGGGGGGGGCTAGGACTGGAAATGGGCTGGGGGGTTAAAACTGGAGGTGGGATGATGGGGTTAGGACTGGTAATGGGCTGTGGGCTGATGGGGGGGGTAGTACTGGCAATGGGCTATGGGGGGCTGACTGGAAATGGGTTGATGGGGGGTTAGGACTGGTAATGGGTTATAGGGGGGGCTTAAACTGAAAATGGGGTGATGGGGGGGCTAGGACTCGTAATGGGCTGGGGGGGGCTAGGACTGGTAATGGGCTATGGGGGGGGGGTAGGACTGGTAATGGGCTATTGGGGGGGCTGGGGCTGGAAATGGGCTGGGCTGGGCTGGGGGGGGTTAAGGCTAGAGGTGGGCTGATGGGGTTAGGACTGGTAATGGACTGTGGGCTGTTTGGGGGGCTTAGAACTGGCAATGGGCTTTGGGGGGGGGTTAAGACTGGTAATGGGCTGTGGGCTGATGGGGGCTGTCTGGTAATGGGCTATGGGGGGGCTAGGACTGGAAATGGGCTGGGGGGTTAAGACTGGAGGTGGGCTGATGGGGTTAGGACTGGTAATGGGCTGTTGGGGGGGGGCTAGGACTGGAAATGGGCTGGGGGTTTAAAACTGGAGGTGGGATGATGGGGTTAGGACTGGTAATGGGCTGTGGGCTGATGGGGGGGGTAGGACTGGCAATGGGCTATGGGGGGCTGACTGGAAATGGGTTGATGGGGGGTTAGGACTGGTAATGGGTTATAGGGGGGGCTTAAACTGAAAATGGGGTGATGGGGGTTAAGGACTGAAAATGGGGTGATGGGGGGTTAAGGACTGTAAGTGGGGTGATGGGGGGGCTAGGACTGGAAATGGGTTGGGGGGTTGCTTGGACTGGAAATGGGCTGATGGATGGCTAGGACTGGAAATGGGCTGATGCAGGGACTAGAAGGGAATGGATGCTGGGTGAGGCTGGAACTAGAAGGGAGCTGATGTTGGGGGAGGATTAGAATGGGATGGGGCTGGAAGAGTAAAATGGAGAAGGGAAAAATATTTTGTGTGGGAGGGATAAAAAATCTACAATTGGCCGGGTATTGGGAGAGTAAGTGGGGATTGAGGATGGAGGGGTAAAATTTGAGTGGATGAAATAGGAATGAGGAAAGAGCAAAAGGAGAAAGATTAGTATGTTAAAGCAGATGTAGAGAGAGAATGGAAAAAAATCTAGAAGAGAGAAGAAAGGACAAATGGACAGCAGACGATGGAGAGTTAGCAGAAGACACGAAGAAACCAGAAGAAAGTGGCTGGAGCAATTGCAGCTGAAAAAAATGCACAAAAGGTAGAAAAATATCTCTTTATTTTGAATTTATTACTTGGAATATGTCAGCTCTGGTAAATGTGCATCATTAACGTCTGCGCTTTGTTTAGTACAAGAGCAAATTAATGTATAGTTTTATTTCTACAGTGTTGTACATTCCAAGTTTGGCTTTTGGGATTCCCAGTTTAATTATTGTCTTCCTGTTTCTAAATTGTGATTCCTTGTTTGGTGATGGTCTTTGTTCTGCATGTGTAACTGAGCTGAGGTGTTCTGTTTATATAATTCCTATTTGACATTGCCACTTGTTCTCTTTCCCCAGTAGGTCATGTATTGTTGTTCTCTGAAATGTATTGGTTTAATATTTGCAGTGTTGCCTTTTGATTGGTAGAGTATGGTGCTTTGTGAGTCCTGGTAGTGCTGTTAGGATACGGCGGGTTTACTATGGGTTCTAAATGGGCAGTGTTTTTAGTAGTTCCTAATGTGTCTGGCAGTTGGCACTGGATTATAGTAATGTAGAAATCTTTTAGTCTTTCTTTATCCATACACTCATTAAGAGGCACGTTTACTAAAAGTTAGTATATGGTAACATTATGCAAATATTTATGCAAATGAGGCCCCTTATGCAAATGAGGTCCCGCACCCCCCTTGGGCCGCCCCTGCTGGGGGCCCACAATTTTTGTTGGCGTAGGGCCTCACTCAAGGTAAATCCGGCCCTGACTGTAATGATTCTCGCAATGCTGCGGCTGATTGGGACTCCTGTGGGGAGTTTTCTGGCCTTCATTTTAGTTGCTTCTCACCAAGAGAAGTCAAGTATACACTACAAGGCAAAGGCATTACAGTATATAAACTTCAAGAGAATTTGAGTACCTGGGTTTGTTTAATCAGCACGGTGAGATTCCTTAGCTTATGTGGGGTTATCCTGTCTGTCTTTGAGGTGGGAGATGTTGCAGTGATTTTGGCTGGTCCTTAATTGTTGCTCCTGGAAATTCTGCTTTGTCAATAGAATACTGAAGCTGGTAGGTGGAGACAGCTGGTTATATGAGGTGATGTCATTTAAAATACTCATGATCAGTCTCCAAGCTGCTGGTTTGGGGTGACAACCCACAATTCGGGACTGGACTGGAAGTACTCAAGGAAAACCAATTAGCAGGTAAGTCCTAATTAACCCATTTTTCTCCCCGCTCCTTGTTTTTCTTCTGATGAATGGCAGGCCTATCCTAAACAGATAGTACAGTGACCCCGCTGGCACTCTGTAGATTCAACGCTGCTACCTATATGGATGGTGGCATGGAAATACAGATTAAATGGCGGTGCTGGCATTTAACCTAAGACAGTGACCCTGCTGGCTGAACATTTACCCCGGTTTGTACAGCATATATTGCAAGATCATCCCTTGGGGGCACAAAAGTGAAAGCTGGTGAGGGTCTTACAACCCCTTGAGCTGGCCCTGCTGCACTAGCATGTGATCACCAGCACTATCAGTTACTGCAGGCTTCAGCAGGAACTTTTCACAGTCCAAAGCCCGCACTCGCCGCATAGTGCACTTTAGTAAATGGACCCTCGATCCTAACCCCTGCAAAATAAGTACAAATGAATATTATCGTGAGTTGTTCTAAGCGAACATCATAGCCAAGGTGAATATGTGTGAAATGTGTGTGAATAAAGCTGTATATATTACAGTTTACCTGCAACAAGGTTACAAATCAATAGGTAACGTACAGATCACCTGGAAAATGTTCAGAGAACCATCTATAGAACCCATATGTTAAGCAGATATCATGTGGTCATTGTGTGAGCCCAGAAAATTCTGTTCTCATCATTGCTAGCTTTCCATATTCACTAATAAATGGTTAATATAGTTTGTTTATATCCATCAGTTACAGAGACCATCCAGGAAGAGAAGAGAGAGGAAAACCAGAGAGAACATCCTGTAGAAAAGGGACAAATCCCAAGAAATTCAAGAAATGTCCCTGAAACTATTTCCTGGGAAACCGAAACGTGCAACACAAGGTATCAGCAGCTGGAATCAGAGGAGGGGCAGAGAAACCCTGTAGGAGACTCACCAGATGGAGTCACTGAGTGTGAGAGAAGTGACAGGGAGATCACAGACTTCCCTGAGCCCCAGAGACACCTGAGAGCAGAGAGAACCTTCCAGAATAGTCACAGTGGCCAAATGACTTCCGAACTCCACCAAGGAGAGAGGAAAGGGAAGAAATCCTTTCTGTGTGATGCCTGCGGAAAAAGCTTTAACAGGAAATATGAGTTATTATTGCATCAGAAAACCCACACTAGGGAGAGACCCTTTTCATGCTCTCAGCGTGAAAAATGTTTCAAACAGAAGGTAAATCTGAAATTACATGAGAGAATTCATGCTGAAGTTAAACCATTTCCACATATTGACATTAACAAAAGGTTCTGTCATAAGGAATCACCAATTACACAGCAAAGTACTGGAAAAAGTAGTAAATGTGTGAAATCTTGTAACTTTAAACAGTTCGTAAAACCGAACCAGAAAATAAACATAGAAAAGAGATATTTATCATCAGAAATGACAATTCATCAAAGGAGAGACACTGGAAAGAAACTTTTCACTACTTCTGAGCGTGACAGCAACTTCATTTATGTGTCACAACTGAAAACCCATGAACTGATCCACAGCAGAAAGAAGCCTTTTACATGTGCTGAGTGTTATAAAACTTTCAAGAGCACGTCGTGTTTGAAAATCCATCAAATGATTCACTTCGGAGAAAAACCCTTTACATCTACTGAGTATGGTAAAAAGTTCAGTAGGTTGTCAAAACTGAAAACCCACCAAATAATCCAAAGCGGAAAGAAAACCTTTACAAATTTCAATCAGTCGTCGACTCTAAAAAGTCATCAAATGATACACAGCGGAAAGAAACTTTTTACGTGCACCGAGTGTAATAAAAGTTTTAATCAGTCATCACAACTGAAAAGACATCATATGATACACAGCGGAAAGAAACCTTTTACATGCACCGAGTGTAGTAAAAGTTTTAATCGGTCATCAAATCTGAAAAGTCATCAAATGATACACAGCGGAAAGAAACTTTTTATGTGCACCGAGTGTAATAAAAGTTTTTATCAGTCGTCACATCTGAAAAGTCATCAATTGATACACAGCGGAAAGAAACCTTTTACATGCCCTGAGTGTAATAAAAGTTTTAATTGGTCATCATATCTGAAAAGTCATCAGTTGATACACAGTGGAAAGAAACCTTTTACATGCCCTGAGTGTAACAAAAGTTTTAATTGGTCATCACATCTGAAACGTCATCAATTGATACACAGCGGAAAGAAACCTTTTACATGCCCTGAGTGTAATAAAAGTTTTAATCGGTCATCACATCTGAAAAGTCATCAATTGATACACAGCGGAAAGAAACCTTTTACATGCACTGAGTGTAATAGAAGTTTTAATCGGTCATCACATCTGAAAAGGCATCAATTGATACACAGCGGAAAGAAACCTTTTACATGCACCGAGTGTAGTAAAAGTTTTAATCGGTCATCACATCTGAAAAGTCACCAGTTGATACACAGCGGAAAGAAACCTTTTACATGCACCGAGTGTAATAAAAGTTTTAATCGGTCATCAAATCTGAGAAGTCATCAGTTGATACACAGCGGAAAGAAACCTTTTACATGCACCGAGTGTAATAAAAGTTTTAATCAGTCGTCATATCTGAAAAGGCATCAATTGATACACAGCGGAAAGAAACCTTTTACATGCGCCGAGTGTAGTAAAAGTTTTAATCGGTCATCACATCTGAAAAGTCATCAGTTGATACACAGCGGAAAGAAACCTTTTTCATGCACCGATTGTAGTAAAAGTTTTAATCGGTCATCAAATCTGAAAAGTCATCAATTGATACACAGCGAAAAGAAACCTTTCACCAAACAGCAATGAGTAACTCACCTCAAAACGGGCACACCAACATGCAACATCAACCCCTTCAACACCTACCCACACAACAAAGCAAAAAACTTCTGGACAGACAGCAAATGTACAAAAGAACGTTCATCCAACAAATGTATGCCATTATACTAATTCTTACCCTATGCTCTTACCAAACAAATGCATATTACTACACTACCTACTTCACAGCCTTACAAGTTCCCCCAATATATATCATACCTCCCTACCATACACCAACTTATATACACATCGGCTTACCACAAACCGAACAGCAACAAACCTACCAGAGACATTCAAACAGAGCAACGGTCACAAACCGCCATACATCATAGACACACCCCACATACCACCCAAATAAACATAGGCCTGATAAATGCATGCTCCATATTTTATTTATTTAACAAACGATTATATACATATATAAATAAAACGCATATGCAACAAAACAAACACTATTAAAGATTACATCCATGAAAACAATATTGACATCCTATGCATTACTGAATCATGGCTCAAGAAAACAGACCAAGTAATACTGAACCAAATAACACCACTAGCATTCACAGCATACAACTGCCCCAGAATCCACAAACGAGGAGGTGGAGTACTTTTCATTGCCCAACAGACTTGAGGCTCAAGACATCAACCTCCAAAAGTTCCGAGCAATGCAAATTCATCAACACTAAAAACAAACACCTATCCATCTGCCTGATATACCGACCCCCCAATGCACTTACAGAGGACACATCAAGCATCCTGGAGATGATATATGCAGCTAACTCACCACACAAGATGCTCATCGTACAAGGAGACCTAAACCTCACATCTGCCACAAAAACATCTGAAATCATCTTTCACAAAGCAATGGAATCCATCCATCTCAAAGAAGTCTTATTAGGCCCATCCCATCACTCTGGCTCTACACCAGAATGCATATTCGTACCAACCAACACCCTAGAACAAGGTTTCTTGACAACACTTAAACCTACACCAATACCATGGTCAGATCACCATGCCATATCATTTGCACTCCAACAGAATACCCAACAGACAGCACGGAAAACAGAACAACCAATCAGATACTTCAAAGCATTTAACAAAGAGCATTTCCTGAAAGACACCGTACAACACCTACTCCAAGACTTCACTGACCTGGACAATGCCATCACAGCATAGAATACCACCATCTTTGCGGCATCCCAACCCACACCTCGAATGAATTCAAACCACAACAAAAATAGGCCAAGATCTACACCATGGTACTCTAACACAATAAGAGAATACAAAAAGAATTACGACAACTGGAATGTTGCTGGAGACGTAACAAATCAGAAACTATATTGAAACTATACCAAGAGATGCAAAAAGGCTGCAATAACCTAATAAATAAACATAAACAAGAATACCACACAAGCCTTGTACTAAAAGCCTGCAATAAATCCAAAGAACTCTTCAGCATCGTTCGTACCCTAACAAATGACCCAACCACGAAAGACGAAAACAAGATAATCAGCAAAGGATTGTGGGTGTATCTAATAGCCAAGAACAGTACCACCACATCTCATAAGAACATCTATCCTATAGACACATCAACTACAGATGGCTCCACAACTACCAATCAATGGAAGAACTTCAGCATTCCATCAACTAAAAAAATAGAACAAATTATCATTGCTCTAAATACCACCACTGTTCTATTGGACCCCTGCCCAGTGTCTTGGATCAAATCCACCAAAGAAGATTTTAACACATACATCCAAAAGGTAGTGAGTACTTCCCTCTCTCAGGGCTACATGACAAAAGCACTCAATCTACTATCCGACCCATCCCTAAAACCACCTCCAACAGTAAAGACCTTTCAAAATACCACTCAATATCCAGCCTCCCATTCCTGGCTAAAATAACAGAAAAATTGTACAGAGACAGCTCCAAGATCATATTCACAAATTTGCACCACTAGATCCCCACCAGCATGGATTCCATCCAAAACATGGTGAGACACTCCTCATACAACTATTTGTAGAAATGGACAAGTAAAAGGGATACCAGAATCTCCAATATGTAATTGAAGATGGATGAATTTCTTGATGCAGAATGTGTTTAGAAGTTTGGATTTTCACTTACTTCCTCTTAAAAAGAATAGGATGTCATGATCATGATTTCTGTGTAACCGTCTTTAAAATAGTCTGGAACATTGTTAACGCAAGCATAAAGTGTAAACATAGGCTATGAACTGTGCAACCATAGTTCATTGTACAGTGCTGATACAACATAATTTTTGCAACTTTGCAATTATAAATAATTTTGTCATAATCAAGTAAATTTCATCTAATACACTGTAATCAGATCTTACTCTGTATAAAGAACTTTGGTGACACCTTGTGTTATTTCACGGTTATAATAAATGACTGTTACTTCCCCTTTTTCTTTAATAAAAGGAGCTTTTCAGGAGGAAGAATTTGAATTCTGCAGGCGTGGAACTATGCATGTCCATAGACCGTCTGTGGTTTTCCCCTTTGAGCTCAAAGAAAATAGCACTTTGTGTGTGATTGTATTCTGTGTTACTCTCTGCCTGTTTGTCACTGCTTGAGGGACCAGAGACCGAAAGAGCCGTGGTATTGAGGCCAGATCACGGGGTTTTCTTCACTATTCAATAACATAATCAAAGGAATAGACAAAATAAAACAGGGCTTCTTATTAAAATGTATCGATATATCAGCAGCATTTGACACAGTTTCCCATCACATCCTATGGAAACGCCTAATGGAGACTGGACTACAAAATACCACCATTAAATGGTTTCAATCATACCTCTATGACAGACAGCAGAAAGTAAAATCTGGTAACCTCACCTCAAAACCCTTCAAGACTACTCAAGGAGCTCCCCAAGGCTCATCACTATCTGCTCTTCTCTTCAACATTTACATTCAGCCTATATGCAAAATATTCAAACAAATACAAGATACAATACGCCATATATGCTGACGACATCATGGCATACACCCCTATTCAACTGGACTCCCCAGACTATACTACCATATCAAATTGCATCCAAGAAATGACAACCTGGCTAACCAATAATAACTTAAACATCAACATAAAAAAAATTGAAGTAACCATCATCACGAGAGACTCCACATTCATTCCTCCTACTTCTAACATATCCAATGCACCAATCACAATAAAAGACAAAGTCAGATACCTTGGAGTGATTCTAGACAAACAACTCACCCTCCAACCGCATATCAACAGCCGCCTTCAAACTCGCAATGCTCAGGTGATTAAAACCGTTCCTCAATAAAGAACATTTCCGCACAGTATACCAGGCCATCATTACACCCCTGCTGGACAACTGTAATATACTATTCCAAGGTCTACCTAAACCAGGGGTCTCCAACTCCAGTCCTGGAGGGCCGCAAACCAGTCAGGTTTTCAGGGTATCCCTAATGAATATGCATGAGATATATATGCATTAGAAATAGCCTGCCATACTGACTGGTTTGTGGCCCTCCAGTGCTGGATTTGGGGACCCCTGCCGTACACCTCTGTCATGTATGATTGTGAGTGGGCAAGGTACAGATGTCCTCGACATCCAAAGGGTAGATAGAATGTGTCACATCCCTCCTCGTTTCTCACCACCACCAAAAAGTTGTCTAATAGACAATATTTTGGTGGTGGTGAGAAGCGAGGAGGTATGTGACACATTCTATCTACTCTTTTGATGTCGAGGACATCTGTACCTTGCCCACTCACAATCTTAAATGACAGAGGTGTAAGGTGGGGGTCCCCAAATCCAGCACTGGAGGGCCACAAACCAGTCAGTTTGACAGGCTATTTCTAATGCATATATATCTCATGCATATTCATTAGGGATACCCTGAAAACCTGACTGGTTTGCGGCCCTCCAGGACTGGAGTTGGAGACCCCTGACCTAAACAAACCACCCGTCCCCTACAAATAGGTCCAGAACACTGTTGCCCTCATTATTACAAGTGCATCAGTACAAGACTACATAACTCCAATACTATATGACCTGCACTGGCTTCCAATCTCATCAAGGACAAAATATAAAACAACACTCACCATCTTCAAAAATTAAAAACAACATGTCAGCAGAAATACTAAAGGAACTCATCAGAACCAAAACAAGCAAACGACCAGACACAAAGAGCACCAAGAACAACATACCAACACCCATTCTATTCGCAAGAACCAGCAAATCCACATCCATGTGAGCTTTCTCTCTTGCTGCTCCTACTACCTGGAATGTCCTCCCATAAAAACTGAAAGCAACAACAGATATAAAAGAATTCCGGAAGCTACTCTATTCATCAAACAATTCAATGAAGACCACCAACAACCAACCACCCCAACACAAGATCAACAAAAGACCCCAACGACGTCCAGAAGATGCTAAAAGCAACGTTCTTCACAGAACACTTCAATGACACTACATGAACTGCCCAAACAATGTAAATGTAAATATAAGCATAAAAAATGTAAATAGTTCCTGTACATAGCTTATACCAGGGGTCTCAAACTCAAATTGCTTTGAGGGCCAAATGAGGACTTGTAAAGTAACCCGGGGGCCGCATAAGACGCGGGGCCTCATTTGCATAAGGGACCTCATTTGCATAAATATTTGCATAATGTTACCATACACTAACTTTTAGTAAACATGCCTCTTTAATGAGTATGGATAAAGAAAGACTAAAAGATTTAGAAACAAGAAGACAATAATTAAACTGGGAACCCCAAAAGCCAAACTTGGAATGTACAACAACACTGTAGAAATAAAACTATAAATTAATTTCCTCTTGTACTAAACAAAGCGCAAACATTAATGATGCACATTTCCCAGAGCTGACATATTCCAGTTAATAAATTCAAAATAAAGAGATATTTTTCTACCTTTTGTGCATTTTTTTCAGTTGCAATTGTTCCAGCCACTTTCTTCTGGTTTCTTCATGTCTTCTGCTAACTCTCCATCGTCTGCTTCCATTTGCCCTTTCTTCTCTCCTAGTTTTTTTTTTCCATTCTCTCTCTACATCTGCTTTAACATACTAATCTTTCTCCTTTTTCTCTTTCCTCATTCCTATTTCATCCACTCAAATTTTACCCCTCCATCCTCAATCCCCACTTACTCTCACAATACCTGGCCAATTGTAGATTTGTCTTCTCTCCCAGACAAAATATTTTTCCCCTCTCCATTTCACTTTCCCAGCTCCATCCCATTCTAATCCTCCCCCAACATCAGCTCCCTTCTAGTTCCAGCCCCACCCAGCATCCGCTCCCTTCTAGTCCCTGCATCAGTCCATTTCCAGTCCTATCCTAGCCTCACCATCAGCCCATTTCTAATCCTAGCCCCCCATCAGCCCATTTCCAATCCTAGCTCCCTCCCCTCACAGCCCATTTCCATTCCAAGCCCCCTCCCCATCAGCCATTTGCAGTTCAAGCCCCCTTCCACTCAGCCCATTTCCAGTCCTAGCAACCCCCCCAGCACATTACCAGTCCTAGACCCCCCATAGCCCATTACCAGTCCTAACCTCCCCATAGCGCACTTCCAGTTTTACCCCCCTCACCCCATTTTCAGTCTTACCCCCCCCCCATAGCCCATTACCAGTCATAACCCCCCCTGCCAATAGCCCACTTCCAGCCCTAACCCCCATTACCCCATTTCAGTCAGCCTCTCCATAGCTCATTACCAGTCCTAACTCCCCCCATCAGCCCACCTCCAGTCCTTCCTAACCCCCACCTGCCCATTTCCAGTCCTAGCCCCCACCATAGCCCATTTCCAGTCATAACCCCCCCCCACCAATAGCCCATTTCCAGTCCTACACCCCCCCCCGCCAATAGCCCATTTCCAGTCCTACAACCCCCCCCCCCCCGCCAATCGCCCATTTCCAGTCATACACCCCCCCCCCCAATAGCCGATTTCCTGTCATAACCCCCCCCACCGCCAATAGCCCATTTCGTCATACCCCCCCCTGCCAATAGCCCTTTTCCAGTCCTACACCCCCCCTGCCAATAGCCCATTTCCAGTCATACCCCCCCCCTGCCAATAGCCCATTTCCAGTCATACCCACCCCCCCCTGCCAATAGCCCATTTCCAGTCCTACACCCCCCCCCCGGTAAATAAAAAAAACAACCTGGCTTCTGCTGCTGCTGCAGCAGAAAATCAGCTGTCCCGTGGCCCCTTTCCCTCTGCGCGAGAGCCCTGAGTGTGCTTCCTCTGCGGCGTGCTTTTTAAGCCACGAAGAGAGTATTTCCCTCTCGCGCGGCTTAAGCCTATTCACTTTTCAAGCCTCGCGAGAGGGAAATACTCCCTTCGCGGCTTGAAAAGCACGCCGCAGAGGAAGCACATTCAGGGCTCTCGCGCAGAGGGGAACAGGCCGCAGGACAGAGCAGCAGAAGCCAGTTTTTTATTTTTTTAAAATTGACCGTCGATTCTGCCGTTGCCACGGCGGCAACGGCAGCAGCAGAAGCCGTCGCGGGCCGCACAACCTTCTCCCGCGTGTTTGAGACCCCTGCCTTATACTATATACAGCTCACCACGCAATCAAACTCACACCACTCACACACACACACCTCGATTTTTCACTGCATGCCCACACCCACACACCCAACCACTTAATTTGTTTGCTGTGCATCCAACCACTTGATTTGTTTGCTGTATAATTGAATCGTTTATTGTGTAATCTGCTTTGATTTCAGGATAAGGCGGTATATAAATCCTTTAAAATAAAAAAAAATTTTTACATACACTGAGTGTAATAATAGTTTTAATTGGTCATCACAACTGAAAAGTCATCAATTGATACACAGCGGAAAGAAATCTTTTACAGGCACCGAGTGTAATAAAAGTTTTAATCGGTCATCAACTCTGAAAAGTCACCAACTGATAAACAACGGAAAGAAACCATTTACATGAACTGAGTGTAATAAAAGTTTCAATCAGTTATCAAATCTATAAAAGCATCAAATGATACACAGCGGAGAGAAAGCTTTTACAGGCACTGAGTGTAATAAAAGTTTCAATCAGTCATGAACTCTGAAAAGTCACCAACTAATACACAATGGAAAGAAACCTTTTACATGTATTGAAAAGGTATCAAATGATGCACAGAGGTTCATGACTTGGTGATGTCAATAAATGGTCCCTTATATACTAGATATGACCTTGTTCATCTTAATAATCATACTTTTACTTTAGGTGTTAAATTTAACTTGGGTAATCTTTTCATTGCCTGAAACCCAACATATTCATCTTTTTCCTTGTGGACTAGAATCTTGAATTCTTCCACCTCTGGGTCTTTCTCCTCCCTTTGTTCCTCCTCTTAAAATTGAATGGTTGACCTATCCTGTACTTATCTCACTCTCCTGTAGTTCCAGATCAGCAAGTTCCATCTCCCCCTCAACTGCTCTTTCTGTTGCTGTACTCTCACCCAGGTCACCTCCTCCTCCCTGTATATCTTTTTCCATAGAAGCCCTTTGTTGCTTCAAGATGTTATCATTCACGTTTCTCTATTTTGATCTGTGAAATTAAATATCTTAAATTGCATCTGTTGCATTTTGCAGTTTTTCTTGTGGCAATTTTCCTCTTTCTTCCAGGTTTTGTCAGATGACATTAGATGACCTTTGGCCTTGATAAATGTGCTAAGGCAATTTTTTTTAGAGGAAAATTGAACAAAATGAAAAACATCTTTCTAGCTGAAGGCTGGGACATCAAGGGCTTTGAACAGGAAGGTGTATATAAGTTTGTTGGAGCAGAGGAAGGAACCATACTCAAGCAGAAATTACTGAGAGAAAAAATCAGTAAAGAATACTACAGAAGATTAAAATCATTATTGAAAAGGACTTTAACATCACGGAATAAGATACAAACTATCACTCAGCTGACAATTTCTGTACACTCAGAAACACAGGAAAGGTACCCCTCCTGCTAGTCAAAAGCAGCACAGAAAAAGACAGGAGGGCAATCACCACTGGAAGAACTGAGATTTATTGGTGTAAAGGTCTGCCCAACACATGTTTCGGCCATCTGTCCTTCCGGAGACTGTGACCTTAATACAAACATATACAAATATTTTATTTATTACATTCTTTTATATACCATGCTATTCTGCATCAGTGCAGTTTACATTGAACAAACTGAAATTATATTGAACAGAGCATTATAACTTGGAGATAGCTATTTTACAGGGAACATGGGCTATGGAGGGTTAAGTGGCTTGCCCAAGACCACAAGGAGCACCTGTGGGACTAGAAACCCAAGTCCTTCCGGCCCAAGGTTGCTGTCCTCTAGTGGGATTTGAACCACTGGCCTTCTGGCCTGAAGTACCTTGTCCCAACCACTAGGCCACTCCTCCACTCTGAATATACACAAATATGTAAACAACAACAAATACAACCATAAAAATGAGAATAAAGACCCAAGGGAATCATCTTTATCCTTATTGGTTCTTGATATACCGCCCTTGGCGACGGAGCATTAGAGCAATGTACAATAAAGGTAAAATTAAAATAAAAAATAAAAACACAGTTTGGAAATAAAAAGAACGCCAAAACAAATGGACAGGACAACAGGGAAAGAGAAGGCAGCGCTGGAAGGAGGTATGGGGAGGAGGGGAGGCGCGCGCCCGATCTGTCTCTCCCTGCTCTGACCTCGCGTCGGAGGAGGAAGGGACCAGACCTGCTTAAAGTGCTGAGAAAAGGCTTGGAGGGCGCATTTCGGTTGTCTGCTGTAGCCCTGCCATGCTGAGAGAAGAAAAAAAGTGGTGGCAGCAGGACAATAGCAGGTAGCCGAAATGCGTTCGCCAAACCTTTGCAGCTTGCACAGGGCTAGGTACGGTCCTGCTAAAATCCTCTGAAGGGTTTTTTAAATATTCATTGCAATTGCACACCTAATATGCACAAATCAATAATGCACACATTAAGTCGTATGTGTACGTGTATGCAACCTTTTGTGTGAACGCTGAAATTCTAGCCATACAAATGAGCCTGAAATGTACACGCCTACTTCCAGTACACCACATCCATCTCCAATAGGCCCAGCAGTGCTGTCCTTGGCTGAAATATGCGCTGCCTGTGGGATCTTCTGAGGATGTCTCCAGCCAGGCTGCCCAGCCCTCATCTCTCCTGTCTCACTGCCCTGCTCTCTTTTGTCTCCACTTTCTATTTCTTATTTTTTCTCCAGCTCATCTTCTAACCTTCAGCCACTAGAGGCAGCAAAACAATAAAAGTAAAAAAATACAAGTTGCGGGCTAGCGCAAGCAAAGAAACTGGTACAAAACCTTACCCAACACTAACCACATAAAAACGAGCTAGCTTTTCATTCCTCCTCAGTCCACGAGCTAAACTGCCAGCATTAGAAAACCACATTTTAAGCCCTTGGGTTCTGTGCGCACTTCTTTGTATTTGGAAGTAATCGCTAATACCTTCATCACTGCATTCAAATGAACAGCAAGCTAATATCAAAACATTTATTTACGCAGAGTTTTCTTGTGTGCTAAACTCTTATGAGGGTAGGACGCCCCTCAGCACAGAAAACTCTGCACAGAAGCAGCAGTGAGCTGTGTATTAGTCTCTCGCACTTTATACATCGGTCCCTCAGCGCAGCTCTGAGCCACTAGACTACTGCACAATGTCCAATGACATAATCCTTCTGGAGACCAAAAACACATCGAAACTTCAAAATATACATTACATTTACCGATTCTGCTTGCACAAGAAACAATGGGACAGGAAGATTTTAATTGTTCTTTATTTTTATACTTCTAAAACATTTTGGGCCCAATATTCAGTGCTGTTGGTCAGCACGATTACAACAGCTAGCCACCAGCACTGAAGAGTCATCCCGGACACGGACCGCCAAGGCCATATCCAGTCATCGGAATGCAATATCCGGGTTGGCCGCACAGCCCATGAACCCACAGAAGATAAGCGGGCAATGGCGATATGGAGACACTGCTGGGTTAGCTCCCATCTTTACCTGCGTGTTGCTAAACAGACAGTGGCTAAATATCACCACTGCCCAGTGATCGACTGCTGCCGCCGCTGGAAAGTCCACGTTATGCCCCAGTGCCACACGGGTAACACTGGGGTGTGTAGCAGCATTTACATGGTTTATATGTCTGTAAACCATGTAAATATCTTTGAATATTGAGCCTTTTATCATTTATATGGCCCTTTAAATTATACATAATAATAATACATTTCTTATTATAAATGTATGCATAGTAAGCCACAATTCAAAATACAGTTTGAATACATGCAGAGGTTAAGGAAAAATGGAGAAAATTTAGAGGGGCCCTCGTCAGCAATAAAGTAAAATTCCAGTTTGCATTGAGAACAATTCCCAAGTTCTTGTGCTGGTCTTTACTGTGGGAAGGGAGTGGAACCGGGCTGACACGGGGGGGGGGGGAGGAGGAGAAGTTGACCGAAGGGCAAAGAGAGGGCTGGAAGGGAGTTGACAAAGGGGTAAAGAGAGGGCTGGAAGGGAGTTGACGGAAGGGTAAAGAGAGGGCTGGAAGGGAGCTGACAGATGGAGAAAGAGAGGGCTGGAAGGGAGCTGACAAAGGGGCAAAGAGAGGGCTGGAAGGGAGCTGACAGAGGGGCAAAGAGAGGGCTGGAAGGGAGTTGACCAAAGAGGAAAGAGGGCTTGGAAGGGGGCTGACAGAAGGGGAAAGAGAGGGCTGGAAGGGAGTTGGACGAAGGGGAAAGAGAGGGCTGGAAAGGAGCTGACAGAGGGGAAAGAGAGGGCTGGAAGGGAGCTGACAGAGGGGGAAAGAGAAGGCTGGAAGGGAGCTGACAGAGGGGCAAAGAGAGGGCTGGAAGGGAGATGACCGAATGGGGAAGAGAGGACTGGAAGGGGGCTGACAGAAGGGGAAAGAGGGCTGGAAGGGAGCTGACAGAGGGGAAAGAGGGCTGGAATGGAGCTGACAGATGAGATGGAAAAAAAGAGATAGCATGCCAGAATAAAATAAATGGTATGCTGAAATAAACAGACATTAAACTTTAGACAGGAGCTTCAGCACAAGAACACCGACAGGCTAAAACAGATAAACTATCTTTACAACCAAGGTGACAAAGTAATGGGAGGGGGGAGGTAGAGAGATGCTTTTGCTAGAGTTGTCTTCTCATGCACACACACAAAGCAGTAGGGCCTCATACAGCTTAGCCACAAAATGCCCTAGACTGCAGGGAGAGATAAGGTAGCCACCCCTCAACTGACCAATCAGAGACTCTTAGCAGTTAGGTACTCTCCAGATATGCTGCCTAGATAATTCTGTAGGAAGAAAATCAAGGGGCCCAGAGAACTCTTCCAAATTGCTATTCTGCTCTAACCCACGTGACAAACTGCTATGCTAAGACTGCATAAAAATCCAGCTTGAAACCTGTGTGAGTGCTGGACTCCTTGATAGCTTACTGTGAGCTAGCCCTGCTATAGCAGTGAATAAAAAGGTATCTGCCTGGAAATTTTGTTTGTCTCTCTTGCCTTGCTTGCTCTTTTTCTCTCCTTACCAGGTATCATCTGGACTGGACCGGGACCCCGCTAGATGCTCGTCCCATGACAACAGAGGGGAAAGAGAGGGCTGGAAGGGAGCTGACAGAGGGGTAAAGAGAGGGCTGGAAGGGAACCTCTGTGCTCTGGGAAGAGCAGTGCCCTAGTAGTGCTCTGCTAGAGAGGTGAATTTTAGCTCCTGTGAGTGAATTTTTGGTGAGTTCTGTCTGTCTCCACTTATTTATTTGTCATTATTAGTGTGCTCTCTTACTTCTCTGCCCCTTATTTTGCACTTTTGTTCAGCTTTCTCAGCTGTATAACTTCTCCTGTCTGGCCTGTCTGTGTTGGCTAGGTTTACCGTTACTTTGAATTCAATATCTATCCTTGCTCTGTCTCCATATTCTGCTGAGCTTAAACATTTTTCTCCAAGGACAAGCAGGATGAGTCAGCCACACCTGGTGATGTCATCCGACGGCGCCGAGACGGAAGTACTCTCCATAGCTCAGAAGGGCTTTTCGCCCTTCTGAGCATGGGCCAACTGGCCCTGCCCCCCGGCCCGCCCCTAGCTAGCCAGTTTCAGTTCTTCCGCCTTGCCAGCAAGACGGTTCTCTACTCTCCATCTGAAATTTGCACTTTAGAAACTATTAAAACAACAAGAAGAATTAGTGTCACCTTGCTTTAGGTGACACTAATTCCCCTCTGTCAGCTTTTCCAACCAGCGACCATCTACTGCTGACCCGATCGGGGGTTGAAGCGCCGAGCAGGCCAGCAAGCACTCCTCTCGGTCCTCCGGCCCAATCCGGGCTGTGGGAGGAACAAAGGCGGCATATTTAAAGCACCGCCAGCGGCGGGAATAGCCTTTTCCAACCAGCGACCATCTACTGCTGACCCGATCGGGGGTTGAAGCGCCGAGCAGGCCAGCAAGCACTCCTCTCGGTCCTCCAGCCCAATCCGGGCTGTGGGAGGAACAAAGGCCGCATATTTAAAGCATCGCAGACAGGCAGGCCTGCGCCTGTCGGGCCCGCGCCTGAGGACCTCGCCAGAGGGCCCTTTGGCGTGGCCCTTAGGCGGGGCACTACAATCACCATTGTACACCTAGAGAACATTCTACTAAGAATAACACAAGCCCTTCGTCAATCCACTCTATCACTAAGCTACGCTATCCAGTCTCATCAGCCACTCTTATCTGCAGCCATCTTGGAAGCTCCCCGATCAGGGTTGAGCCCAGCACGAGCGCCAACGTCCAGCAGCCCTCTTCCCAGTCACATGCTCTGGAGGGACTGAGCCTTGCTGCCACCAGACCGCCTACACTCAACGAGAAATCATCATCCAAGCCGTGCACGGCAGAGCGCGAGCACCTCATGCCCTTCTAAGATTCTCCCAGCACAGCAAGTATAATTTCACAATCAGTATAAAGTCAGCAGCTTGCAACACAGTATCTAACACATAGGCTATTACTATCATCAACAGCATATCTTCTACCAGGACTATTGTCAGTAGTCAGACTGTAAACAATTAGCATCGTATCACTTTTAGTACTGTTGTCAGTAGTGTATCTAACCAGCACCGTTGTCAGTAGACAACCTGCAAATAGTTAACATTATTCCACACTATTACTGTTGTCAGTAATATATCTACAGTCAGTACTGTTGTCAGTTATCTGTAACCAGCTTACAAATAGTCATTTCTTATAGCTCTATTGTCAGTAGTACACATTACTGTTATCAAGAGTATTCTATCAATTGAAACAATTACCAGCAGCTAACCAGCTAGAAAATCTCTCAAACAATTTATTACTGTTGTTAATGGTATATTATCTCATTACTGTTGTCAGCTGTCATTACCATTGTCATTACTGTTCCCAGTAGTATAATATCTCATTACTGTTGCCAGTAATACCTTATTAATCATAAACATTGTAAGATAATAGCCAGCCAGGAACTCTCAATCAATCTATTACTGTTACCAGTAGCATATTATCATCTACCAGGTTTACTATCAGTTACAATCACAATAATATACTGTTGTCAGTAGCTTATGCCAATCAGGATTGATACTGTTTCTAGCAGCTCTACTTACAACTCCTGCATACTCCAAATCCCCATTGGAATACCTTGCTTACATCTACTTACCCTACTATATTACTCCATAGCTCCACCAACACCAACCCTTTAAAAATGCCACGCTCAAACATCAAAAAAATGAAAATATTCTATATTGGCTTAGTCTTAGCAATACTAGCCATTGACTTAACCCTAAGCCTAAACCACAAAACAATCCCTATTATTCATACACACATGCGAAACAACTACCAAATTGGACACATTTATCAAAATAACCATCCCAGATCAAATTTACATAGACTGATTCACATAAAACAAATAAACACAATACAAACACTCAAGGGAACACACATAAATAATACACCTTCCCTCTCATGTATTCTTATCAACGCAAGGTCGATGAAAAACAAACTACCTATATTTAATGATTTAATATCCGACTTAAAACCAGACATATTATGCGTTACAGAAACCTGGCTCTCAGATACCGATTCAGTCTACATAAACCAACTTAATACAGAAGACTATGACACCTTCTATAAACATAGAACTAACAGAAAAGGCGGAGGTGTTTTAATGATGACAAAAAAAGGTACTATGCGCCAAAGCAATACAATCCAATATTTCTGACAAAATAGACACACTACTAATAAATATTGGCTTCATGAAACTTTGCTTGGTATATAGGCCCCCAAACCAAAAATCAGACTGCATTGACTCTCTCATTGAACTCCTCAGCTCCTCAACTGAACAACACCCCATAATGATGCTAGGAGATTTCAACCTTCCCTCGCTACCAATATCAGAATCTAAACTATTCTTTGATACTATCTCCGACATAGAATATCATCAAATAATAAACATATCTACACACATCAAAGGTGGAATTCTTGATCTTGTCCTTCTCCCTAACTCACTCTTCAAACTAATCAACCCAAATTCAGTTGAATGCACTCAAATACCCTGGTCAGATCACCACATTATTAAACTAAACCTGACATATCCATCCACTAATACTAACAACTACATCAGAAATGTCACAACCACAAGATTTAAAAAGTTTAACAATGATGAATTTATTGACTTAACAATCCCCCACCTCGTCACAACAGAGACGAATTTAGATAACACTGTTAAAAACTGGCATGACACCATCTACAATGCCGCAAAAACTAATCAAATACACAAAAAGAGTAACCACTCTAACACCAATGCCAAACCATGGTTCAATACTACACTAAATCAGATGAAAAGGAACCTTAGAAAACTAGAACATAACTGGCGTAAATCCAAATTGACGATACACAAAGAAATATACAATAATCTGCTCACTAAATACAAAGATACCTTGGATAGCACAAAAAAAGAATATTATGCCAAAATACTCTCAAAATCATATAACAGACCAAGAGAATTATTCTCCATTGTCAGAAATCTAACCAACCCTCAAACTTCTGACAGCGAAATCACAGACATCTCAGTCCAAACTTTAGCCCAACATTATCAAAACAAAGCAAAATTGCCATCAATACCTATAAACACTATCCTCTTGTCACACCAACACACAAACGAATGGTTAGAGTTCCATCATATAACTAAAGAG
This sequence comes from Ichthyophis bannanicus, assembly GCA_033557465.1. Classification (NCBI taxonomy): domain Eukaryota; kingdom Metazoa; phylum Chordata; class Amphibia; order Gymnophiona; family Ichthyophiidae; genus Ichthyophis; species Ichthyophis bannanicus. Next base: position 741,666,690 of record CM066032.1, on the reverse strand, counting down.
ACACTAAAAAACATCATCTCTGGCCTCAACACCACAACGTCTTATCTAGATCCATGTCCAGTAACTTGGATAAAAAACACTAACAATCTTATTGCCCTACATTCTCTCAATAGTAAACCTCTCACTTACCCAAGGCTACCTCCCACCATCTCTTAAACACGCACAAATCCGGCCAATCCTCAAAAACAGCAAACTGGATAAAACATCCCCAACGTCATATAGACCCATATCAAGCATACCTTTTTTGGCCAAAATAATTGAAAAAGTAGTTCAATTACAAACACAAGATTTTCTTGACTCATCCTATCCTCTTGATGAGCAACAATATGGCTTTCGGCCCTGCCATGGAGTGGAAACACTCCTCACAGTTTTAATAGATGCACTCCTAAGAGAGATTGACAATCCTAAACAGGCATTTATCCTACTGTTCATCGACATATCAGCTGCGTTCGATAGCGTACACCACACAATAATGCTCAATAACTTAAAAAAAATAGGATTAAACTCTACAGTACACAAATGGTTCTCATCCTATCTAACTGATAGAACACAAAATGTAAGAATTGGAAATCAAAACTCCACCACCTACAAGCAAGAAATTGGATTACCTCAAGGCTCAGCGCTGTCAGCTCTACTTTTCAATATTTACATAAAACCAGTCTGCAACATATTCAAAAGCTTTGGAGTAAAATATCATCTATACGCAGATGATATTATGCTCTATATCCCATTCACAATTCCCAACCTACCGCTTCAACTCTTATCGGATTGCTATAATGAAGTCACAACTTGGCTAAAAACACAAAACCTCCACATAAATCACGCTAAAACCGAAGTTCTAATCGTAACCAAGAACAGAACCTATATCCCTCCATCACACATAAGACTCCAAAACCAAGAAATCAAAATAAAAAAGGAAATAAGATATCTAGGTGTCATGCTAGATACACACCTTACGATGGAAACTCACATCAGCAATACCATAAAGAAAATCTATTTCAAACTTAAAACTCTTAAACAACTTCGTCCACTAGTTTTCACACAGGACTTTATCAATATAATACAAGCTACAATAACCCCACACTTTGACTTTGCCAATCTAATCCTAATAGGCTTAACAAAACAAAGTATAAAACGATTGCAATTCGCACAAAATGCTGCAGCTAGAATCACATTGAAAATCAATTCCCTTCAACACATATCACCAATACTAGTCTCCCTTCATTGGTTACCAATTCAAAGTAGAATAATCTACAAAACAATAATAACAACATTCAAAGCCTTATATGCTTTGGCCCCACCCATGTTATGTAACTTAATACACAAAGAACCAGCTAAGCCTACACACAGAAAAGGACAACTATGCAGATTAAAAATCCCGAAAGATTTCACAAAAGCCCACAAATCAACAAACAATAGAGCATTTTCGCACATAGCCCCTACTATCTGGAATTCCCTTCCAGAGGAGCTACGAAAGCTAACAGAGATCACAGAACTACGCAAGAAACTGAAAACCTATCTGTTCACCAAACATTATAACATAAATAACTCAATATCTACAATAGACAAAGGTTAAATAGACAATCCGGTTGCTCTATGCAATAAACCTTTAACCCAGTGTTTCCCAACCCAGTCCTACGGGGCACACCGGCCAGTCAGGTTTTCGGGATATCCCTAATGACTATGCATGAGATATATATGCATTAGAGATATCCTGCCAACCTGACTGGTTTGTGGCCCTCCAGGGCTGGATTTGGAGACCCCTGCCTTACACCTCTGTCATTTAAGATTGTGAGTGGGCAAGGTGCAGATGTCCTAGACATCGAAAGGGTATATAGAATGTGACACATTCCTCCTCGATTCTCACCACCACCAAAAAGTTGTCTAATAGACAATATTTTGGTGGTGGTGAGAATCGAGGAGGAATGTGTCACATTCTATATACCCTTTCGATGTCTAGGACATCTGCACCTTGCCCACTCACAATCTTAAATGACAGAGGTGTAAGGCAGGGGTCTCCAAATCCAGCCCTGGAGGGCCACAAACCAGTCAGGTGGGCAGGATATCTCTAATGCATATATATCTCATGCATAGTCATTAGGGATATCCCGAAAACCTGACTGGCTGGTGTGCCCCGTAGGACTGGGTTGGGAAACACTGCTTTAACCTATACAGATGGCACTCTCCAATGATGATCTTCTGACCTCCCCCATGTAATCCATGTATATATATTCATATATAACTTGTATATAGTTTCCACACTGTTCGGTATTATACCACATTGTTTGTTCTATACTTTATATGATGCTCCTTGTAAATAAGTTCTGTATTATTGCAATGTTCCATGTAAAACAAACTTGATTTGTTAATTATTGTTAACTGTAAACCGCAACTGAACTCTTGGAAGATGCGGTATATAAATGTGAATAAAATAAATAAATAAATAAATAAATGTATACAAACTGCAGTAATGCTTGTTTCTGGATCTGTTCCAGCATTCTCTTTCTCTCTAGGAGCATCACAAAGAGCTGTCCCTCGTGAGCTGCGAACAAGAGATCAGATCAGCAGCTGCTCAATTGTGAATTCCAGATACCTCTACAGCAACTGTTGTTGCTCCGGATGTGCCTCGGGGCCTCCATCCTCAGCCGCAGGCTCCTAGTTGCCGATGCAGCTCACGCGATTCAGGACTCCTGACGGTTCTGGCCTCCTTGGTCGCAGCCTTCATCGAGCAGGCGGATGCCGCGGATCGAGGCTTTGAGCCCCGGACTTGGGGAGCCGCTACAGAGAGGCCCTGCGCTCAGGACTGGCCCTTTCTGAGAGGCTCGGCAGCCCAGGACATGCCTACGGGCCTCCGTCCCCAGCCAGCTGCAGCTCAGCGTGCCCTTCCCCTACCCGGCTCCGTCTCATGTGGGGACCATGGAGGCGGCCATCTTGCTCTGACCATGCGGCCCTGCAAGTCGCCGCCCCCTCTGCTGAGGCTCAACTCCATTGGCTGGTTTGATCTGCCTGCGACGCCATGTTGTCTCTGTCCCCGGTCAACCTTGCTTCTCTGAGCCTCGTCTTCAGGATCGAATCGCCAGCCCCCACGGCACCTTGGCTGTAGCCACGCCTACAGATGGCGCCGCTAACAGCCAGCACCCCGGTGTCCGCGCTGACAATGCCTCTTTGCCGACGTGGGAACCAGCCCCACAGCGCCATTGCCTGGAACAGCCCAGACCCACGGCGCCATTGGCTGGAACAGCCCAGCCCCACAGCGCCATTGGCTGGAACAGCCCCTCTGCGCCATTGGCTGGAACCGCGCCAATGGATATCGCCACAGCAGTCAACGTCCCTGCGCCGGAATAGCAACAAGGGATGAGGGGGGAGCAACTCCAAGAGGCTGAGACTCTCCGCCCGGCATCGATCCCTCGCCAGCGCCAATCGCTCCCAGTAGCCAAGCAAAAGGTTGAGCTCACTGCTGTCCCTGCCTGGTCTCCAGCCCTTGTTACTCCATGGACAAGCAGAGATTTAGGGCAAAATGTGCCGGGGAGGAGATGCAATGCGCTGTATGGTGCGGCCCCTCCTCGCATGGCCCCGCGTCTTCCCGATAGACAGGTGACCTCCACTTCGGAGTTCAGCTATCCAGTCTTGAGATTTTCACTCTGGACTCTCGCGATCGTGCTCGTGTTTCACGAGTCGGCTCTGGCACCAGCCCTCCTCCCGAAGTGTTAATTTGATGTGCTCTACGCTGAGTTCCCCCCATGCATGGAAGTGTAAGTCTGATCCCAGTAAGAAGTCAGAACTTCGCATCCATCCATCCATCCATCTTGAAGGACTAGAAAGGGGGACTGTTACTTCTGGAGAGAAATCTGCAACTGTGAGTATATACTTCTGGTAATTTTCTAAAAAGAATTCTTTGTATTAAAGCTACTTAATCTGTGAACCCACTGTTTTTTGTTGGATCAGTTAGGGCCTATAGCAGCAATTTAAGTTTGAATTTAAAACACAGAGGAGAACTTTCTGGTTACATTTCATACACAGCAGAAAGCTTGTAGTTTAAATTTAATAGTCACTCAGGGCCAAGTAACAGCAAAGTACTTTTAGTTTAAATTTAACACACAGAAGAGAGCTTTATGGTTACATTTGGAACCCAGCAGAGAGCTTGTAGTTTAAATTTAATAGTCACTCAGGGCCAAGTAACAGCAAAGTACTTTTAGTTTAAATTTAGCACACAGAAGAGAGCTTTCTGGTTACATTTGGAACCCAGCAGAGAGCTTGTAGTTTACATTTAATAGTCACTCAGGGCCTAGCATCAGAAAAGTACTTTTAGTTTTAAAACACAGAAGAGAGCTTTCTGGTTAAATTTAGAACCCAGCAGAGAGCTTGTAGTTTAAATTTCATAAGAACTTAGAGCCTAGCAGCAGCTAAGAGCTATAATTTAAATCAAATCAGAATTTAGCTTAGCACAAAAGGCAAAACAGGGTCTGTACTCTTTGAGCAACAAATAAAGTCTTCTAGAAACCTTTACAAAGAGGCCTTCTACCTAGGGGGCAAGAAACCTGTGAAACCTTTTCAATAGGTGTTAACACCAGGTGGCAGATCAAAACGCCATTTTGAAAGACTCCTCCTATCCAAGCAAGGACTGTTAATTACCCAGGAAGTTGGTCACAGCATTACCTCAGCAGCAGAGGCATAAATAGCTCAAGCAGAGCTCTGTGATATTCTGTCTTGAAGGACTAGAAAGGGGGACTGTTACTTCTGGAGAGAAATCTGCAACTGTGAATATATACTTCTGGTAATTTTCTAAAAATAATTCTTTGTATTAAAGCTACTTAATCTGTGAACCCACTGTTTTTTGTTGGATCAGTTAGGGCCTAGTAGCAGCAATTTAAGTTTGAATTTAAAACACAGAGGAGAACTTTCTGGTTACATTTCATACCCAGCAGAGAGCTTGTAGTTTAAATTTAATAGTCACTCAGGGCCAAGTAACAGCAAAGTACTTTTAGTTTAAATTTAACACACAGAAGAGAGCTTTATGGTTACATTTGGAACCCAGCAGAGAGCTTGTAGTTTAAATTTAATAGTCACTCAGGGCCTAGTGTAAAGGGTCTGTTTCTTGTTAGTCACTCCAGGCCAGGGAAGTCCCGAACCCTCATCTACGGTGTGCTGCTCCGGCTGGCTGGAATCCAGGGGAATAAAACTCACAGACCACACAGAAGGAAAAGTATGCAAGTTTATTCCAAAGGGTGGAGGGATTGTCCGTATTTTATACATTATCAGAAACATATTCATATGTCATCTACCCATCTTCTGGGGGCCCACTATAGCTTATCAGTAACTATGCAAATACAAGTCATCTCTGAGTAGAACAATCAGTTTAGCTTAGCACAGCACATTCCTTTTCCATACCCACACCAGAATGTACAAAGGGCACATGTATAGGATTCTGATTTTTCCTTGTGCAGGCCTCCTGTATATGCACTTAAACTAAACATTATTATTACAAAGGGCACATATATAGGATTCTGATTTCCCTAACAATCCCCCCTTTGGGCCTGCATAGGCCCACTATAAGAACAGCCTAACAATTTACTACAAAATAACTAAACAGACATTATTAATGGAACATCTGTATGTGGCAGCTCAGGTACATCAGCCACCATAAAAGCAGGAGTATAGGAATACATAAAAGTGGTAGAGCTTTGTAGGGCCTTTCAACAACAGCCAAGAACAAATGAAAATATACAACAAAAAAAGAACAAGAATTATAAAACCGCTCAATAGGGCAATAAGCAGTCCTTTGAGACCACCCCAAAGAAAAATACATCAGAGAGTAATCATGAGAAACTTCCCTGTAGTTGAAGAACAGTATAGAGCAATATTAGACAGGCAAAAAGCAGAAACAATAAAACAATCCGTAGCATTAAAACTAGAGACAGTTTACAATGGGCAAGGGACCTAGTCATATCCCAAAGAGGGGCGAGTAACACCAATGTTATACAAGAATGTAGAAAAAGAAACATGGGGCTGGGTGCAGTTTAAATTATCAAGTACAGTAAACTTCTGCATTTCACACAGATTAGAAGGTACAGTAATGAGACATGTTGAGAGAAAAGCTTCAGTTTGTAGCGAGCTGCGCACACAAAAAGTAAGGCAGTCTGGGCAAGTAGTATTGCCGTATTAACAGTTCCCAAAACGGGCTGAAGGAGGCACCACATGAGTGGTAGGAGGAGTCAACACAGTCTTGTGCGTGATGGTCAGGAGGCTGGAACCGAAGATGTCAGTGGAAAGATACACGCTTGATTCTTGACACATGGATCCACGAAGGGGAGGAGTCACACAGGATGGCTGTCCATGTGATGGCGATTACTGTAGTTTGGAGGTCCGTAGAGCGGGTCTAAGGTACCATGCTTGTGAGGTACTCCGACCTGTCACCAACCTTGAAGGGATATGTTGGTTCGGTACCTCTAGGCCGAAAGCTGCTTTTCTTCAGGAGTCTTCTCCTCTCCTCTCCAGTTGCTAGGGCCTTGGCTGCCCCGGCGTCAGCTACTTCTCATCCTAGTCCTGAAGCCTGATCTGTATATGGAGAATGTTTCCAGCGAAAGCAATGGCTTCAGGATCTTTTAGCCGCCACCTTCACTGTAATCGGTGTTATCAGAAGAACTTGGAACGGTCCCATACTGGAAAAGGGGCTTGTACCATGTGCTGGTGGTATGTCTTTACCAAAATCCAGTCTCCGGATTGAAAGAAAAGAGCTGAGTCATCCAGCAGAAAGGACTGGACCTGCTGAGCATTGTTGCCTCTGCTGCTAGGCAAATACAAGAGAAGGGAAGAGAGGGAAGAGAGTTGCCTCTGCTGCTAGGAAATACAAGAGATCAAATGTGAGGCTCAGGAGTATAAAAGGTAAGCAATCTTCCATATAACAGTTCAGAGGGAGAAAAAGTTCAGTCTACTCCCTTAGGGCAAATTTTTTTTTATTTTTTTTTTGAACAGAGTCAAAGGCAAGACAGTTTAGGTTTCGGAGGTTCCCCCTTTCGTGGATTGCTGCTTGCATACAACAGCCAATCCTAAGCAACTCAATTTAGCTAATACATTTTTGACAAGATGCCCACACTTCCTCAATTGTTCCACAGTTTTTAGAATTATACCAATTTGTAAAAATTTGTGTAAGTAACTTTCCTCCTTTAGCTTCATGTGTCGGGCCAGGACACATAGGGGTATGTTTACTAAGATCCCGGAATTGTGCGGGCCCCGTTAGTGTGCCTGTGCCATATAAGGAGTGGGCGGTTCAGGCAGAAAAAAGAAAAAAAATGGGAGTAAGCGATCGCACATGTGCGCGGCGCGCTATTGTGCGCCGTGCACAATAGTGCGTGGGAAGGCTAAGTGGCGCCCTGATGTGCACATACAAAGGAGCAGAGCCATAGTACAATGGTTAAGACACTGACTGCTGGTGCAGGGACCATGGGTTCAATCCCCCATTGTGTGCAACAATAAAAGGCTGGCTGAGGCATTAACTTTAATGGGTAAAAGTGCTTTAGGAAGCATGTTAATTTTGGGCAGCATATGGCGGTGCACTGTTAATTTTGGGCGGCATAAGGCGGCGTACTGTTAATCTTGGGCGGCATAAGGCGGTGCACTGTTAATCTCGGGCGGCATAAGGCGGTGCACTGTTAAGTTTGGGCGGCATAAGGCGGTGCGCCGATGTCCAAGCACAGGAACAGAGCCACAGCACAATGGTTAAGACACTGACCAATGGTGCAGGGATCAGGGGTTCAATCCCCCACAGTGCCCAATGAAGAAGGCTCACTGAGGCAGTACGTTTTATGGGGATGAGTGCTGTAGGGGGCAATTTATTTTTATTTCAGTTATCACTACTAGCAAACGCACTCACAAAGCGTGTTAACATAAGGCGGCCCATAAGGCACATGTTAAAGTTCACTGTCCGCCAAGACACCCTAGAATGTCCCCTATAGGGCACCATATATGTTGCGTCACAGGATAATGTATAGTGCACCTTATATGGACGGCAACCATAAGGTGCCCTATAGGGCGCCCTATAAAGCACCCTCAAAGGCACCTTATGGGTACAGTACGCTGAGGGTGTTATTGCTGGCATCAACATATGTACATTAAATTAAAAAATTGCTTTGGACAACCCTATCAAATAACCCCACTGTGGGTTTGAACCCATGACCTCTGGCTTTATAGGCAGTGAAATAACCATTGGGCTACAGCTCTATAGCTGCCAGCAAGCCCCTGGCTGGCTGCAGAGAGCCTTCACGTCACCACACAGACAGTCTGCTGTGGTAACCAGGATAGGGTTAGGCCACCCGAACCCATGATGCACTGCACATGCAAATCAGCTGTCCACAGATGAACACAAGATGGGGAATGCACCCCAACAGCTCCCCGGCCTGGTAGGGGGAAGTGTCCGTGTGCACCCACACAGCACCTCGGCCTGGTATGGGGTACTGACCGGGTGTTTTACTGGCACAGAGTAGCTACACACCTTCACATTGTGCGGGTACTGTGCTCATCCTGAGGGTGCGATGAGGCGCCCAGGACCAGGTCCACAACACCTTCCATGGCTGAAAGAGGCCATGCCGGAGCTCCAAAGCAGTATTAATCTGTGAGATAGGTAGTTTCTGCAGAAACACCTTTGGTATCTCTGTCTGTCTCAGGTGAAAAACAGGGTCTCCTCTCAACAGATCCACATTCTACCTCCCTGCAATGGTGGTAGTAGAGTGGACCATCAACCCCAGTCCTGCTGGTGAACAGACACCCTACAGGGCATCCAAAGCAGCTCTATACACATCCATAACACAATATCAGACAGACATTAGGCCTGGATATGCTAAGCTGCACCCCACCACTATCAGATATTCTCCTGCAGCAAGCCTTCAGCTGCTGCACCCTACAAGGTGCTCCATCAGGACACATACCAGCTAAGAACAGTCTGCTTGTTAGTCCTGGTGGAAATGCATGCACCCAGAACTGGGATGGCAGCACACACAAGCAAATAAGTCAGTGACTAGGCCCCAAAAGGAAACCCATAAATATCACATGAGAGAACTACTATCTATCACTATGGGGGTGCCTAGCCATGCTGTCATCATTGCACAGTCAGGGTGGAGTGAAACCCCAGCAGCACATACAGAGGTCACCCTGTCTGTGTAGGTGGTGACCAGCCACTACAATGTCCCTGCCAGTGCCCTATGCCCTGTGCAGATGCATCCTGGCCAGCCCACCCTGTCTGAGCTATACCCATGGTACCTTGCTGCTCATTATGCACATCGGCAGGCCAATACTGGCAACAGTGCTGGCAGTGTGGGCTGCGGAAGGTGTTTGCAGCCAACACACATTGTATAGACCAGAGCTACTCAATTCCAGTCCTGGTGGCCCGCAACCCTGCAGGTTTTTGGGATATCCCTAATGATATGCATGAGATATATATGCATTAGAGATAGCCTGCCAACCTGACTGGTTTGTGGCCCTCCAGGGCTGGATTTGGAGACTCCTGCCTTACACCTCTGTCATTTAAGATTGTGAGTGGGCAAGGTACAGATGTTCTAGACATCAAAAGGGTAGATAGAATGTGTCACATTCCTCCTAGATTCTCAACACCACCAAAAAGTTGTCTAATAGACAATATTTTGGTGGTGGTGAGAAGCAAGGAGGAATGTGACAAATTCTAACCTTTTTGATGTCTTGGACATCTGCACCGTGCCCACTTACAATCTTAAATGACAGAGGTGTAAGGCAGGGGTCTCCAAATCCAGCCTTGGAGGGCCAAACACCAGTCAGGTTGGCAGGCTATCTCTAATGCATATATATCATGCATATCATTAGGGATATCCCAAAAACCTGCAGGGTTGCGGGCCACTAGGACTGGAATTGAGTAGCTCTGGTATAGAAAAAGACACACAATCCCACACGTATGCCAGCATTGTGCTACTATAGAGGGGCTTATCAGCCTTGCCCACCACACCAGTCCTGGGCACAGTACAGGCATGGATATGCTACGCAGTACTGTTGGGGGTCACTCCCCAGGGTGGTAAACACTGTCAGAGACCAGACCTGAAGCACGCATCGCAGACATCAGACAGATTGTTATGTTGGAGCTCAAAGAGCAAACTGTGCTTAACAGAGGAATGTCTATCTGCCAGTACTCATAGCAAACGTTTGAGAGCTGTGTACCGTATACCCAGTTGTAGGGTGGCATTGCTAAGGTATGCAGGTGCTAGTATTGGGAGATGCATGCAGGGCCTAATGTCCTGCCTCTCCAGGAGGCATTGGCCAATGGGGCCTGTGGGTGTGGGTGTGTTTGCCCCTGTTGGCTGCTGCTTTACGGCAGAGGTTCCCAACTCCAGTCCAGGTGTGCCAAACACTGTTCGGGTTTTCATGCTGTCCCTCATGAATATGCATGAGCTACATCTACATGCCATGGGGGTGGTGCATAGCTATGCAGCACAGGCATTTGTATTAGAGGCAGCATGGAACCTGAATGGTGTGTGGCCCTCCAGGACTGCATTTGGGAGACTCTGCTCTAGGTACTGCCCCTGTTCATGGTGTCTGTGCTCGGTGGGGTAAAAGATAGGTGTATTACCAATGCATATGTCCTCAGCACGAAAGGTGTGTCCTTACTATCATGGTTTAGTTGTGGGAAAAATATGTGGACAGGATTGGCAGCAGCCCCAGCTGGGCTTTGAATCTGTGACCTTCTGTTCTTGCACACACTGTCTGTGTGCACTGCACCACTGTGTAGCCACAGATTGGCAGAATTCCCTGGGAAGTCCATGACTGTACATCCGACAGGGCCTGTCTGTTGCAGTGGACGGTGTCAGCCTGCACATGGCTAGGCCACTGTCTGCTGTGGCTAGCAGCCACTGCCCCCGTCACCACCTGTACCCTTCTGCCAACATGCTGGCATGTCTTTATCTTGGAAAAGCATGTGACCTGATTGAGTTGTGGCACTCCAGGACTGCATTTGGGGGACTCGGCTGTCAGTAATGCCCATTGTTATGGTGTGTGTGCGGTGTTAGGTAAAATACAGGTGCTGGAACCATGCTTATGTTCTCTGCAATAAAGGAGTGTCTTTACTATCACTGTTTAGTGGTGGGTAAAATGTGGGGATTGGGTTGGCAGGAGCCCCAGCTGGGATTTGAACCTGTGACCCTCTGGTCTTAGAGGTACTGGCTCTGTCTGCTGCATCACACTGTAGCCACAGAGGAAGTTCAGTCCCTGGGGATGGGAAACCTGGCCGGCAGAATCCTAAACCCTGCTCTGCACATTTTAACTGTGGGCTCATTCACCTTGTCTGGAGGCAAATGTGCAAATACACCCCGCAAATGACCGCGAAAAAAGGTGGAAAAAAGATAACCAAGCTGGGCAACAGTGATATAAATGGGCAACCATAAAAAACACTCCCAGGAAAGCTCCCAAGAAAGGAAATGATTTTTGGAAGGGTCTCCGCTCCGTAGACCCTTCCAAAAATCATTTCTTTTTTGGGGGGCTTTCCTGGGAGTGTTTTTTGTTGTTGCCCATTAATATCACTGTTGCCCAGCTGACTTACGCTTTTTAGTAATTTTGTTGTGGTCATTTTCTATTTTTATTTGCACTTTTGTTCTGTGCACATGTATCACACTGCTCACGTTTTGCAGGTTTCCCCGGTTTTCGTGTACATTGCTGACGGAAATGGTTTCTCTTCCCTTTAAATGCACTCTACCGCGAGTGTTTCACTCGCGGTAGTTTTTGCTTGTAAATTCGGCCCCGCTGATGTGCGGGGAGCCTCTCCCCTCCCCTTCCCCGCCCATTAACCCCATCTCTCCGCCCCTCGGGAGCCTTCCTCCGCCCTTTCCACGCCTCTATCGGACATTTGCGGGCCGCGTACTTGTGCGGGGCCCATTAGTGCAGCGCGCAAGTGTGCGTGGGCCCGTTAGTGTGATGTGCAAGTGTGCGGGGCACTTGAGAGCACTTAAGTGCATCATTGCCGTGCGCTATTGTGCGGTGCGCAATTGTGCGGTGTTTAGTAAACATACCCCATAGAGGCAAAAAGGGATAAAAGCATCTGAAAAGCACCACGTGGCCAGTGTGGGTCTCCCCAAAGCTCATTAGGATGAAAAGTGCACTCAGCCTATCTCCAAGTGTCTATTTCCAATCATTGGGTATATCTCTGGGCTAGATGACTTTCAAAATTGGAGTTAATGGGGATGGCATAATCAAATATTGTAGAGTATTCATTGTCAGTTTTCTTTCTAGATGGATACATCAGATACATCATTTCACATTTCAATTCACCCTCACCATTTTATAATGTTAATCAGAGTTCTCCTTTCCAACATGAATATTCCATCACCCTCCTCTCAACACCACTTTTTTTTTTCACTTACATCATTCCATCAAACTACATGCATAGGTCCTTCTGTCTTTTTTATACCATACTAGTGTATCCTTATTTGGCAAGGCTGCTAAGAACATCAAACAATTGTTAGAAACTTAGTATTTTTGTAAACAAAAGGTATATATAAAATATAAATGTAGATCCTTTTCAATAAGCATAACAATATTAGTAAACAATGCTCATTCTAAGTAGGAACAATTTGGGTAAAATCCTTACAATATAAAACTATTATTTTGCAGCATTTTATAACATCAATCCCAATAGAAGGAAATATGGCTCATATCTCTCACATATAACTAGAATCTATCGTATACACTGTTCCCAGTGAGAGTGCTGTTGGACTGATTTTAAAATTGCAGTGTTCACAAGGATTTGAGTAAGCTACTCATTAATTATGGTGTCAAAAAGAGATCCTTTTAAGGTGAGAGATCTAAGAGGATACAAGGCATATGTGGTTGGGCCTCATGGCGATGTTTCCTCGGGTTCTTCTCGGCCTATTCCCCCCTGCCTAGTCATGTCTCTTCAGAGGCATAAATATGCAAGGTTCATGTTCTTCAGGCCTTGTGGGTCCTCGAGGAGACTTAGAGCAGTTAGAATTCCGGTGGCCCAGATCATCACACTCGGAGCAGCACGTTTATTGCCTTTCCCAAGGCTGTAGCCTCACCTTCTGTCTCTCTCTCTCTTTTATTATTATTATTTTTTTTTTAAACCTCTCCTAGATCGTTGCTAACAAGTGAAATTTAGTTTATCCAATCATCTCAAGTTAATATTATTATTTTATTTGACTACTAACTTTACAAATATTCTCATGTTTCCTGGGAACTAAGGGGCATGTTTACTAAACACCGTTGCTGTGCGGGTTCCCGTTAGTGTGCTGGTGCCATATAAGGAGTGGGCGGGCCAGGCAGAAAAAAGAAAAAACCGGACCGTACGTGTGTGCGTCGCGCTAATGTGCGGGGCCCACATTAGCGCGTGGGAAGCTAAGTGGGGTGCTGCTGCATAACCAAACAACAGAGCCGTAGTACAACGGTGAAGACACTGACCTATGGTGCAGGGGCCAGGGGTTCAAACCCCCATTGCACTCGACAAAAAAGACCAGCTGAGGCATCAACATGTATGGGCAAAAGTGGTGTAGGAGGCATATTAATTTTGGGCGGCAGAAGGCAGCGCACTGTTATTTTTACTACGGCATGAGGCGGCGCACTGTTCAGTGTGGGCGGCAGATGGCGGCGCATTGTTAAGTTTGGGCGGCAGAAGGCAGTGCGCTGATAAATGTGGGCAACAGAAGGCGGCGAGCCGGTGGGCAGAAGGCGGCGCTGATGTGTGAGGGGGCAGTCCAATAGTGGGAGGGATAAGTGGCGCGCTGATGTGCAAATAACAGGAAGGAAGCCATAGCACAATGGTTAAGACACTGACCACTTGTGTAGGGATCATGGGTTCAATTCCCCACTGTGCCCATTGAAGACAGCTGGCTGAGGCATTACTTTAGGGGCATTTCCATGTTGTGCAGCATAAGGCGGCACGCTGTTAATTTAGTGCGCCACAAGATGGCGCGCTGATGGCTATAAGGCTGCGCGCTGATGCAGAAACACAGGAACAGAACCACAGCACAATGGTTAAGGCACTGACCAATGGTGCAGGGGCCAGGGTTTCAACCCCTCACAGTGCCCAGTGAACAAGGCTGGCTGGGGCAGTATGTATCATGGTGAGGAGTGCTGTAGGAGGCCATCCATTTATATTTTATTTCCCACTACTAGTAAACCCGCTCTCACAGTGTGTTAACATACGGATGCCCGTAAGGCACATGTTACAGTGCACTGTCCGCCAAGGCACCCTAGAATGTCCCCTATAGGGCACCATGTATGTTGCGACACAGGATAATGTATAGTGCACCCAATATGGATGGCACCCATATGGTGGCATATACGGCACCCTATAGAGCACCCTCAGAGGCACCTTATGGGTACAGTATGCCAAGGGTGTGTTTACTGGCATAAAAAATATGTACAGTAACAAAAGATAATGCTCTGGACAACCCTATCACAGAACCCCACAGTGGACTTGAACCCATGACATCTGGCTGCAAAGGTAGTGATGTAACCATTGGGCTACAGCTCCACAGCTGTAAGCAAGCCCCTGGCTGGCTGCAGATAGCCTGCACGTCACCTCACAGACAGTCTGCCGGTGTAAACAGGATAGGGTAGGCCACACGTACCCATGATGCACTGCACATGCAAATCAGCTGTCCACAGATGGACACAATTTGGGGAATGCACCCCCACAGCACCTCGGCCCTGTTGGGGGAAGTGACCGAGTGCACCCACACAGCACCTCAGCCTGGTAGGGGGCACTGACTGGGTGTTCTACTGGCACAGAGTAGCTACACACCGTTACATCGTGCGGGTTCTGTGCTCACCCTGAGTGTGCAATGAGGCGCCCAGGACCAGGTCCACAACACCTTCCATGGCTGATGGAGGCCAAGTGGGAGTTCCACAGCAGTGTTAATGTGTAAGATAGCTAGGTTCTGCACAAACACCATGGATATCCCAGCCAGGCACAGCCCCCATTGGGAACCACCACTGGGGTTCTTCTCCCCCCCCCCCGGAAGCAAACATGGTCCCCCATCAAGAGATCCACACTCTACCTCCCTGCAAAGGTGGCAGTAGAGGGCAACATCAACCCCAGTCCTGCTGAGGAACACCACCCCCCCCCCCTCTCCCCAACAGGGCATCTCCTTACACAGCCATAACACAATAGCAGACAGACAGGATATGGTAAGCTGCACACCACCACCAGATATTCCCCTGCAGCAAGCCAACAGCCACTGCACCCTGCAAGCCATTCCAGCAAGACACATACCAGCTACAAACAGTCTGCTGGCTAGTCCATAGTGCATGTTCCGATTGGAGACACATGCACCCAGAACTGGTCTGCTAGCATACACAGCAAGCAGATAACTCAGTGACTGAGCCCCAAATGGAAACCCATATCTATTACAAGAGAAATGCTATATAGCACTATGGGGGTGCCTAGCCATGCTGTGGTCACTGCACAGTCAGGGTGAGCATGATCTCCCAGAAGGACATGCTTTGGTCACCCTGTCTGTGTAGGTGGTGGCCGGCCACTACAATGTTCCTGCCAGTGCCCTATGCCCGGTGCAGATGCATCCTGGCCAGGCCACCCTGTCCTGGCTATACCCATGGTACCTTGCACCTCATTATGCACATTGGCAGGCCAATACTGGCAACAGTGCTGGCAGTGTGGGCTGTGGAAGGGGCTTGCAGCCAACACCCACTGTATAGACAGACACACACTTCCAAACCTATGCCATCATGGTGCTACTATTGAGGAGGTAAGTAGCCTTGCCCACCAAACCGGTCCTGCGCATGGCAAGGCATGGATATGGTACGCAGTACAGCTGGGGGTCACTCCCCAGGGTGGTAAACACCGTCAGAAGCCAGGCCTACAGCACGCACCGCAAACACCTAACAGATTGTTCGGATGGGGGTTCAACTAGCAGTATGTGCGTAACGTATGGATATCTAGCTGCCTGTGCTCCTAGCGAACGTCTCAGAGCTGTGTACCGTATACCTCAGGTGTAGGGTGACATTGGTAAGTTATGCAAGTGCTAGTTTTGGGAGATGCATGCAGGGTCCAATGGTCTGCCTCTCCAGGAGACATTGGCCAATGCGGCCTGTGGGTGTGGGTGTGGGTGTGTCTGCCCTTGATGGCTGCTGCTTTACGGCACAGAGTCCCACCTCCAGTCCAGGTTTGCATCACACTGTTCTGGTTTTCCTGCTGTCCCTCATGGATATGCATGAGCTACATGTACATACCATGGGTGTGGTGCTGTGATAAGGAAGCTTATCATAGCTCAGGTAGGAGCTATAGAAAAGATGATGTGACTCTGAACAAGCAACCTGTCAGTTCTGGTAGAAGTAAGAAAACAGAATTTTCACATAAAAGACTACCAGTCCCAGAATGCACCAGGTTTCCAGCAGCCATGAGGGGAGCTGAAGTGAGAAAACGTGTGTTCAATCAAGAGGGCTATGAGGTAATCCCTAAGCACTCATCTCAAAGGGCAGGACATGATTCAGCACAGCTGCGCTGTGTTAGGGAGGAGCACACATTAAGACAGAATAAGAATAGAGCTTATTCTACAGATAACAGCTTCAAGCTCAAGCCTAAGCTCCAACATCACCTCGAGAAGCAGAAGCCAAGCCAAACGGATAGAGAAGGAAAGAAACCCTCTGGAAGGAAGAGAAGAAAGGCCATTGAGAGGTCTAGGAGAGTCCAAGGCAGTACCTATACTGGGAGGTATTCCAAGAGCCAGCATAGACCATTGGACTGGAGTCAGCCAGAGGAATGGAGCTGCAGATATAGGAATCGCCAGTGGCTACCTGTGAGACAGAAGGCTGCACCGTGGAAGGGACTTTAAGACCTATGCCAGAAGGTATGTGAGGGGAGATCCAGTGTCCAGGGATCAAGATTGGAAGGCTGGACATAAGAACTGGATTACATACTGGCCAGGCTATACAGAGAGGAACTATGACAGCAAGGGAGGCTCAGGTATGAACACTGATCCAGACCCTATCTATAATAGTGAAAGACAGCAGGTGAATAAGCATTCTCTTGATAGTGCCATATTGAAAGACTCATCTGTGCCAATTTATGATAGTGACCCTATGCTTATTGATGAAGGGGGAAGTATAGCAGATGAAGGTATTGATTATATGGACTGCTCTCTATCCAAATGCTATTGCTAGCTTTCTGTGAGGAAACACATCAGCCATCACAAAGAAACATAACATTGTTCTTTATTTCCACTAAGAACAGCTCTTAAAGCAGGATTTGGGCTCACACAGTATCAGCCAGCCAGCTAAAGGGTTTCAGCTGGACAATTGATAGCAATTAAAGCTGTACCTAATTGTGTGTCAGCAAGGAGAGAATCACTGCTGGATCTGTGTGGAAAAATAATCAGAAGTTAACCTAACAAGAACAGTTTATTTATTTCTTTGTGGCTTTTCATTTGGTAATTATATGCTAAGAAAACATTAGCTAATTGCCTGACAAGTTGAAGGTTGTTTTCCTGATTTGATTTTTGACTTTATGTTATCAAGTTAAAATACTGCAAGCAAGTAACCTAATTTATATGCTACCAAGCATACCTGTGCTGGGTGAAATAAACCCCATCAATAAAAGAAGTATTTTATTGCTTTACCACTGGTTTCACAACTAAATTATTGTCTTCAGCTGTGTTTGGAGTGAATGAACTACATTACCCACAATACCTTGCAAGAATCATATGATATATATGCATCGTCAAGATTGTGTAGGTTCTCACCCTAGGCAGCCGTTCTGACAGTGCATAGATATACAGCACAGGCATTTGTATGAGTGGCATCATGGAACCTGAATGGTGTGTGCCCCACCAGGACTGCATTTGGGTGATCTGCTTTGGTCCTGTTCATGGTGTCTGTGCTCAGTGGGGTAAAAGATAGACATAGTGCCATTGCATATGTCCTCGCCAGGAAAGGGGTGCCCTTCCTCTCACTGTTTACGTGGGGGAAAAATATGTGGGCAAGATGGGCAGTTGCCCCAGTTGGGCTTTGAACCTGTGACCCTTTGTTCTTGCATGCAGTGTCTGTGGCACTGCACCACCGTGTAGCCACAGATTGGGTGGAGTCCCTGGAATGTCCCAGGACTGTGGATCCGACAGGGCCTGTTGTTGCAGTCTGTTGCAGTGGACGGTGGCAGCCTGCACATGGCTAGGCCTCTGTCTTCTGTCGCTAGGCAGCCACTGCCCCCTGCACCACAGGTACTCGTCCGCCAACATGCTGGCATGAGCTTCTCTCATACAAAGTAGGTGACCTGATTGGAATGTGGCAGTATGGGACTGCATTTGGGGTACTTGGCTGTGGGTAATGCCCATGGTTGTGGTGTGTGTGCGTTGTTTGGGTAAAATATGGGTGTTTTCCACATGCTTATGTCCCCTGCAATACAGGGGTGTCTGCGCTATCTGTGTTTAGTGGTGGGTAAAATATAGGGACTGGGCTGGCAAGTGCCCCAGCTGGGCTTTGAACCTCTGACCCTCGAGGTACTGACGATGTCCGCTGCACCACACTACGGCCACAGAGACAGTGCAGCCCCTGGAGGTAGTAAGCCTGGCAGGATGGAATCACAAAAACCTGCTCTACGCAATTTTACTGTGGGCATATGCACCCTGTCTGGTGACAAACGTGCACATAAACCCCTGAAATGACCACGGGAATTGGGGGACAACATATCACCACGCTGGGCAACAGTGATATTAATGGGCACCCATAGCAAACACACCCAGGAAAGCCTCCAAACACGGAAATGTGTTTTGGAAGGGTCTCCGCTCCGTAGACCCTACCAAAATTCATTTCTTTTTTGGAGCTTTTCTGGGTGTGTGTCTGTGATTTGCCCATCACTATAACTGTTCACCAGCTGTATTACTATTTGTAATGTTTGTGTTTGGTCATTTTCTGGTGGTATTTGCACTTTTGTGCTGTGCACATGTATCACACTGCTAACGTTTTGCTGGTTTCCACGGTTTTTTCCGTACATTGCGTGACGGAAAATGGTTTCTCTTCCCTTTAAATGCTCTTCTAACCGCGAGTGTTTCACGCGCCGCTATTTTTAAATGCAAATTTGACACGATTACTGTGCGGGGAGCCTCTCCCATCCCACTCTACACCCATGACCCCGTCCCTCGCCCCTCCCCGAAGCCTGCCTTCCGCCCTCCTTCGCAGTTCCAAACGCGCTCTATCGCGAACATTTGCGGGCCCGCACTTGTACGGGGGCCAGTTAGTGTAGCCGAGCTCCAGTGCGGGGGTGACCACGAACGTGTGCGGGGTTTGTTTAAACGCGTTTATATGAGGCGTTTGGTGCCGCGTTTCCGTGTGCATTTTTTTTTTTTTTTTCCTTTTTAATTTTTTTTTTTTTTTTTTTTTTTTTGTTTTTTTTTTTTTTTTTTTTTTTTTTTTTTTTTTTTTTTTTTTTTTTTTTTTTTTTTTTTTTTTTTTTTATTTTTTTTTTTTTTTTTTTTTTTTTTTTTTTTTTTTTTTTACGGCGCGCACATTTGCGGTTTTTATTTTTAGGAAACATCCCCCGCAGAGTTCATCTTTCCACTAAACACGATCTATATGCGTGGGAAAAACAAAGCCAATTTCAGATCAGCCTCTGTCCACAATTCTATATTCTGTGTATAGAAAATATCTACATAATGTACTGCTAGAAATAGTTTTTGTTGGTAACAAAGTGCAAGTGTGTAAACTAAAGAAAATTAATATCGCCAAAGTGCTGAAACCTATATCTGTTTTCTCTGCAACATATATATCTTATGTTTTCTCAGGAACTTTGATGCAAACTGAAATAGAACAACTTTAGAACAAGGTACACTTTTTCTCTGGACACCTAACACGTAAAAATTCAAATACCCAGAAAAACAGGTGAATTTATCCTAAAATCCAATCATTGTCAAAAATAAAACTGAGATGGTTTACTGTCCCTGTTCAGCAGCCATCCGCACCGAGCTACCAACAATGTCCAAGAGTCAACTTTAAAATCGATACAGTTCAGGAAAAAAGACATTCAAATAACAGTGAAACTGCAAAGAGGTGAATCACAATCCTGCTTGGTCACATTTAAATTAAAACCCTTATACATAATACTGGAGACTGGTCTCAAACTGATTCGGAAACAATGAAGGAATTATGTTTAAAGCAATCTACTAGAGTAAAAAGTTCACCCTTGATGTTAGCTCAAAGACAAAAATTAGCAAAGAAAAGAGAGAAAAAGAAAGAAAAGTAAACAGCAGGTCGTGTCTTGAGTCCAAATTCTTTCAGGCCAATGCAGATAGTCGAACAAGAGAGAGAAAAAAGTCGTTTTTTTTTTTGAATACGTATTTTAGGGCCATGGTTTACTAAAATACCGCTAATTTGCGCGCCGCACAATTAGCGCACTAAAAGCAGCACTTAAGTGCTCTTAGGCACCCCACACATGTGGCGACAAACCTCCCGATCAAGGGGTGCGACGACACACTAACGGGCCCCGAAAAAGTAAGGGCCCGCAAATGTACCGATAGAGGCGTGGAATGGACTGCGTGACGGAGGGCGGAGGAAGGCTGTCACGAGGGGCGGAGAGACGGGCGTTTAATGGGCGGGGAAGGGGAGGGTAGAGGCGTCCCCGCACCCAAATTTACGGGGCCTGATTTCCAGTAAAAAAATACCACGAGTGAAACACTCGCGGTTAGGAAAGTGATTTTAAAGGGAAAGAGGGGAAACCATTTCCGTCAGCAATGTACAGAAACAACCGGGGAAACCTAAAAAAAACGTGAGCAGTGTGGATACATGTGCACAGAAACAATTAATAGCAAATTTAAGTGAAAAAATGACCACAACAAATTCTAAGAAAATTTATAATCCAGCTGGGCAACAGTGAGATTAATGGGCCACAATAAAAAACACTCCCAGGAAAGTCCCCAAAAAAAGAAATGAGTTTGGGAAGGGTCTACGGTACGTAGACTCTTTCAAAAGCACTGCACTGTAAGAGAGCTTTCCTGGGAGTGTATTAAGGTTGCCCATTGATATCATTGTTGCGCAGCTTGGTTTTTTTATTTTTCTCCCCTTTTTTGGAGGGCATATTTGAGGTTTATGTGAACCTTTGTCCCCATACAAGGTTTAAACGAGCCCACAGTAAAATGTTGCAGAGCTGGGTGTCTGACTCGTGGGGCCAGGTTTCCTAGCTCCAGAGATTGCACTGTCTCTGTGGCTACAGCCGTGTGGTGCACGTGGAACACAGCCAGTGCCCATCGGACCAGAAGGTTACAGGTTCAAATCCCAGCTGGCGGCTCACTTGCCAACCCAGTTCCCCATAGTTTTACCCAACCACTAAACAGGAGGGAGTTTACAGACACTCCTTCTTATTGACCCCAAGAGAAACACATAAGCAATAAGGTCCCCAACACCTCATACTCACCTTAACTACCCCTACACCACACAACACAAATTTACCATACACAATGGGCCATTACCTACAGCACGCATGGTCCCCCAAAAGGTCAGCACCGCCTACTGCGGAGGCTGCTACACACTCCACTCAGAGTCATATGATTTTTCCAGCCAGATAGGGACATGTCTGCATCTGTCTTGGCGGAAGGCGCACAAGGTGGCTTCCGGCAAGGGGGCAGTGCGCTGACAAACTCACAGCAGACAAGCTCGGCTGTAGGCCTGTGCAGCGCTGCGCACTGTTCCACCGCAACAGACAGACTCTGTCGGAATGTACAGTCATGCCTACACCCCAGAGCGAACATGCCAGCCACATTTGCTGCCAACACTAACTGTGTGCAGTACGCACACATAAAGACAATAGTGTGCAAGCAACAGAAGGACACAGGCTTCAAAGCACCAGCTGCCGGGCTGCCTGCCCAATCCTGTCCACCTATTTTATCACACAACCTAAAACATGCATAGTAAGGCGCACAAAACTGTATAGCCTGAGAACAGATGAACATGCGTTAATACGCCTATATTTGACAAAACCACATCACAGACACCATAAACAGGCGCCAATTACCTAGAACAGAGCAGTCTCTGAAATGCAGTTCCTAGAGCGGCCCCACACCATTCTTTTGTCTTTAACGAACGTTCCTATGCTGCCTCTAATAAGCATGCCTAAGGGACTGCCATATCTATGCAACCACCCCCATGGCTATGCAGAATAGTAGATCCTGCCATATTTATGAGGAGACAGCATGACAACACGAACAGGGTTAGAACCACCAGGACTGGAGTTAGGGACACTCTGCCGTAAAGCAGCAGGCAACAGGGCCAGACACCCCCACACACACCCACAGGCCCCATTGGCCAATGACATCCTGGAAAGGCAGGACATTGGGCCATGCCTGTATCTCCCAATACTAGCAGTTGAGTACCTCAGCAATGCCAACCTACACCTGGGTATACGGTACACAGCTATCCAAACGTTTCCTATGATAACGGGCAGATCTCAATTCCTACGTATAGCACAGTTTATCATTGAGCTCCACCCATAACAATCATTCAGATCGTCTGTGGTGTGTTGCGCTATGCAGGATGGATCCAGCCTGCTGGACAGTAGTGTTCACGCCACCCTGGGGGAGTGACCCCCACACCATATCCATGACCGGCTAACTAGTGCCCAGAATAGAACTGGTTGTGGTGGGTAATGGAGCTTGCTGCAACTCAGCTCCTCTATAGCTAGCAGCAATGCTGGCATAGGTGTGTGGGGTGGCTGTCTGTCTATGATCAGTGTGGTGTGGCTGCAAAACACCTTCCACAGCCCACAATGCCAGCCAATTTTGCCAGTATTGGGCTGCCAATGTTGCATACATGAGGAGCAAGGTACCATGGTTATAGGCCGGACAGGGTGGCCTGGCCAGGGTGCATCTGCACAGGGCATAGGGCACTGACTGGGACATTGTTAGTGCCCGGCCACCACCTACACAGACAGGGTGACTCCACAGTATGTCCTGCTGAGAGCTCACTCTCAACATGACTGTGCAGTGCCCACCCGCATGGCTAGGCACCCAATAGTGCTATATAGTATTTCTGTCATGTGATAGATAGGGTTTTCTTTTGGGGCCCAGTCACGGATTGATCTGCTTGCTGTGCATGCATCTCCACTGGGAACATGCACTATAGACTAAACTAGCAGACTGTTTGTAGATGGTATGTGTCTTGATGGAGGGGCTTGCAGGGGGCAGTGGCTGATGACTTGCTGCAGGAAAAATTCAGATAGTGGTGGGGTGCAGCTTACCCATGTCTCTGGTCTAATGTCTGTCTGCTATTGTGGTTATGGATGTGTATAGAGATGCATCGACTGCCCTGTGGGTGTCTGTTCCCCAGCAGGACCTAGGGTTGATTTCCCCTCTACTGGCCACCTTTTCAGGGAGGTAGTAGAATGTGGAGCTATATTTATGGGAAAACTATGTTTGCCACACTCAGCCCTGAGGATGGGGGTGATGCTGTGCATGGCCCACCTGACTGAACCAGATAGAAGATATCCATGGTGTTTGTGCAGAAAACTACCTATCTTAAACATTAACACTGCTGGGATCTCCGGCATGGCCTCCATCAGATGTGGAAGGTGTTGGGGACCTGGTCCTAGGCACCTCATCGCACACTCAGGGTGAGCACAAGTACCCACCCAATGTCGACGGTGTGTAGCCTACTCTGTGACAGTAAAACACTCCGCGACCAGTTACACCATACCAGGCCGAGGTGCTGTGTGGGTGCACCGGGTCACTTCCCCCTACCAGGCCGAAGGTCCGCTGTGGGGTGGTATTCCCCATCTTGTGTTTCATCTTGTGGACAGCTGATTTGCATTGTGCAGTGCATCATGGGTACGGGTGGGCTAACCCTATCCTGGTTGACCACAGCCAGGACTGTCTGTGTGGTGATGTGCAGGGGGGGTGGCTCTCTACAGCCAGCCAGGGATGTTGTTAGCAGCTGTAGAGCTGTAGCCCAAATGGTTACTTTCACTGCCTGTGAAGCCAGCAATCATGAGTTCAAACCCCACAGTGGGGTTATTTGGTGAGGGGGTCCAAAGCATTATTTTTTTTTAATTTGCATTAGTTTTTATGCCAGCAAAAATGCCCTCCCAGACCGTACTGTAAACCCCTAGGGTGCCGCTGAGGGCACTTCGTAGGGGCACCCTATAGGGCACCTTATGGTTCCCGTCCATATAAGGTGCACGATACACTTATCCTGTGATGCAACTTATAGGATGCCCCTATAGGGGGACATATTAGGGTGCCGTTGGCAGACATGTGCACATTTTAATGTGCCCCTAGTGGATTTCCTTATAGGGTGCCTTATCTGGCCCCTTTCAATTACGGCACGTAGGAGGGCGTGTTTGCTGGCAGCAATTAATAAAATAAACATATGGTGCTGCTGGGACAAAATAATGTACATTTGCAAAGCTTATGTCACAGCCAGTCTTACGTATTAGGCACCCTGGGGAGCAAAACTCATGACCCCTGTATCAGCAGTCAGTGCACCTAACCATTGTGGGCTCCCACTGCTGCTCCATCCTGGGTGTGCATCGTCAGCGCACCTAATAATGCTTTTTCAGTCCTTACACTGCACAGTGCTGCCATCAAAAAACATTACTCTGGACCTTGCGGTACCTCATACGGGTCCCATCTTTAAAGTGCCCTATAAGCAACACATTCCTACGGTGCCTTGGCAGTACCAGTGCACTTTAAAAAATGTTGCCTTATAGGGGGCGCCTTATGTTAACACGCTTTGAGGGTGCGTTTTGCTAGTAATGATTAATTAAAATAAAATGCCCCCTAAAGCACTCTTGCCAATAATACACAATGCCTCATCCCAGCCTTGGTTCATTGGAGCACTGTGGGGGATTGAACCCCTGGTCCCTGCCATCATTGGTCAGTGTTTTCAAACCATTGTGCTGTGGCTCTGTGTTCCTGGCTTTACACATCTGTGCGCCGCCTTATGCCTCTCAATATTAGAAAAGCCTCCTAAAACAATATGAGTGCTGCCTAATGTCCATCAGCGGCGCCGCCCTATGCTGCCCCATATTAGACTGGGCTCCGTAAACTAATGCCTCAGCCAGCCTTGTGCATTAGGCACTGTGGGGGATCGAACCTGTGATTCTTGCACCAGTGGTACGTTACCCTTAACCATTGTGCTGGTGGCTCTGCGCTAGCCAGTTTGCTCACCAAGCGTGCCGCCTTAATTGCCGCCCCAATCTTGAGATGCCTTCCTACAAAACACCCAGCCGCCTTACTGCCCATTAGCGCGCCGCCTTCTGCCGCCCAGTTATTCGACTGCCGTCCAAAAACATTTGCGCCACTGCATTATGCCGCCCATTATTACTATCCCTCCAAAAACATTTGCGCCGCCGCCTTATTCCGCCCAGTATTTGACTGGGCCTCAACAAAAGTCAATTAGTGTGCTGCTCTTATGGTGCCGCCATTATTTTCAATACCTCCTAAACTAATGTCCTTAGCCAGCTGTCTTTAATTTGGGCTCTGTGGGGGATTGAACTACTGCTCCCTGCATCATTGGTAGGTTGCCTTCGTAACCATTGTGCTGTGGCTCTCCTCTTCTGCTTACTCATCAGCGTGCCACATATGCCTCCCGCGCATCGCATCTAATGCGCTAAGGTGCGGGGCCGGCACAAGGGCGCCGCAGCAACCTTAGCGCATATTTAAATTCCGGCTTTTCTTTTTTTCAGGATGGCACGCCCACTCCTTATATGGCATCCGCCACTCTACCCGCGGCCCTCACTTTACCAGGGTTTTAGTAAACATACCCCTAAGAGTTTAAAAAGAAAAAGTTGCTTGAGAATTGTCACTAATTGTGATTGCTATTAAATTCCTATAGTTACAACTCTATGTGTTTCTATAATATATGAACAATAATTATGACCTCTGAGGTGCTTGCCACAAAATATAAAAATCATTGTGTTTTTTTTTTTTTAACTCTTTAAGTTTACTCAATAGCATATACAAACAAAGACCAGACACATAACATAATCTTCTTATTCACTCAGGATTCAAATCATTTTATTTTCAAGTTGCAGTCTTTTAATTGCTGGCTCAGGATGCCCCATTGTCCTGACAGGGTTCCCAACCCCTACTTTGAAGGTTAAAGAAAAACAATCCAAAACCCATTTGTGCCTTCTGTAGCCCACGGGAGGGGCTGCCCCCTTTCCCTCTCTCTTCTTTGTTCTCTGTTCGTGTT
Source organism: Ichthyophis bannanicus (assembly GCA_033557465.1). Lineage (NCBI taxonomy): Eukaryota > Metazoa > Chordata > Amphibia > Gymnophiona > Ichthyophiidae > Ichthyophis > Ichthyophis bannanicus. The sequence goes on along the minus strand of CM066032.1, from coordinate 741,640,536 downwards.
TTTAAGTTTCTGGTTTTGATTCTAGTGCTGTAGGGGAAAGGATAGCCCCAACCTAAATTTTTTGTCTCTTCAGGACACCCTGAAATCTTTCTTACCCAAGAAATGCAGCAGATTGTGAATGACTTCTATCACACTGGTTTTCTCCTGCTCTGAACATAGAAGATCATCTACATAGTGCCTAGGGAGCAGGCTCAAACATATACCTCAAATCTACAATACTAAACCAATTGTGTTCATGCAAAATTTAGCTCAATATTTTTAACCAAAAGCATAAATATACAAATCAAGGGGTTTCTTTTGAAATAAGGTTTTCAAAGGAAAGTATCCATTGCTAGGTCTGGACAATCTTATTCGGATTCCTTAAATCCTTCACCAACCAGCAATAAAGGAAAAACAATATTTACTGTAAACAAAACATATTTTTTTTCCAGCTTGTTGGGAAGGACACTAAGGGGGATGTTTACTAAACTCCGTTGCTGTGCAGGTCCCCGTTAGTGTGCTGGTGCCATATAAGGAGTGGGCGGGCCAGGCAGAAAAAAGCAAAAAACCGGACCGTACGTGTGTGCGTCGCGCTAAGGTGCGGGGCCCACATTAGCGCGTGGGAAGGCTAAGTGGGGCGCTGCTGCAAAACCAAACAACAGAGCCATAGTACAACAGTGAAAACACTGACCAATGGTGCAGGGGCCAGGGGTTCAAACCCCCATTGTGCTCAACAAAAAAGACCAGCTGAGGCACCAACATTTATGGGCAAAAGTGGTTAAGAGGCATATTAATTTTGGGCGGCAGAAGGCGGCGCACTGTTATTTTTATTAACGGCATGAGGCGGCGCACTGTTTTAGTGTGGGCGGCAGATGGCGGAGCATTGGTAAGTGGGCAACAGAAGGCGGCGAGCCGGTGGGCAGAAGGCAGCGCGCTGATGTGTGCGGGGGCAGTCCAATAGTGGAGGGAGAAGTGGCGCGCTGATGTGAAAATAACAAGAACGGAGCCATAGCACAATGGTTAAGACACTGACCAATAGTGCAGGGATCATGGGTTCAATTCCCCACAGTGCCCATTGAAGACAGCTAGCTGAGGCATTATTTTAGGGGCATTTCCATGTTGTGCGGCATAAGGCGGCGCGCTGTTAATTTAGTTCGCCACAAGATGGCGCGCTGATGGCTACAAGGCTGCGCGCGGAGGCACAAATACAGGACAGAGCCACAGCACAATGGTTAGGACACTAACCAATGGTGCAGCAGCCAGGAGTTCAACCCCTCACAGTGCCCAGTGAACAAGGTGAGGAGTGCTGTAGGAGGCCTTCCATTTATATTTTTATTTCCCACCACTAGTAAACCCTCTCTCACAGTGTGTTAACATACGGATGCCCGTAAGGCACATGTTACAGTGCACTGTCCGCCAAGGCACCTAGCATGTCCCCTATAGGGCACCATGTATGTTGCGACAAAGGATAATGTATAGTGCACCCTATATGGATGTCAACCATAAGGTGGCCTATAGGGCTCCCTATAAAGCAACCTCAGAGGCACCTAATGGGAATAGTAAGCTGTCTGTGGTTTTGCCGGCATGACATATGTACAGTAAATAAAAATAAAGCTGTGGACAGCCCTATCAAAGGGCCCCACTGTGGGTTTGAACCCATGACCTCTGGCTGTACAGGGAGTGGACATAACCATTGTGCTACAGCTCTATAGCTGACAGCAAGCCCCTGGCTGGCTGGCAGAGAGCCTGCACGTCACCCCACAGTCTGCTGTTGTAGACAGGATAGGGTTAGGCCACCCGTACCCATGATGCACTGCACATGCAAATCAGCTGTCCACAGATGCACACAAGATGGGGAATGCACCCCAACAGCTACCCGGCCTGGTAGGGGGAATTGTCCATGTGCACCCACACAGCACCTCGGCCTGGTAGGGGGTCCTGAGCGGGTGGACTACCAGCAAAGAGTAGCTACACACCGTCACATTGTGCAGGTACTGTGCTCACCCTGAGGGTGTGATGTGGCAGCCATGACTGAGCTCCAAAACAGTAACTAACCTGTGAGATAGGAAGGTGCTGGCAGAAACATGTTGGATATCTCTGTCTGTCTCAGTTAGTGGAAACCCCCATGGACCCCTAGGTGGTCAAAGTACCTCCCCCCCCCCCCAAGGGTGGCAAACAGGGCCGCCCCCTGGCCCATGGCAGCAAAGTGGACCATCAAACCCCAGTCCTGCTGGGGAACAGACAGACACATACATCCATAACACAATGTCAGACAGACATTAGGCCTGGATATCCAAAGATGCACCTCAGCACTATCTGATATTCACCTGCAGCAAGCCATCAGCCGCTGCACCCAGCAAGGCACTCCATCAGACACATACCAGCTGTGAACAGTCTGCTGGTTAGGCCTGATGAAAATGCATGCACCCAAAACTGGGGTAGCAACACACACAATCAGAGAGTTCTGTGAGGATGCCTCAACAGGAAACCCATATATATCACAAGAGAGAAACACAATACAGCACTATGGGGGTGCCTACCATGCTGTCATCACTTCACACTCAGGGTGAGAGTGCTCCCCCAGCAGCACATACAGAGGTCACTCTGTCTGTGTAGGTGGTGGCCTGGCACTACAATGTCACAGGCAGTGCCCTATGCCCGGTGCAGATGCATCCTGGCCAGCCCACCATGTCTGACCTATACCCATGGTACCTTACTGCTCATTATGCACATTGGCAGGCCAATACTGGCAGTAGTGCTGGCAGTGTGGGTTGGGGAAGGTGTTTGCAGCCAACACACACTGTATAAACAGACACACACTCCCACACCTATGCCAGCATTGTGCTACTATTGAGGGGGTGATTAGCCTTGGCCACCACACCGGTCCTGGGCACGGCACAGGCATGGATATGGTATGCAGTACTGCTGGGGGTCACTCCCCAGGGTGGTGAACACCGTCAGAGGCCAGGCCTGGAGCACGCACCGCAGACACCAAAACAGATTGTTCGGATGGGGTCAACTAGCAGTATGTGCGTAACGTAGGGATATCTATCAGCCTGTACTCTTAGCAAACGTTTCAGAGCTGTGTTACCTCAGGTGTAGGGTGACATTGCTAAGGTATGCAGGTGCTGGTATGGGAGATGCATGCAGGGTTCCAATGTTCTGCCTCTACAGGAGACATTGGCCAATGGGGCCTGTGGGTGTGGTGGTGGGTGTGTCTGCCCCTGTTGGCTGCTGCTTTACGACAGCGCTTCCCCCCCACTCCAGCCCAGTTGTGCATCACACTGTTCGGGTCTTCCAGCTGTCCCTCATGAATATGCATGAGCTACATCTACATGCCGTGGGGGTGGTGCATAGATATCCAGCACAGGCATTTGTATGAGTGGCAGCATGGAACCTGACTGGTGTGTGGCCCACCAGGACTGCATTTGGGGGATTCTGCTGTAGGTTCGCTGCCCCTGTTCATGGTGTCTGTGCTCAGTGGGGTAAAGATAGACGTATTACCATTACATATGTCCCTCGTCATGAAAGGTGTGTCCTTACTGTCACTGTTTAGTTGTGGGGAAAATATGTGGGTAGGATTGCTGGTAGCCCCAGCTGGTCTTTGAACCTGTGATCTTCTGTTCTTGCATGCACTGTCTGTGTGCACTGCACCACCGTGTAGCCCCAGCTTGCCTGAGTTCCCTGGATAGTCCATGACTGTGGATCTGGCAGGGCCTGTCTGTTGCTGTGGACTGTGCCCAGCCTGCACATGGCTAGGCCTCTGTCTTCTGTCGCTAGCAGCCACTGCCCCCTGCACCACATGTACTCGTCTGCCAACATGCTGGCATGAGCTTCTCCCATAAAAAGCAGGTGACCTGATTGGAATGTGGCAGTACGGGACTGCATTTGGGGTACTTGGCTGTGGGTAATGCCCATTGTTGTGGTGTGTGTGCGTTGTTGGGTAAAATATGGGTGTTTTCCCCATGCGTATGTTCCCCTGCAATACAGGGGTGTCTGCGCTATCTGTGTTTAGTGGTGGGTAAAATATAGGGACTTGGGCTGGCAAGTGCCCCAGCTGGGGTTTTGAACCTCTGACCCTAGAGGTACTAACTATGTCCTGCTGCACCACACTATGGCCACATAGACAGTGCAGCCCCTGGAGGTAGTAAGGCCTGGCAGGATGGAGTCACAAACCCTGCTCTAACGCAAATTTACTGTGGGCATATGCACCCTGTCTGGTGACAAACGTGCACATAAACCCCGGAAATGACCACGGGAAATGGGGGATAAAATATCACCACGCTGGGCAACAGTGATATTAATGGGCAACCATAGCAAACACTCCCAGGAAAGCTCCACAAAAGGAAATGTTTTTTTGGAAGAGTCTCCTCTCCGTAAACCCTTCCAAAATTAATTTCTTTTTTCTGGAGCTTTGCTGGGTGTGTTTTCTGTATTTTTCCCATCACTATAACTGTTCCCGCAGCTGAATTACTATTTTTAATAGTTCTGTTTGTGGTCATTTTCTATTTTTATTTGCACTTTTGTGCTGTGCACATGTATCACACTGCTCACGTTTTGCTGGTTTCCCCGGTTTTCCTGTACATTGCTGACGGAAATGGTTTCTCTCTTCCCTTTAAATGCTTTCTAACCGCGAGTGTTTCCCTCGCGGTAGTTTTTACATGCAAATTCGGGCCCGATACTGTGCGGGGAGCCTCTCCCCTCCCACTCTCCACCCATTGACCCCGTCCCTCCGCCCCTCCGAAGCCTTCCTCCGCCCTCCTTTAGAGCCGTTCCACGCCTCTATCGGACATTTTGCGGGCCCGCACTTGTACGGGGCCCGTTAGTGTGCCGCGCACCTTTGCGGCGGTGACACGCACGGTGTGCGGGGCGTTTATTAGCGTTTATTAGCGTTTCAGTGCCGCGTTTTCTGGTGCGCTCTTTTGCGGCGCGCACATTTCCGGTTTTTTAGTAAACTCCCCCTAAGGAGTTACTTATTTGGGAAACTTCTGTTTTCAGTTCTTATTTAACCAAGAGACAAATCAAAGCTTACAAGTGCTTTCTTAAGAAAATTTCGCCCTGCATAATGAACTAGACCTCGTGTATTTGGAGCCCACCCCCACTCCCAGGATTTCTCCACTATTTACATTATACATCTCACTCACACACAATCAGTCTCAGTTCCCAATAGAATATACAAACCACCAAGGTAGATACCAAAGTCCCACTTTTCCTTACCTTGATCTGTGCACAGAATTTACTTGGTTGCTGCACTGTCTGTCACATTCCGATTCACAATACCTCTAGTCACCTAGGATCATTACCAGCTAGTAAAGAGACCTCTCCGCAGAGAAGGAGGTGAGACTGTTGAAATCAACAGGACGCGTCTTCGCACCTCCACTCAGCAGGAGTCACTCCACAGTGGGAAAATCCCAGCGAGCCCCAGCTGTTATTTACACCTTTACCTGTGGCCAATTCACCTTGAGCCAACCGGGCCAATGAGACTCGGAGAGAGATATTGTGAAGCAGATTAAGAGCTCTTTTAGTATTTTCATTATTCAGCTACATTGCTATAGCAATGGGTGTCTAAATACAGACACACCCTTTTACATATTTCAGTGACAGTTATACCGTTGTTAAGTACACAAAGTAATTTTCTTTCTATTTAGCTTGTCTTCTTACAATATGGCAATAAATAGACACTCTGCAAACAAATAATAATTTACGTTTTAGTATGCTGTTTAACTTTAAGTTTTCTGTTCTGTCTGCCTGTCTGTAACCTTTGAACACAAAGAACAGGAAGGGAGGGGGAGGGAAGAGCAAAGCAGTGGAAGAATAAACAAACACCACTTGTCACTAACATTCCATGGACACGGAGTCATCAGTTCTAGATGGGGGGAGGGGGTGTCGTATAGGCACAGAGATAAACTAAGCACAGTAAACATGCTAACAGACTTATTCCAGCAGAATTAGCAAATGTCCTATAACTTACACTGACAATTTATGTAGGATGGCTGGTTTTTAGCTGCAGTTTTAAACTTTATCACAACATTAGCAGCACACGCACGCCCCGCGGATTCTGAAGTGGTCCCCTTACCTTGGGACCCCCCCCTCCTCTCATGAAGTCACAACAAATGCACAGCTGGCCAGACACACAAGCACACAGCCTTCACAGCAGCCGCAGATGAGAAAGAAAAGAAATTTAGCTTTCCCACCGATTCCCACCCAGGGAACAGGAAAAGTCTTAATTACCATTTAACCATGCTTAATTACCATTTAAACCATGCTACCAAAGCAATAGGGACACTCCCAACCAAAGGGAGAATACCAGTTCTAATTTAAACCGTGCTACCAAAGCACAGGGATCCCTGGGCCCACGGGACTATCCCACTTCTGACACCAAATGTAAAGGGTCTGTTTCTTGTTAGTCACTCCAGCCAGGGAAGTCCCGAACCCTCATCTGCGGTGTGCTGCTGCCGGCTGGCTGGAATCCAGGGAATAAAACTCACAGACCACACAGAAGGAAAAGTATGCAAGTTTATTCCAAAGGGTGGAGGAATTGTCCGTATTTTATACATTATCAGAAACATATTCATACGTCATCCACCCATCTTCTGGGGGCCCACTATAGCTTATCAGTAACTATGCAAATACAAGTCATCTCTGAGTAGAACAATCAGTTTTAGCTTAGCACAGCACATTCCTTTTCCATACCCACACCAGAATGTACAAAGGGCACATGTATAGGATTCTGATTTTTCCTTGTGCAGGCCTCCTGTATATGCACTTAAACTAAACATTATTATTACAAAGGGCAAATATATAGGATTCCTGATTTCCCTAACACCTAGCATCAGAAAAGTACTTTTAGTTTTAAAACACAGAAGAGAGCTGTCTGGTTAAATTTAGAACCCGCAGAGAGCTTGTAGTTTAAATTTTCATAAGAAGTTAGAGCCTAGCATCAGCTAAGAGCTATAACTTAAAATCAAATCAGAATTTAGCTTACGTCAGCAGCACAAGAACAGGGTACTGTGTAGCAGCCCTCTTTCAATAAGTGTTATTTCCCTCCCTCCCTCCCCACAACCCCCACCCCTGGGATAATCATAGCTTTATAGGTACTTACACATCTTAAAAGACAGGAGGTGCTTTCAGGTGAAGCTCCTTACCCAAATCAGTCCATACACTAAGGACCTGAGATTAATTAAAGCTTCAGGTGAATAAGGTATATTAAACATATTAGGTATAGTTTTAATTGGTATAAATACCCATAGCAACCCCTAGTAAGTAAGAACTTAAAGATCTAGGCACAAACTTAAAACTAAGATGCAGACAGCAGTCCAGCAGCGGGATGGGGGCTTTCCAGTCTTTTGCATTGAGTGTCACATGTATTATTTTCTCCCCAGTTTGTGAGAGGTCTTACGTGTGGCACTAGGTACAAGGAGCTCTTTGCTCTCAGGGAACAAGTCCGTTCTCTAGAGGCTAAAGTAGCAGACTTTGAAAACATAAGACAGACAGAGAGGTACATAGACGAGACCTATAGGAATATGGTCCTGAAGTCCCTCCTCCAGTCTGGCAGCACCCCTGTTGCCATGGAGGAGAGAGGTCACGTGACAGGAGAGCATCACCCTGGTGCGGCAGGAAGTGATCCTGTAACTAGGACCTGTCCCTCCAGGTGATGTAAAACCCTCTCGCACCGAGGAAGTTTCTCCAGGGCCATGTGCCCGTGAGGGAAGGGTTAGGACAGCCGTTATAGTTGGTGATTCGATCATTAGGCATGTAGATAGCTGGTTGGCTGGTGGACGTGAGGATTGCCTTGTAACATGACCTGCCCGGTGCGAAGGTAGCGGACCTCACACGCCACCTAGATAAGGTCTTAAGATAGTGCTGGGGAGGAGTCTGCTGTCTTGGTACATGTCGGTACCAATGACATAGGACAATGTGGTAGGGAGGTTCTGGAGGCAAAATTTAGGCTTGTAGGTAGGAAGTTGAAACCCAGAACTTCCATGGTAGCATTCTCCGAAATGCTTCCTGTTCCGCTCGCAAGACCCAAAGGCAGGCAGAGCTCCGGAGTCTCAATGCGTGGATGAGACAATGGTGCAGAGATGAGGGTTTTTGGATTTGTTAGGAAACTGGGGAACATTCTGGGGAAAGGAGGGGCTCTTCCGAAGGGATGGGCTTCACCTTAACCGGGATGGAACCAGGCTGCTGGCATTAACCTTTAAAAAGGAGATAGAGCAGCTTTTAAACTAGATATTAGGGGAAAGCCGACAGTCGCCCAAGAGTGGATGGTTCGGAAGAATTTATCCTTGAAGGATACTACCAAAAGCAGAGAGGTTCCACGAAAGAGTAAAGTAGCCCAAATGCCCTCAGTATGGAGCAGACAGAGCTTAAAGATCCCAATTTACCCATGTCTAACAATAGCCAAATTAACATGAACAAAATACATTCTCTAAAATGCTTGTATGCAAATGCTAGAAGTCTAAATCATAAGATGGGAGAGTTAGAATATAGCACTAAATGAAAGGTTAGATATGATTGGAATATCAGAGACATGGTGGAAGGAGGACAACCAGTGGGACACTGATACCTGGGTTCAAACTATATCGTAATGATAGAGCTGATCAAATTGGTGGAGCGGTTGCGCTCTATGTTAGAGAGGCATTGACTCAGAAAGGATTAAAGTTTTGCAGGAAACAAAATCTGCTGTAGAATCTATATGGATTGAAATTGCATATAAAAGGAGGAAGGCAATGGCAGTGGGGGTGTACTATCGAGCACCTGGCCAGAATGACCAAATGGATGATGAAATGCTCAAAGAAATCAAGGAAGCTAACAAAAGTTACAGCGCAGTAATAATAATGGGTGATTTCAATTACCCCGGTATCAACTGGGTCAGTGTCACGTCAGGACATGCTAGGGAGATAAAGTTCCTAGATGAAATAAATGACTGCTTCTTGGAGCAGCTGGTTCATGAAGCAACCAGAGGGGAAGCCATATTAGACCTAGTCCTTAGTGGAACACCAGATCTAGTGCAAGAGATAAGGGTGTTGGGGCCACTTGGCAATAGTGATCATAACATGATCGCCTTTGATTTAATTAGTGGAGGAGGGATAGTAAGGAAATCCACAGTACTACCTTTTAACTTTCGAAAGGGAGACTATGATAAAATGAGGAAAACGGTTAAGAAAAAACTAAAAGGAGCAGTTGCAAAGGTTAAAGACGTACATCAAGCTTGGGTGTTGTTGAAAAATACTATCTTGGAAGCCCAGACCAGCTGTATTCCATGCTTTAAGAAAAGTGGAAGGAAGTCCAAAAACTGCCAGCATGGTTTAAAGGTGAGGTCAGAGAGGCTGTTGTTGCCAAAAAACAATCTTTCAGGAAATGGAAAAAAGAGCCAAACGACGAAACCTGGAAACAGCACAAGCACTGGCAAGTCAAATGCAAGGCATTGATAAGGCAGGCAAAGAGAGAATTTGAGAAGAAGCTTGCTGCGGAAGCAAAAACGCGAAATAAAGACCTTTTCAAGTACATTCGTAGCAAAAAACCTGTGAGAGAGTCAGTTGGTCCATTAGATGATAAAGGGGTTAAAGGAGCACTAAGAGGCGACAAGGCGATAGCGGAGAGACTGAATGAATTCTTTGCTTCGGTCTTTACTGAGGAAGATGTAGGGATGTTACCCATGACTGAAGTGGTATTTAAAGGTGCGGAAGAATTGAAGGAAATATTGATACATCGGGAAGATGTATTACAACTATTAGATAAACTGAAGAGTAGCAAATCACCTAGGCCGATGGTATACATCCAAGGGTGTTGAAAGAACTGAAATATGAGATTGCAGACCTGCTATCAGTAATCTGTGAACTATCATTAAAATCATCTCTAATACCTGAACATTGGAGGATCGCCAATGTAACACCTATTTTTAAAAAGGGTATTTTTAAAAAGGGTTCCAGGGGTGATCCGGGAAACTACAGACCGGTGAGCCTGACGTCAGTACCAGGAAAAATGGTAGAAACCATCATAAAGAATAAAATTACTCAGCATGTAGATAGTCATAACCTAATGGGAGACAGCCAACATGGCTTTAGACAAGGAAGATCTTGTCTTACTAATCTGTTATGTTTTTTTGAAGGAGTGAATAAACAGGTGGACAAAGGTGAGTCGGTTGATATTGTGTATCTGGACTTTCAGAAAGCCTTTGACAAGGTCCCTCATCAGAGACTTTTGGCAAAACTAAAGACTCATGGGATAGGAGGCAGTGTACTATTGTGGATCAGGAACTGGTTAAAAGATAGAAAGCAGAGGGTAGGGCTAAATGGCCAATTTTCCCAATGGAGAAAGGTGAATAGTGGTGTACCCCAGGGATCTGTGCTGGGTCCACTACTTTTTGACATATTCATAAATGACCTGAAAAGTGGAATAAGGAGTGAGGTTATCAAATTTGCAGATGACACAAAACTATTTAAAGTTGTTAAAACCCAAGAGGATTGTGAAAAATTGCAGAGGATCTTGATAAATTGGAAGACTGGGCATCAAAATGGCAGATGAAATTTAATGTGGACAAGTGCAAGGTTATGTCCCTAGGGAAGAACAACCCAAACTATGGTTACACGATGCAAGGTTCCACATTAGGAACCACCACCCAGGAAAAAGATTTAGGCGTCATTGTGGATACCATGTTAAAACCCTCGGCCCAGTGTGCAGCGGCGGCCAAGAGAGCAAATAGAATGCTAGGTATGATAAGGAAAGGAATGGAAAATAAAACAAAAGATATTATAATGCCTCTATATCGTTCCATGGTGAGACCGCACCTTGAATATTGTGTGCAATTCTGGTTGCCTTATCTTAAAAAGGATATAGCGATTTTAGAAAAGGTTCAGAGAAGAGCCACCAAAATGGTAAAGGGGATGGAAGGATACTCCTATGAAGAAAGGCTAAAAAGGTTATGGCTCTTTAACATGGAAAAGAGACGGCTGAGGGGAGATATGATAGAAGTCTATAAATTAATGAGCGGAGTAGAACGGGTAAACATAGATCGATTGTTTACGTTATCAGAATATAGAAAGACTAGGGGACATGCAATGAAGCTACAGGGTAAACTATTTAAGACTAATAAAAGAAAATATTTTTTTACTCAACGTGTAATCAGACTCTGGAATTTGTTACCGGAGGATGTAGTAAAGGCTGTTAGTGTAGTTGGGTATAAAAAAAGGTTTGGACAAGTTCCTGGAGGAAAAGTCCATAAACCATTATTAAGAAGTGACCGAAGATATCAATGCTTGACCCAGTACAAGCATTGTGGAACTTGTGTCTCTTGGGGAAATTGCTAGGTACATATGACCTAGATTGGCCACTGTTGGAAACAGAATACTGGGCTTGATGGACCTTGGTCTGACCCAGTATGGCATATCTTATGTTCTTATGTTCCACATGCTACGGTGCAAAACCCGGAGCAGGTGGGAGTGTCTGGCTGAGCTGATGCAGCTACACTCCACCCTACTGTAACTGTTCCTTGTCCCACCTCTGGGGTTTGGGTGCTCGACAGGGCGCTGGTGATGCTCTGCCCAGTCTCTCTCCAGATACCCCATGCTGAGGAGGCGAAGAACAGCAGTCACTGACCGCTGAGTTTCCGTATGCTTACCGGAGTGTTACCAGCCTCTTGCTTCTCTCTCCCACCCTGGTATTGTGACCAGCGTGTTACTCCAGTGGGCACAGTGTGGTGCAGTACACACAGACAGTGTGTTCAGGAGCATAAGGTCATAGGTTCAAGTCCCAGCTGTGGCTCCTGCCAACCCAGTCACCATATGCTTGGCTACCTATATGTTAGCGGCGATAAGAAGCTGCAAGAACAGAAATTGCTCGCCCATTCAGAAACTGAGGTGAAAAGCCTGCTAGGTGGGATCTCCCGCCTTCTTCCTGTAATTTTCCGGTCAGAGAGATCCATTGCGTAGGAGAGGCCAGATCGGAAATCGCATTAATGAACGAGTTCGCTCTCCCTTTCTGCCTTCATCCCAAAGTCATCTTAAAGTGGGTTAAGATATCACCTCTTTTGGCGTTGTACTGGTCGATCTCTTTCCTTGGTGCGTGTTGCTCACTTGCAGCTTGCGCTGGTCGTTGACTTTAACAACCTTTGTCCTCTGTTAGCAGTGAGTCCAGAGGCTGTTCCTGATGTTCATTCGGGCATCCTGAAACGCAAGTTTCCACGGGAGATCTGAGTAGTACCGCCAGTTGGTTCTGCCCTCCACCCAGATCGGTTTGTACATGGGTACCTCCTGCCCAGAGTGCTAATTAGTTAATTGTCCTTTGCAACGAAACCCACATTCCACTCAATCCTCGGTTTCAATTCGAAAACTCATCTAGGCAGACCTGCTCCCCCAACCCAAATCTTGTGAGGAGTGGTGTAGCACAATGGTTATACATTGACTGCTGAACCAGGAGTCATTAGTTTGATTCCCCAGTGGGGTTACTAGTAAGGCTGTCTGAGGTATCACCCTTAGAACGATCCTGAGGAGCAGCAGCAGCAGCAAATACACTTACTGGAAATCCTGCGATCCGAGGAAGTGGCAAGGGCGCAGTGCCAGAGGGCTTGCAGGCCCCCTCCTGAGTTCTCTACCGCTCCTACTCGAGAATGGATCACCGCTTGTCCTCGGCCTAATGTAATCACAGACAGTGGCAGGGGGTCTTCGTCTTCCCCTATCTGGATCACTGGTAATGGCCAGCACAGCCGCCAAAGCACAACAAGCGACAGGACGCACTATCCTTGTCCTAGAACACTTTGGGTTCTTAGTCAACTACCCAAGGTCTCATCTCCAGCCAACCCAAAACATGGAGTTCGTAAAGGGCAGCTGGACACCATCAAGGCCAAGGCTTTCTTATATGGGACAGAGTCCTGCCCTCCAGGGGCGCTTGCAGAGTGCGCTCCAGGCGCTTGCAGAGTGCACTGCCGCCCAGCATCTGCCCAGCAAATGCTCTTTCTACTGGGACATATGGCATCAATGGTGCACATCACCCCGGACGTCTTCCTATGCGGGTAGTCCAGTGGGCGCTCTGCTCTCAGTGGTCCCAGACCATAGGGTCCCTGCTAGACAGGGTGATTGTCACCAGTCCCCTAGCCTACAACAACAACAACAACAGCACTCGGCTTGCACCGACACCCTCCTGCATCTACGGGCTGGGACGCCCTTCCAGACCCCTACACCGTAGGGGACCCTCGCAACGGGTGCCTCCACATTGGTGGGGGGCCCATTGTGGTGACCTCTGCACTCAGGACAGTTGGGTGCCAGCGAAGAACGTCCAGCAAATTAACCTCCTAGAGCTCCAGGCTATGGCTCAAGTCCTCCGGGCTGCTTGCCACCACCTGCTTCCCTTGCAGAAGGGAATCCTGCACTACACAGGCCCCACCAGCGAAATCTGTGGCCCTGAATGCAAGAGTCCTACGGCACCGAACCCAGGTCACTATGGCCCTTACTGCAAGGTGACAGAGCCCTGCGACACTAGACCCAGTTTTCTGTGGGCATGAGTGCAAGGTGGTGAGGTCGAGGCCGGTCATGGGATCACCATTGCATAAAAGATCACATATCCAATACCTGAATTATTTATTTATTTTAATTCTCTTATATACTGCACGATTCTGTGTCAGTGTGGTTTACATTGAACAAACTGAAATTACATTGAACAGGGCATTATAACTTGGACATAACTATTTACAGGGAACATGGGCTATGGAGGGTTAAGTGGCTTGCCCAAGACCACAAGGAGCACCTGTGGGACTAGAAACCCCAGTCCTTCCAGCCCAAGGTTGCTGTCCTTTAGTGGGATTTGAACCCCTGACCTTCTGGCCTGAAGTACCTTGCCCCAACCACTAGGCCACTCCTCCACTCCATTGGGGATACGAGCACATGGCCAGAGTACAGCTATGACTCTGCACTCTAGGGCCACGCACACACATAGTCAGCAAAGCAGCCATAGTCACTCCTTCACAGAAGGGGAAACAGGTTCCCTCTTCTCTACAAGAAAGACTCAAAACCCATCCATCCAGGCGGGCCCCCGACTCGACTGCAAGAGTGGAGGAGTAGCCTAGTAGTTAAGAGACCAAGGTCCAATTCCCACTAATACCCTTGGGGACTTGGACACGTCACATGACCCTCCTTTACTAACCTGCAGGTAGGAACTCACAACCCTTGGCCATCAGAACTCCTCTCCCATCGGTGGGCTGACCACAAAGCGCCCTGCCCACCTTGCAGAGAGCAGGAAGGGCAACTGTTTCAAACAGTCAAAGCCAGGCCAGCCGCACCAGCGCATTTTGTTTTTTCCCTAACTTATGGCCCTAGGACCCCGGTGCCGTCTTGCCCCTGAGACGGGGAGGACTGAGCCTGGCTGAGTTAGGTAGTTTTGATGGCGGCTGGAGTTATGCACCTCCAGATAAGGACAATAAGCTCCTTGATGATGTTTCGAAGCGGGTTTATCAAGGGGTCATGCTGAATGCCAGGACTGCGGCGCACCAGTCTTGTCTTCCGCCATCTCCGCTCTACCCGTCCAGCAGCTCCTCCGGGACAACCTCACAAAGATGTGGCAGACACCAGCATCCAGCCACCCCTGCCCACGTAAATTGGACTCTAAGGGGTCTGTTTACTAAATCGCGTTAGTGCAGTTCGCGGTAGGAGCCGCGGTAGTGAAAGAAACCCCAAATAAGGACATGGGCGGTACATCGTTACCACTACCGCGCGTTAGCAAAATTAACGAGCGTTACCGGGCGCCGTGCCACGTTACTGCGCGTTAATCATAAGAAGACGTACAGACACAAAGCACTGAAACAGAGCTGTAGCACAATGGTTACGGTACTGACCGCTGTTACAGGCAGCATGGGTTCGAGCCCCCAGTGTGCCTAACACAGAAGGCTGTCTCAGGCATCACCCTGTACATTACAGGAAGAAAGAGGAGGCATGCTTTTCGTTACGCTGAGTATTGGTGTCAGAAAAACACCCTCGGAATGTGCCTAGCCACGTGCCTAGCCACGTACATTCGTGCGTGGGTACGTGTTTGTTTACGTGCGTGGGTACGTGTGTTTTTACCAGTGTGGGCATCTTATATTACAGACTTTGTAGGGTGTCCTGCACCTATGCATTATGCTAACAGATGTACGTGTGATGGCCTATGGTTTATCAGAGCCTGTGAGCAGGTGCTGGTGTTTCACAGGGTTGGATTGGGCCAGTCACACCCATGATGCACTGCACATGCAAAGCAGCTGTCCACAGATACACACCATGGGGAATGCACCCCCACAGCACCTCGGCCTGGTAGGGGGTACCGACTGTGTGTTGTACTGGCACAGAGCAGCTACACACCGTCACATTGTGCGGGTACTGTGCTCACCCTGAGGGTGCAGTGAGGCGCCCAGCACTAGGTCCACAGCACCGGCCATGGCGCAGGTCCAAAGCAGTGTTACTGTGTGAGATAGGTAGTTTCTGCAGGAACACCTTGGACATCTCTGTCTGTTTCAGTCAGGTACAGCCCCCATGCACCACCACCACACCCCTCCCCCAGGGCTGAGGGAGGCAAACAGGGTCTCCTATCAAAAGATCCACAGTCTACCGTGCTGCAACGGTGGCAGTAGAGGGGAACATGAACCCTAGTCCTGCTGGGGAACAGACACCCCACAGGGCAGTCAATGCAGCTCTGTACACAGCCATAACACAATAGCAGACAGACATTAGGCCTGGATATGGTATGCTGCACCCCACCACTATCTGATATTCCCCTGGTGCAAGCCATCAGCCACTGCACCCTGCAAGCCACTCCATCACAACACCTACCAGCTGCAAACAGTCTGCTAGTGCCCAGTGGAGATGCCTGCACCCAGAACTGGGATGTCAGCATACACAGCAAGCAGATACATCAGTGACTGGGCCCCAGAAGGAAACCCATATGTATCACATGAGAGAAATACTAGATAGCACTATGGGAGTGCCTAGCCATGCTGTGGTCACTGCACAGTCAGGGTGAGAGTGATCTCTCAGCAGGATATACTGAGGTCACCCTGTCTGTGTAGTTGGTGGCCGGGCACTACAATGTGCCTGTCACTGCCCTATGCCCTGTGCAGATGCACCCTGGCCAGGCCACCCTGTCCGGCCTATACCCATGGTACCTTGCTCCTCATTATGCACATTGGCAGCCCAATACTGGCAACAGTGCTGGCAGTGTGGGCTGTTGAAGGTGTTTGCAGCCACCACACACTGGATAGACAGACAGCCACCCCCACACCTATGCCAGCATTGTGCTACTATAGAGGTGGTCAGCAGCCATACCCACCACACCACTCCTGGGCATAGTACAGGCATGGATATGGTACACAAGACTGTTGGGGGGTCACTCCCCAGGGTGGTGAACACTGTCAGAGACCAGACCTGCAGCACACACCGCAGACATCAGAATGATTGTTATGGTGGAGCTCAATGAGCAAAATGTGCTTAACGTAGGAATTGATATCTGCCAGTTATCAGAGGAAACGTTTGATAGCTGTGTACCATATACCCAGGTGTAGGGTGGCATTGCTAAGGTATGCAACTGCTAGTATTGGGAGATACAGGCAGGGCCCAATGTCTTGCCTCTCCAGCTGGCATTGGCCAATGGGGCCAGTGGGTGGGTGGGTGGCCCTGTTGGCTGCTGCTTTACTGCAGAGTTCCCCAACTCCAGTCCTGGTGTTCCACACACTGTTCGGGTTTTCATGCTGTCTCTCATAAATATGCATGAGCTACATCTGCATACCATGGGGGTGGTGCATAGCTATGCAGCACAGGCATCTTTATTAGAGGCAGCATGACACCGGAATGTTGTGGGGCCCTCCAGGACTGCATTTGCGGGACTCTGCTATAGGTAATGTGCCTGTTTCTGGTGTCTGTGTTTGGTGTGGTAAAATATAGGCCATGCGTATGTTCTCTGCACTACAGGAGTGTCTTTACTATCACTGTTTAGTGGTGGGTAAAACTATGGGGACTGGGTTGGCAGGAGCCCCAACTGGGATTTGAACCTGTGACCCTCTGGTCTTACAGGCACTGGCTGTGTTTGTTGCACCACACTGTGGCCACAGAGACAGTATAGTCCCTGGAGTTAGTTAAACCGGCCTGACGAGTCAGAAACCCTGCTCTGCAACAGGTTTACTGTGGCCTCATTTACCTTGTATGCAGACAAAGGTGCACATAAACCGCAGAAATGACCTCACAAAAGGGGCACACACCCATAACCAAGCTGGGCAACAATGATATCATTGGGAAACATTACACCACACACCCAGGACAGCTCCTTTACAATGTAATGCTCTTTGCAAGGGTCTGCGGAGCGTAGACCCTTCCACACATCATTTCCTTTTATTTTGGTGCTTTCCAGGGAGTGTTGTTCCTTGTTGCCCATTGCTATCACTGTTGCCCAGCTGAATTCTGCTTTTTAAAATGTTTCTTGTGGTCATTTTTAACGTTTTATGTGATATTTTGTTCTGTGCATATGTATCACACTGCTCACGTTTTGTGGGTTTCCCCGGTTTTCTGTACATTGCTGACGTAAATGGTTTCTCTTCCCTTTAATGCCTTTACCGACAGGTTTTCATTTGCGTTGGAAGTGAGCTCTGACACTCCGCGCGTTAGTATGAGGGGAGCCTCTCTCTGCCCACTCTCCGCCCATTGACCCCTTCTCTCCGCCCACTCTCCACCTTCTGCGCTGTTTTAACGCGCCGCGGAGCTTTACGATCGTTAACTACGGTTAACGCGCGTAGTATGACGTTAACGGTCGTTAGCGTGTCGGTACGCGCGTTATACGGCACTTACGGTCGTTAACGTCATACTACGCGCGTTATTCACGTTTAGTAAACATAGCCCTAAGTATGTTGTTAAACCCATGCCTGGATTTGACAAGCAACAACTACCGTGGCAACACGGTGGTGCAGTGCACACAGACAGTGTGTTCAGGAGCAGAAAGTCACAGGTTCAAGTCCCAGCTGTGGCTCCTGCCACCAATCCATTGTTGTTGAATCTGCCCTTCGGTCTCTTTCCTGCAAAGCTTACACAAGCCTCTGGAACCAGACAGGGTGGTTGCACTTATGCAAGCCTCTGGAGCTCTTGCCCAGGATCAGTAAGGGGACCCAACTCGTCCTTCAATAAACCTGGCCAATCGGTCATGACGTCCCCCACCACTAGAAATTCCACATGCTCCACCATAGGATGGAACAGCCAAGGGCACACGCAGAGGCTCAAACCATGCCAAGGGCAAGCACAGGACTATAGCTGTGCCAAAGGATCCATTGACAGCCTGTCAAGGATGCATCAATAACCTGTGTCCCATCCGTCTCAGCGCCATCAGATGACGTCACCAGGTGTGGCTGACTTATCCTGCTGTCCTCAGAGAACTCCTGTTACAGGTAAGTAACTCCGTTTTCCTGTCTCTGCACTTAACCTGAGTGACTAACCCCTCCCCGTGCTGAGGTATTGTTCAGCCCCTCTTCCTGTCTCCCACCTGTGCCTAGCTCCCTGTTTGCCTCTCTGTGCTCTGGGAAGAGCAGTGCCCTCCTAGTGCTCTGCTAGAGAGGTGAAGTTTAGCTCCTGTGAGTGAATTTGCAGTGAGTTCTGTCTGTCTGTTTCCACTTATTTATTTTATTTATTTATTAATCACTTTTATACCGCGCTTTCCCATGGATCAAGCGTGGTTTACAGAGAACAATGGTGTGAAAAGTACAATTGGAGCGAGTACTTATTCACATTGCATAGAACGTTTAAGAACCTTTTACAGGGAGCTTCATAAACTATTTACATTACGATATGGAATAACCGTCCATAGTACGGACAACAATGCAAACTATATACAGTGAAAAAGAGTCTGACTGAATATTATCTCTAACCAAGCTTTGGGAGCCTGGGTTTTGCTATGCTTGCATTTCTGTTTGTGCTGTTGTGAGGGTGTGGTATGTTGTTGTCTGTTTGTGTGTCAATGTTTGGTTGTGGGCCATAGTATGCAGTAAAAAAGGTGTGTTTTTAGTTTTTTTGAAAAATAACACAGGTACACTAAAAAAATTTTTTTTTTAAACTGCCTCTAATGTTTCGATTGATTTTTACGTTTTTTGGTGCGCTGAATCCAAATCTGGTAACCAATTTGCTCCATCACGTACAGATTTTTTGCTACATTGGGTTAGCAGTTTGAGGTGAACGTTTCAGATTGAGTGCGATCGAGATAAAAGTTTCTTGGATGAATTCTTTATACTAATTGTTTAGTAGTTATTCAAATAAGAATAAAGAAAATTGTAACAAGGCAGCACATAAGAATAGAGTAATGTCAACAAAACACACTGTGATGGTAGCAAAATTGTCTGCACTTAAAACAGCCACATACATGTGCACAAACATTGAGCATATAAGAGCGAGGTTAGACACAAAGCAAAGCAAAGAAATGTGCAAAAAATGTTGTACAGGTATGTATGTAAGAATAGAAAACGCAAACCGCACCATTGCAATACATGAAGACAAACACCCGATTGTGTGAAAATAAAATTCTAATAAATGAGATCCGACACTGTGGTAATAACTAGCAAATTTTTATTTCAAAGTTTAGTAAAAACACGATATTTGTCAACACAGTTTAGATTTTAAAGTCATTCTTGGGTCAATCAATCTCCTGGCGGGCCCGTTTTCTTCTTCCCCCGAATGCTTCTCTTGGTGCGCTGCTTGGCGTATTTTTCATCTGGGGTTTCCCGCAGCAGCAACCAGCAGAAATCAGCCATCATAGTGGTGTTCCATCTTCCTTGGTACCTTCTCTCTGCGTCCTTGATGTCCTGGTGAAACCTTTCACCTTGTTCTTCACTGTACGCCCCCACGTTTTCGGGAAAGTAGTTCACATGGGAGTGCAAGAAATGGACTTTCAGGCTCATGTTACAGCCTTGTTCTTTGAAGGCATTGAGCATCCTGGCAACAATATCCTTATAGTTCTCATCCCGCCTGTTCCCCAAGAATTTGAGAACAACATCCTTGAAGGAATCCCAGGCTTCTTTTTCCTTCTCAGACATTGTTTCAGCAAATGCTCCATCTGAAATGAGTTTCCTTGTATCAGGGCCAACAAACACTCCTTCCTTTAGCTTTGCTTCAGAAAGTCGGGGGAACTTTGAGCAAAGGTACCGAAAGCACTCACCATCTTTTGGAAGGGACTTGATGAATTGCTTAATGAGACCCAACTTAATGTGGAGAGGTGGTAATAGAATTTTATCACGAGGTACCAAGCTCTCATGAAGAACATTTTTCTCACCGGGTCTCAAATACTCCCGAATTGGCCAGTCTTTTTTTCCCCCAGTGTAGGTCGCGGGCCCGGCTATCCCACAAGCAAAGGAAGCAGGGATATTTGGTGAAACCGGATTGCTGCCTTAATAGCATGGATAGAATTTTAAAGTCTCCACAAATCATCCACTTATGCTCATTATAACGAATCTTCTGAAGAATCAGGGCCAAATTCTCGTATTTTTCTTGGAGAATAACAGAGTGAGCAATAGGAACTGAAGCGAATGTGTTGCCATTATGAAGAAGAACACCTTTTATGCTGTCTTTTGACGAATCAATGAACAGCCGCCATTCAGCAGGATCATACTTGAGTTTAAACTTTTCCATCACTCCGTATATATCGTTGCAAAATACCAAATCTTCCTCTTTGCTGAAATACTTCAAAAATTGTGTCTCGCGATTGCGGTACCAATAAAAAGTTTTTCCTGGTGACAATAGATTTTTCTGTTTAAGCCGAGAACCTAGCAGTTGGGCAGCATCTTTTGGGAGTCCTAAATCCCAGACTAAATCATTTAATTCAGCTTGAGAGAAAAGTTCAGGTTTCGGATCTGGTTCAGTTTCAAACTCGGAAGTACTGGACTCATCGGGAAAAGCCATCTGATGAGTCTCATCATGATCAGAACCGTCCACACAAATATGATCCAAAGATTTTGGTGGTTCAGGCACAGGTACTTCGTTGCTATGAGGCATAGGCCTAATTGCTGAGGGAAGGTTGGGGTAACTTATTACGTTCTTATTTTTTAAGTTGTATCCCTTCACAATGCAAGAGCAAAAATAGCAGTCACTGCTGTGGTCTCTTTGTTCACGCCACATCATAGGTATTCCGAAACGAAATGCTTGTTTTTTACCTTTCATCCATAAGCGTAGATCTTCCTCACATGTCTTGCACACTTTGTGAGGAGCCCACGGTTTGTCTTGATCGCCTAACTTCAAACCGAAATAGGCGAAATATACTTTTTTAATAAATGCAGAAATGTTCCTCTGCCGCTTTTTCACGGTATATTCCCCACAAATAAAACAAAAACTGTCCGGAGAGTTGACGCAACCTCTGGCTCTGTGAGTCATCACAAATACACAGCACTGCAAACTACAACTGTAGTGAACCACTTCAGAATAAAGCTGGATTGCGACTGAGCAAACAAAAGGTAATAATGAACTTGCAAGAAACTGAAATTTGACAGGAACGTTCATGTCGCAACCACCGTGTTTGAGCGAGCGAACGAGGCGAGGCGAACAGGAAAGAACATGCGCCAGCGCGAGTACTGGATTTAGCCCCCCGCCTCCCAATTGTCCTGTTAATGTATAAAATGAATATAAAACACTCTAAAATATCATGAGGGAGTGTTTCTAGTTAGTTAACCATTATAACCTCTATTTTGGGCCAAGAAAATAAACTGCAGTCGGCTAAAAAGAAATTATGTGAACATTCCTTATATGGGTAAGAAATCTAATTTTGCAAGAAAACGTGACGTGATGGAACATTTTGGCTATTTTTTCCTGGATTCAGCACCCCAAAATCTATAGGAATCAGTTGCAAAACTGGAGGCAGTTTTTTGGTAGTGTACCTGTGTAATCTAATGTTATTTATTGATTTATTTGTGCTTATTTACCGCTTTTTCTGAATCAAAGCAGTTTACAGAGAACTCAAAAGATTGAACATTGCATTATACAAAATTACATGTAACCTTTATACAGGATTGAAAAGGGGATAAGGAAAGAGCGCTGATTTAAATGATAACTATGTACTGTGGTGACGAGGCTGCAGCAGAACCTAGGACAATGGTGTGATGACGAAGGCTGTTCAGAGGAGATGGAGTGGCAGAAAAGTGAATCCTGTTCCTTTAAAAATGCTAGCAAACAGGGTTTCCCTAGCAACCACAAACCTCTGAGTCAGAGTGCAGCCAGTATCAAGCCCCGCCCACTTCAGCACGTCAGAGCCAGGTTGAGTCCTAGCAGTTCCCACGTGTGCTGGGAGAAGGGTGTGGTCCCTAAGAAGGATCGATTTAAAACTGCAGGGTTTGAGCATTCAGTTAGCACAGGACCAGGAACAAGGAGAAGAGCCCCGAGAACGGGAACAAGAGCAGCTGGAACCAGGAGCAGAGACGAGCTGTTGGATCTGGGAGGAACAGATCAGAGGCAGACACAGCTGAAAGGGAAACTGCCAGGAGGAAGGCAATCGTATGAAAAGAGAAGGCAGCATGGCACAGAGCAGGAAGGATTGGAACAGCTAAGAGGCCCAGAGTCAAGGCAAGTGCGTGTTCCAGAGTCCCTGCATGAAAGAAAGCTGAAAGAGTCAGTTCCTAGTGGGGGAAGCAACTCAGCTAGCCAGCTAAGCTGCAAAGGTAGAGAAAATAACTTTTCTGTGTTCCCTAGCCAAAGTCTCTCTGAGGAGATAGAGCAAAAGAAACTCTTGTTAGCAAAGCTGAATGAGTTGTTGCAGAAGCAGAGTAGTAAGCTCTATGACCCTGTTCCATCTGAAAATAGCTGCAATGTGTAACACCGAAAATCTGCCCTGTAACTTTAAGACACAAAAAGCTGAAGAGTACGGCACAGACTCTGACAGAAAGGGAGAGAAAAAGCTTCCTAGTTGCTATAGGCAACCAGAGCAGGCTGAGGCACGAGACCTGAAGGCACGCCCAGCCAACAGACACTCCCCAAACACTGAGGGAAACACTCTGCACATGTGCAGGAAAACGCCCCTAACTCTGCATAAGAAAGCAGGCAGGCAAGCAGAGTTAGCTCAGGAACGGGCCACAGCTCAGGAACAGGCCACAGCTCGGGAGCAGGCCAGAGTTCAGGAACGGGCCACAGTTCAGAAGCAGGCCAGAGAGGAGAATCCTTATTATGCTCGAGTCCAGGAGAGAGAGAATCCAGGAAGAGAGGCTGAATGTGATTCCTGTATGATTTCTGACGAAGGTTTTGAGGACACAGAAGCAGCAAGCATTTGTGAAACCTGGCAGGTTAGAGAGAACCTAAAACCCTTCAACAAAAGGTCAGAGTATTTTCAGCCTAACCCTGTGTATTTTGAGGCATGGAATAAGAAGCCAAGAAGGGCTGGGAGACAGAACAGGCAGCCATTCTCCAACCGTGAGTTTAACCACAGAAAACCCTTTGCTAATGAAAGCCAGAAGCTTTTAAGATATGCACATCCTTATGAGAGAGACAGTGAACTGCTTCAGGATATTTGTATGAATGAAGAGCCTGAATGTTTGTACGTAAAGCCTGGCAGCAAACTGACAAGAGCAAGGTTCAACAGAAAGACTGCAAAGCAGTTTTATCAAGGCTCAGATAATTATCTCCCTGACCGGGAGGAGAGTAGTGAAGAGAGACCAGTCACTGGCTGGAGGAAGATACAAACTCTCGGCCAGAGGGAAGGCGAGGCAGGTGAGGAGCCCATGTGTATTGACCAAAATGAATGTTTATCTTATGAGGAAAAGATGGACTGTTCTTTAGTGATTACTGAAGAGACCTCTCTACGCTGAGAGCAGATAAGCCTGATAGAGAGAACAGGTCTGCACAGAGGAAACTGCCCAGGTGTTTACCTTGATTATATATTTTGTTTTGTCATTTGATTTGTGAAGCAAGAAGCTACTTTTCTTTAACCATTTGTTTATGCCAGAAGTATGGTTATCTTTTGAGTTTGGAAGTTGTATCATTTTTGAAAATCCAGCAAAACCCCGGGAGGGGAATAAATCCTTGTTTAAACCTGACCCTCGACTTGCAACTACACTTTCTTTTTATAGAAAGGTCAGGGCCAGTAGTGCACTAAGCTAAATAACACTAGTTTAGCCTCTGCTGGTGACAAATGAATCTGTTGAAGAGATGGAGATAGAAAGCTACATTGAACCGTATGAAAATGAGCCTGAGGAAATACAGTGCTCATATTGTAGAGCTAATGTGTTTGAGATGTGCTGAACCTAAGCACATGTAAACTAATGAGTGTTTAAAGTAGAGCAAAGCGTGTGTGTATGGAGCTGAAAGACACAGCAAGAAAATCTAACCAGAGGTTTTAAGCCAATGTGTTTTTCCTCAAGGCCTTAAAGAGAAGTAAAACTTACTGGGCATTTTTGAAGCTGTGTGTCTTGTGTAAAGAAGATGTGAGAAAAACAGTCTTCATATGGAAGTTGAGTTACCTTGGAAAAAGTTTACAGCCTGAGCTTTGTAAGCCAGTTCCCACTGCCCATGTTAACTGCTGTTAAAAGTGACCAAATCTGTGAATACAACCTGTTGGACTTTATTCTTTGTTTTGGAGACGTATCCAATTTCTGTTCAGTGCTATTGAATTTCATGCGAGGGGGAAATCCCGAAAAATAAAAATATTCTCTATTTTTCGCCTAACACTGTGTGGTCACACTATTTTGCTCTAAAGAATAAGTAAACTACATTACCCAGCAGTCCTAGCTGGCAGCCATATTTATGGACATTATTCAGAAAGGGCAATAAGGCGACACCCTCCTGCTTACTGGCTATAGGCCCGGGTGGGAGGGGGCGACAATGGCCAGAAATAAAGCTTTTTCATCTGAGTGGAGGAATAGCTCAGCTAGGCATACGTATAAAGCTGCAGACAGAGAAAAAAAACACACTTGCAGAACTACTGAGTTCAGACCACACCCAGGCTCCATGGCAACACAGGGTGGAGGTGGGAAACACCGGTGGGTGGAGCCAGAGGGGGAAGAACCCTTACACACATTTAAGCTCTCAGAAACAGAGAGGAATAGTTCAGGAGGAGGAGGAGCTGCAAGAGCAAGTTCAGGTGCAGGAGCAAAGCACAGTGCAGCACACAGGAACAGAGCCAGCCACAGCAGCAGTCACGAGCCATCCAAGAGAGAGGGCTAAGAAAACTGACTACAGGCCAGCTGGAAAGAAAACTCACAAACCAGCCTGAAGTGAACAGAATCTTCAGGAGTGAAAGGCAGAGAGTGTCCAGGGACAGACACAGGAGAAACTCTCAAAGCAGCCGGTATATACAGGAGAATACTCTTCAGAGGGGAGCCCCTGCTGTGCAGACACTGCAGCACGCTTTGAAGGTAGGAGGGAAAGCCCTGAGAGAGCGGTGGATTCTAGCTCAGACTCAGAGGCAGCCCTAGAAGACTCTGAAGGAAAAATTACACTGTTTAAAAAGCCTGTGAGAAAGACTGTTCCCAGAAGCAATGTGAGACAGATAGAACCTTTGAAAGTTTTACTCAGAGGTAAAAAGCCTTGCAGCCGTGTGAGAAACCCAGAGGAGAGAAAGAAATCTCATTGGGAAAAGCTGTTTACACTTTTAAAGAAAGTTAAGCCACAATTCTCAGAAGCAGATACAAACCCAGATACTTATCAAGATATGGAGACAGAGCCTTCTATAGTGGAGCAGGACTCTGCTGATTCTTTAATGGATTGCTCGTTGTGTCTAAAGTCAGAGTGAAAGGGGGCCAACGGTTTTTTTGAGCCAGGGAAAACCAGGAGCCAAAGCAATTAATGGTCCTGATACTCTGAGGGCTGGAAATCTGGGAGATAAAGAGAATTGCTAATGATAATATCTAAGAGGAGTGTTCAAGTGTGTTGAAGAAATAGCTGTGCTGTTTGTAATACAGACAAGCAGGAAAAAGGCTGTTTTAAAACCCTGAACAGTTGAAGGGAACTGAAGTGTGCTAGACGGCAATAGGAAGCAGTTAGCACTAGTTCCACTGTGGCATGTAAAGAAAGAAAATACTTTTTTGTTCTATGAGCTGATTGAAGCAAGTTTATTTTGTCACTGTTTGTATGATACCTTTTTGGGTGAAGAAATACCTTTCTTTGTGTTGTCCTGTACAAAACTTCCCAAGAAGAAATGTTTGCAAAGTTTAAACCACAAAAAGAATAAATTTTCCTGTTTGCCAAAAACCACTCGGACTGCTTTATTGCACACAACTACAATCCCAGAAGCCTTAGCTCTGGGGCTAAAGCAAGAAAAAGAGACATTAGATGGCATGCTGCCTCCTATAGGCAACCGCCTAGACGGGGTGCAGCGCCACATAACATAGGAATAAGCAGTTATATAAATTAGTTACAATACATTAGAGGTCATCTTGTAAAGTGGGCGAACTGTAACTTTACAAGGGGTATTTTAACTAAGTGACTGGTTCACTATAGTGCTCCTTGAACAGGAATGCTTTTAGCAGCTTACGGAAGGATTTAGGGTCCTTAGTGTCTCTAATGAATGAGGGAAGTGAGTTCCATAATAGTGGGGTGTAAAGGGAGAAGGCTCTCTTGGATGTAGTTGAATTGCAGCTTCTGAAATCGGCGTGTGCCTCAAGAGAATTTCTATTGTTACTTCTCCGTGGTCTGTTTTCCAGACTGATTCCAATATAATCTTTCAGGCAGGTGGCAGGTTCTGATTGAAGGGTTTTGAATATAGTGTGGAGGGCTTTGAATTTTATTCTGCTCTCTATTGGTAGCCAGTGTAACTGCTTTAATATTGGGCTAATGTGGTCTTTGATAGAAGCCTGCGATATTATTCTAGCCGCTGTATTTTGAGCTAGTTGGATGCGTCGAATGCTTTGCTTTGGGAGGACCATTAAAATGGCATTACAGAAGTCGAAGTGTGGGAAGATTATGGCCTGGACTTTTGTTCTGGAATCACTTGCGGAGAGTAAAGGTCTTAGATGTTGAAGCATTTTTAGTTTGGCACAGATGGCTTTTCTTAAGTTGCTCACATGCTTGGTGAAATTAAGCTGATGAGCTAGCATAATTCCCAAATATCTCACTTCTTTTTTGATTTGGATGCTTGCATCTTTTATCCTCATAGTTTCTGGTGGAGTGAAGGAGTTGTCCTTTGTGATGAAAAGGATTTCTGTTTTATTCAAATTTATTTGAAGATTATGTTCTAATAGCCATGTGCTAATGTTATTGAAACATTCCTTTATATTATTTAAGTTCAGCTCTTTGGTCTTAATGTCATCAGCATAAAGGTTGTAATCAATGCCATGACTCTTAATTATACTGCAGATGGGTTGGATATAAAGGTTGAAAAGGAGCGCTGATAACACAGAACCTTGGAGTATGCCTTTCCTTTGGTAAAATGGGCACGACGAGTTATTACCCATTTTTACTTGGATGGTTCGGTTTGAAAGGTAGGATTTGAACCATAGCAAAAAAACTTTGGGGTATGTTTACTAAACCCCGCACAATTGCGCACCGCACAAAAGCGCACGGCAATGACGCACTTAAGTGCTCTTAAGTGGCCCGCACACGTGCGCGTCACACTAACGGGCTGCTGCGCACGTGCGCGTCACACTAACGGGCCCCGCACAAGTACGGGGCCTGCAAATGTCTGATATAGGCATGGAATGGCTTACGGAGGGCGGAGGAAGGCTCCCGAGGGGCGGAGAGATGGGGTCCAATGGTGGAAAGTGGGAGGGGGAGAGGCTCCCCGCACATTATCGGGGCCGAATCTACAAGGGAAAACTACCGCGAGTGAAACGCTCGCGGTTTAGAGGCCATTTAAAGGGAAGAGAAACCATTTACGTCAGCAATGTACAGCAAAAACCGGGGAAACCACCAACACGTGAGCAGTGTGATACATGTGCACAGAACAAAAGTGCAAATAAAAAGCGAAAATGACCACAACAAAAATTCTAATAATCGTAATTCAGCTGGGCAACAGTGATATTAATGGGCAACAATGAAAAACACTCCCAGGAAAGCTCCAAAAAAAAAGAAATGTTTTTTGATGGGTCTACGGAGCGGAGACCCTTCCAAACATCATTCCCTGTATGTGGAGCGGTCCTGGGAGTGTTTTTTATGGTTGCCCATTAATATCACTGTTGCCCAGCTTGGTTATCTTTTCTCCCCCCCTTTTTTACGCGGTCATTTGTGGGGTTTATTTTCACTTTTGTCTCCAGACAAGGTGAATGAGCCCACAGTAAAAATGTGCAGATCAGGGCTTCCGACTCTTTCAGTCCAGGTTTCCTATCTCCAGGGACTGCACTATCTCTGTGGCCACAGTGTGGTGCAGCAGACAGAGCCAGTACCTCTAGGACCAGAGAGTCACAGGTTCAAATCCCAGCTGGGGCTCATGCCAACCCAGTCCCCATATTTAACCCACCACTAAACAGAGATATAAAGACACTCCGTTATTGCAGAGAACCAGAAGCATGGTTCAAACACCCATATTTTACCCTACAACCGCAGACACACCATAACAATGGGCAGTACCAGACAGCCGAGTCTCCCAAAGCAGTCCTGAGTGCCACAACTCAATCAGGTCATATGCTTTTTCTAAGATAAGGACATGCCAGCATGTTGGTGGAGGGTGGTACAGGTGGTGGAGGGGGCAGTGGCTGCTAGCCAAAGCCTAGACCGTGGCCTAGCCATGTGCAGGCTCGCACGTCCACTGCAACAGACAGGCCCTGTCGGATGTACGGGTCATGGACTCCCAGGGAATGCAGCCTATCTGTGGCCACCATGGTGGTGCAGTGCACACAAACAGTGTGTTGCAAGAACAGAAAGTTACAGGCTCAAATCCCAGCTGGGGCTCGTGCCAACCCAGTCCCCATATTTGACACACCACTAAAACAGAGATAGTATTGACACTCCTTTTTTGCAGAGAACAGAAGCATGGTTCAAACACCCATATTTTTACCCTACCCCGCACACACACCATAACAATGGGCAGTACCGACAGCCGAGTCTCCCAAATGCAGTCCTGGAGTGCCACAACTCAATCAGGTCATATGGCTTTTCCCAAGATAAGGACATGCCAGCATGTTGGTGGAGGGGTACAGGTGGTGGAGGGGCAATGGCTGCTAGCACACAGCAGACAGTGGCCCAGCCATGTGCAGGCTCGCACGTCCACTGCAACAGACAGGCCCTGTCGGATGTACAGTCATGGACTGCCCAGGGAGTGCAGCCTATCTGTGGCCACACAGTGGTGCAGTGCACACCGACAGTGTGTGCAAGAACAGAAGGTCACAGGTTGAAATCCCAGCTGGGGCTCCTGCCAACCCAGTCCACATATTTTACCCTAAACTAAACCATGATATTAAGGACAAACCTTTATTGCTGAGAACATCTGCATGGTGAATATGCCTATATTTTACCCCAACGAGCAACAGACACCATAAACAGGCGCATTACCTAGAGCAGAGTCTCCAAAATGCAGTCCTGGAGGGCCCTACACCATTCAGGTTCCATGCAGCCTATAATAAAGATGCCTTTGCTGCATATCTAGGCACCACCCCCCATGGTATGCAGATGTAGCCCATGAGGGACAGCATGAAAACCATAACAGTGTTTGGAACACCAGGACTGGAGTTGGGAAACCCTGCTGTAAAGCAGCAGCCAACAGGGACAGACACAACCCACACACACACCCACAGGCACCATTGGCCAATGCTCCTGGAGAGGCAGGACATTGGGCCCTGCCTGTAGCCCCCCATACTAGCAGTTGCATACCTTAGCAATGCCACCCTACACCTGGGTATATGGTACACAGCTATCAAACGTTTCCTATGAAAACTGGAAGATATCAATTTCTACGATAAACACATTTTGCCCATTGAGCTCCACCATAACAATCATTCTGATGTCTGTGGTGTGTGCTGCAGTTCTGGTGTCTGACAATGTTTACCGCCCTGGGGAGTGACCCCCAACAGTCTTGCGTACCATATCCATGCCTGAACTATTCACAGGACTGGTGTGTTGGCCAGGGCTGCTAAACCCCTCGGTTGTAGCACAAAAGATGACCAAGCTGGGCAATGGTGACAGCAATGGGAAACATCAAGAGACACTCCCAATAAAGCCCTGAAAAAAAGATATGAATCTCGGAAGGGTCCAAGCTCCTGCACCATACAAGGTGAATGATCCCACATTGAAATAGGATAGAGCAGGGTTCCCCTCTCCAATGGGACAGGTCCCCTATGGCATGCACATGTTCCACAACAGCATGGTGGAGTTGAGGGGAAGCGTGGACGACTATGCAGGCATCCCAACCCCAGAACGTGCAACATAGGCATGTCGCCTACTTGCACACTGGATGGCCTAAAACTGTGCACCATCAGCAGAAGGGCATGCAGCATGTTGGCAGAGGGGTACTGGTTTCGGAGGGGGGCAGTGGCAGCTGCCCAGAGAAGATGGAGGCACAGCACCCTTTCACTTGGGTGCAGTGCACTCCAACAGAAAGGCTCTGTCTGACAAACAGACATGTATCTCCAGGGACTACATTGGTCTCTGTGGCCGCAGTGTGGGTTGCAGTGAACACAGCCAGTGTGTTCAGGAGCCAAGGATCACCAGTTCAAGTCCCAGCTGGGGCCCCCCGCCCAACAAAGTCCACATATTTTAACCACACCTAACCCAAGTGGGGGGGTGGAATAGTAAATGACAAACCCTTACTACAGAGAACAAGAAGCATGTTTCTAAACACCATCTATTTTACCCTACAGAGAAACATACTACCTGACAAATGGTGCATCAACACCTACAGCAGAGTCCCCACAATGCAGTCCTGGAGGAGGCCCACATTTCATTCCAGCTGTGATGCTGTCATCCAACCAATCTAAGCCCATTTGCAGCATGGTTGCGAGAACGCCTACTGCGGTGGCAGAGGGCAGTGTCTGCTGCCCACAGCAGATGCTGGCCTAGCCCCCTTCACGTGGGTGCAGTGCACTCAAACTCCAACAGACAGGCCCTGTGTGACAAACAGCCATGGACTCCGCAGGGAATGCACTGTTGCTTTGGCGAAGATGGTTGTGCAGTCGACCGCAGCCAGTGCCTTTAGACCAGAAAAGCCACAGGTTCCAATCGCCAGCTGGGGCACCTGCCATCCCAGTCCCCACATTTTACACCATGAAGGAATCATGGTAGTAAAGACTGAAACCTTTTCCCTGCTGAGGACATAAGCATCGGTGAAACGCTCATATTTTTGCCTTAAGAAACAGCCCACAACCACAATAAACATAATGCATCACCTACAGCAGAGTCCCCCAAATGCAGTCCCATGGGAGGGTCACAACTCACTCAGGTTGGATGCTGTCTGCCAATAAAGATGCGTGTGCTGCAATTTAAGTTAACAGCCCTCCTATGGTAATTCAGATGTATCATGGCCATATTCATCAGGGACAGTCATGAAAACCCGACCAGATGTTTGGCCCACCTGGACTGAAGTTGGGAAACTCTGCCATAGAGCAGCGGGCAAGCAGGGACAGAAACACATGCATCTGCAGGCTACCATTAATCGAGAAGACTAGAGTGCCAGAGGCAGGATGTTGGGCCCCTTGTGTGCATCTCCCAATACTAGCATGTGCATACAATTAATCAATCCCACACATAGACATGGGGATAACGGTACACAGATATCCAAAGCTTGTTATGATCAACTGCCAGATAGAAATGCCTACGTTAAGCGCAATCAGCTCCATTGAGCTGTATCATACCAACGTCCTCCTGACGTATGTGCAATGTGTGTCAGGTTCATGTTTCTTGACAGAGTTCACCACACCTTGGAGAATGACTCCAACAAGTACACCCTAACAAACCACTGCCATGCCCGCACTGGTGCCCATTACTGGTGGCGGTGGGCAGGGCTTTCCAAATACCACTACAATCTGCTTAATGCTGCCAGCCCTAGGTGTGGGGAGTGTGTGTCTGGTCTAATTATTTCCATGTGTTGTGGCTGCCAACACCCCTCCCGCACGGCCCACACTGATAGCACTGTTGCCAGTATTGGCCTGCCAATGTGCATAATGAGGAGCAAAAGTACTGTGGGTATAGAACAGGAACACGGGCGGGCATGAGCAGGATGCATCTTGCACAGGGCATAAGGTGAATGGGCTGGGACAATGTAGTGCCTGGTCATCCAAACCGCCAACCAACCCAGCCCCCCAAGACATGTTGTCCATAGCATGCCCTGCTGGGAGGGCACGACACTCTTCACATCCTCGACCCTGACCGAGCAGTGGGACCACAGGCATGGCTAGGTTCCACCATAGTGCCCAATATATTTAGTTCTCTCATGTAATGTATATGGGTTCTGTATTTGGGGATATGGGAGCCCAATCCGTGATGTGTAACCACTTGCGTGGTGGGTGTGCTCACCATTTCCCTCTGTTAGCCATGCAACTATGGACTTGGCTATCAGCCCCCTGTCTGCAGTTATCCATGTGTATGGCTGGAACACCTTGCAGGGTTTCTGTAGCTGGGTCCTCACTGTGCCTGCTGCTGGAAAATGTCATATGGTGGTTTGTGGAGCTGGGGTTTTAGGCCCTACTGTCTGTCTGCTCCTGAAATATGGATGTTGTACAGAGCTGCAGAGCATCCCTGGTTATGTTTGACCCTACTCCAGCCGGACTGCGTGTGGTGGTGCTGTCCCGCCGATCCCACCATTGCTATTGTTCCACAGGCCCGGTTTTGTGTCTGACACACTCCGCCTATGCGTCCAAACACTGGCTCCTTCCCCTCACACAGGGTCCCACTGCACATATATCATGTGTCATGGCACCCACACAGGATATTCACGATTCCAGAGCATTGTAGTCCACAAAGACGCAGATGTGACCTGGGAGATACAGATGGTCAAAGG